>NC_069418.1:168052-235231 GCF_026875155.1 Cherax quadricarinatus | reverse complement strand
TTCATTATATATAATTAATCTTAGCTGGTAAGGCCAAAAATTAAAACATCACCACCCCTTCCCATAATCCTGTCACCATGGACCCCATCACCATGCACCCCATGACCATGGATCCCATCACCATGCACCCCTCACCATGTACATCTTACCATCCACCCCTCATGCTCCCCTTACCATGCATTTCGTATCATACACCCTTCACCATGCATACTACACAGTGTGCTACAGAAAAATGTTTTATTAAATAATTCTCCATAGTACCGGGAGGGATTGAACTGAAAGTGAACACGTTTTATTACTGTCAGTCGGCAGTGGCCAGGACAGGAGCAGATGAGAGGTGTGTTTAGTTCAGTATGTGTAGGAAGGCGGCTGGGTGAAGTCATGGGTTGGCATTAGTATGAGAAGGTAGTTTAGCGAGTTTTTTATTTGTATGCTATAGATAGTTTTATGTTTAAGTGCTATCATGTTTATTTGTAAAGCCCTAGTATGTAGAGGCCTGTTTATGCGAGAATACTGTGTGGTGTTTTGCCTCCTTGTAATTAGTCCACCAGGCAGAAGTGAAGACGGGGGAGTGTATGTCATGGAGCCTCCCTGATGATTTATTTTGTTTAACTCAGTAGTAGCAGTGTGCTAGTGAGCTAATGTGAACTGGAGTCTGGTGGGTTTTAGGAGTAGATTGTAAGTTGTATATAAGTTACTTATTATTAATATAGATGTATTCTTAAATAGGAGAGTTTTTGTTGAGAAATGGCATTATCAGCCTGCACAGCCGCCCCTGCAGACGAGGTCTTGAGAAGCTGTCGAAGTCATCTCTCAACGGGCTGTAAAGATTTATAATTTGTAAGATTATAAATTACCCCTAGGGGGTGTTATGTCAGCATATTTCATTCACTGGTGGCTGACAAACTTGTGTGGACTCAAAAGTCCGCACCTAACTGCCGACTATAGGTTGATTACAAACTCCTTGCGACTCAAGAACTGCGCAGTCCCCCGTACTACAAGAAATTCGTAACCTACCTTGCTCTTTTAGCGTGAACTATGGTGTTCTTCAAACCTTCGACAGATATCGGTGACTTGATAGAAGATGAAGTGTCCTTGGATGTCCACGTCTTCCATAGTCTAGGAATACGCACACTGGTACACTATGTTCCACAAGATTTGTCTTTATTGTTCACAATCTTATCACTAAAGAAGCTGATCACACTTCTCTTAAGTGTTTATTGTGTTTTATGAGATACTTTGTTCACACTAACGCACAGATCGTTCTTTGTTGGTTATCCTGGCGTCAGTGTCACTCTCAGTAGAGTCAAAAGTAATCTGAAGACGCCACAGCACCCCACGCCGTTACTCCCCTTGCACAAAGGAAAAGCTGACATAGTACTTTTGCTTCCTTGCCACTTCCTCCATGAGGCAAAGCAGAATGTTTGATTCTTGCTGTCTTAAGCATAGACAACAATGTCCACTATCTTTACTATGGTAATAAAGTGGGAGCAGGATTTTCCTTAATTGTCTTGCTAAGGTAAGAGATGAACTGTCTTTTATTAAGCTAAACTTTGCAACACAGGACTGCAAGGAGCAGCGGTCGCTTGACCACGTCGCATACTCGTACTGCATCTGCGATCAATTACTCACTGTAGCAGTAAACAAGACGCTTGCCCCTTCTGAGAGGGCTGGGCCCCTCAGGGCTGAAAGGGCTGAAAGGGGCTGAAGGGGGCTGATACCCCCCTCCTGGAGAAAATTTCTCCACAGTTTTTGTCCTTCCTAATAATAATTATTGTTTAATATATGAGTACATGCTGGCCCAAGAGCTGCTGTGTTTTTCAGTGTAATTTTATAACACCTAGACAGCAGTGTGAGCAGCCTTTAGGAACCAGGAACATTTTGTTTAAGTTACGACATCAAAGTCGTAACAATGCACCCCTCACCATGCATCCCATCACCATGCACCCTGTCACCATGTATCCATCACCATGCACTGTCACCATGCATCCTATCACCATGCACTGTCACCATGCATACCTCACGATGTACCCCTCAGTATCCCCCCCTCATCATGCACCACTCATCATGCACCCCTCACCATGTACCTCTCACAATCGACCCCACATCATGCAGCCAATCACCATGCACCCATCGCCATATATTCTGTCACCATGCACTCTGTCACTATGCGCCCCTCACCATGCGCCCCTCACCATGCATCCCGTCAATATGCATCGCGTATCATACCTCGCAATGCAGCCTTCACAATGCACCCTGTAACCATGTACCCCGTCACCATGCACCACTCATCACGCACTCTTCACCATGCATCCCTCACCATGTACCTCTCACCATCCACCCCATATCATGCATCCCGTCACCACACATCCCGTGACCATGAATCCCGTGACCATGCACCCTGTCACCATGCACCCCATCACCACGAACCCCTTACCATGCACCTCTCACCATGCAGCCCCTCACCATCCACCCCTCAACATGCACCCCTCATCATGCATCGCGTATCATACACACCTTACAATGCACCCCATCGCCATGAATCCCGTCACCATACGTTCTCACCATGCACTCCACCATATACCCCGTGACCATGCACCCCGTGACCATGAACCCCGTCACCATGCACCCCTAACCATGCAGCTCTCACCATGCACCCCTTACCATGAACTCCTCATAATTCACCCCTCACCATGCACCCCGTCACCATGAACCCCTCACCATGCAGCTCTCACCATGCACCCATTACCATGAACTCATAATTCGCCCCGTCACCATGCACCCGTTAACATGCACCGGTCACCATGTACCCCTTACCATTCACCTGACACCATTCACCCCTCGCCATACATCCCGTCACCATGCACCCCGTCACCAGGTTCTCCGTCCCCATTCACCCCTTACCATGTACCCCTCACCATCCACCCCTCATCATGCACCCCTCACCATGTATCCCTCACCATGCATTGCGTATCATACACCCCTCACAATGCAGCCCTCAACATGCACCCTGTCACCATGCACACTCATGATTCACCCCTCACCGTGCATCCCTCATCTTGTACCTCTCACCATCCACCCACATCATGCACCCCGTGACCATGCTCCCTGTCATCATGCACCCTTTACCATGAACTCCTCATAATTCACCCCTCACCATGCATCATATCACCATGCTTCCCTCAGAATGTACCCCACACTATCCACCCCGTCACCATGGACCCCTCACCATGCACCCAACACCATTCACCCCCACTCCTCACCGTGCATCCCGTCTCCATGCACCCTCCTCTTCTTATACCCCTTACCATGCACCCCATCACAATGCACCCCTCACCATGCACCCCTCACCATGCACCCCTCACCATGCATCCCGTCACCACGCACCCCGTCATCATGAGTCCCGTTACCATGCATCCCGTCAGCATGCACCCCGTCTCCATGCACCCTTCTCTTCTTATACCCCTCACCATGCACCCCGTCACCATGCACCCCTCATCATGCACGGTCACCATGCATCCAGTATCATACACCCCTCACCCTTCACCCCTCATCATGCACCCATGACCATGCACCCTATCACCATGCACCCCTCACAATAAACCCTTCACCATGCACCCCATCATCATGCACCCCTCAACATGTACGCTTCACCATATAACATTCACCATGCACCCCGTCATCATGCACCCTCATCATAAACCTCTCACCATGCATTATCTAGTATCATACAGCCTCAACTGCACGCTTCACCATGCACCCTCACCATGCACCCCGTCACAATGCACCACTGACCATGCACCTCGTCACCATGCACCTCTCACCAGTACCCCTCAACGTCCATCCCTCATCATGCAACCCTCACCTACATCCTGTATCATACACCCTCACCATGCACTCGTCACGGTCACCATGAACTCCGTCACCATACACCCCGTCAATATGAACCATACACCATGTACCCTTCACCTTGCAGCCCTTACCCTCACCATGCACCCTGTCACCATGCACCCTCACCATGCACCCCGTCACCATGCACCCTGTCACCATGCACCCCTCACCATGTACCCCTCACTATCACCACTATCGCCACTATCACCAAGCTTCAAGCAGACACCACCAAGTTTCTACAGGCCACGCAAGCAGCCCCGGTGGCCCGGTGGCCTGGTGGCTAAAGCTCCCGCCCGCTTCACACACGGAGGGCCCGGGTTCGATTCCCGGCGGGTGGAAACATTTCGACACGTTTCCTTACACCTATTGTCCTGTTCACCTAGCAGCAAAATAGGTACCTGGGTGTTAGTCGACTGGTGTGGGTCGCATCCTGGGGGACAAGATTAAGGACCCCAATGGAAATAAGTTAGATAGTCCTCGATGACGCACTGGCTTTCTTGGGTTATCCTGGGTGGCTAACCCTCCGGGGTTAAAAATCCGAACAAAATCTTATCTTATCTTACCCACCACTCCCCTGCCAGCTCCTGCTGACGACTCCACCAAAATCCTCTACTGCATCAAGTACGCCCATGTACAGAATGCAGCTGAGCCTGGCTCCTTCAATACCACCATCAACGAACTCTTCAAGCTCAACAACATGCCGGGTTTCACATTCCCGCATCACCACCTCCACTGAGATTCTCACACCCACCACAAATGTCACCAACTTTGTCGTTGCTCCACCGCCACCGCAACCCCCACCCGACACTGAGTTAACCCAACCAGAGACCTCTGAAACCTCAGAAGAACCCACCGATGAGAACCCACCACCACCTGCCTCCACCCCTAAGGCTACTCACCTATAAGAAACCACGACCCGCCCAGCTCAGCACCCACCAGCAACCCGACCGAACGTCAAACACGACTTTGCCCCGTTCTACACCACGAAATCATACAGTAGTGTTATGCCCTTCCCAGAACTCAGCCAACGACTCCAAGACAGCACTGCAAAGTACACCGTTCACGGAATTCCACCTCCAACCCTTCAATCCATACTCGACATCCTCAACTATAAAATACACATCCACTCCAAAATGAAGGTAGTACACCTCTCAAGGACAAAATTCAACGCAGTCAGAAACGGATACGACAGCTTCACAGTCTAATCATCACCTACCAGCAACCAAAGTTCCCCAGCACTTTGCTATTTAGCTAAAGCTGGGTTGTGGCTCCAAAACGATCCTGTTTTCCTGGGTACCACTAGCCATCTCCTGCAGGGCACCTGAGTACGAGCCCTACTCTATTGACACTGCTGCCACCAGCACATCTCGCTCCAACACAACCTCCTGCAGTACCTCTGCACATCACGCTCCAGAGTGGACAGGCCACTCACCTCTGCAACCCCACCTCCTACTCCACCCTCCCAACCTCTTCCATTTTTCCAGCCCTACCCTCCCTCTTCCTTCCCATCCTCACCAACCCTCAGGTCAGAGAACTTCAGAACTTCACCCCTCACCATGCACCCCTCACCAAGAGCTTCTCACCACCTTTCAGTGTAATGCAGCAAAAATTATTATCTGTCTTCCTTTACGTATATATATCATTTTTGGTGTAATAAAAGTAGGCTTAAAATTGAATTGCAGACTTTTCTCCATGATACTGTTTTGTGTATGATTATGTAACTTATTTCTCTATTGAAGGAACATTCTGCAATTATTTAAAAAAATCAGTTGTTAGGGTCGATCATTTTGCAGAGACTAACCAATGTGTATTCTCTCACCCAAAATTGTTCACATTTATTTCTAGTAAGTATATTTTAGACTTAAATATTGATATACTCCGTAAGAATCTTTTGTTGTACATAAGTACAGCCTATATAAGGTGTGTATATAAGGAATATATGCAAATTTATTTGTTTAATGTTAGATGTATAGGCAGCCATTTGCAAACATTATTTCCTGCTTCGCTATATCTGCCATTTACCTAATAGTTCCTAAGACTCGCACTGTACCTCACATATCCCAGTGAACTACATGCCAGTGGTTGCAAGCTAGCATATGCATGATTTTGGAAAGCATAATCGGGAAGAGAAATGGTCGTGAAAATATGAAGGCGAATAATGTTATTCCAAAACCTCCTTTATGCACTCCCTTCAACTTTTCCTACGACAATCCCTACGTCGTCATCCCTCCACTAAAGATATATACGCCGTCAAATTCATCCTATTTTGTTCCACCCTCTCTAAATGTCCAAATCACAACAAAAGACCTTCTGAGTCCTTTGGATAATAGTTTTAACGATCTTGCACCTCCTAATCTCAAATCTACGAATTCTCTGCTTAACATTAAAACCACACATTGCCCTCAAACACGACATCTCCACTGCCTCCTGCTCCTTGCTGCAACATTCACTCCCCATGCTTCACACACACATGAGATTCTTGGCGTAACAATACTCTCATACATTCTGATTTTCGCATCCATGGATAACATTTCTTTTCTTCAAAGGTGCCTCAGTGCACCACTCGTCTCTTTCAACTTGTCAGTCATATGGTTCACTTCGTCTTTCATAAACTCATCTGCAGACAAGTCGACTCCCAAATATCTGAACACATTAATTTACACCTTACTCCTTCCTTCCAGTCTGACACACAATCTTTCACTGTCTAATAGTTTTGCATCCCTTATCACTTTGCTCTTTCCTACGGCCACTTTAATTTTTCATCGTTTCATTAGCCTTCCAAATTTTTCAACCAACCTTTAGAACTTCTCTTCCAATTCTCTCAAAAGCATAGTGTTATCAGAAAAAGCAAATGGGACAACTCCCACTTTTTGTTAGAATCTTTATCTTGCTTTTCGACACATCTTCACAACAACCTTGCATTCACTTATCTTACAATCCGATCTATGAATGTTAAACAACCGTGGCGACATTGCACATCCCTGTCTAAGGCTGACTTTAACTGGGAAAAAATCTCCCTCTCTTCTATGTACCGTAACCTAAGCCTCAATATCCTCGTGAAAACAATTAACTTCTTTCAGTAACCTACCTACTATTCAATACACCAACAGCATCTGCTACATTGGTCTTCCATCCAACCAATCATTTGCCTTTTCCAAATCCATAAAAATACCAAGGACTTCTTTACCCTTATCTAAATACTGTTCACTTACAAGTTTCACTGTACACACATCGTCTACCCATCCCCTACCCTTCCTAAAGCCTCGTTGTTCATCTGCGATTCTACTCTCTGTCTTACCCTTAATCATATAAGTAATAACCATAAACCTTACCAGGTATGCTCAACAGGCTTGTTATCCCTATAGGTTTTACATTCTCTTTCATACACCTATTAAATAAAAGCACCAAAAACTCCCAGACTTTTAGCATTTCTTTTTTGATCTCATCAATTCCGGATGATTTACCCCCTTTCATTTTACTCAGAGCTTCATGCGCCTCCTCCCCACACACATATGGCTCCTCCTCATTTTTAAAGGATGTTATACCTCCCTGGCCAATGCTTGAAATCATACTGTCCCTCTCTTCTTCATTATGTAACACTTCATGAAAATACTCCCTTCATATTCCTGATACCTCCAACTTTCCATCTAATAAGTCTACTCTTCTGTTTTTAACTGTGAAATCCATTCGTTCTCTAGACTTTATAAAAATCTTAATATCACTAAAACACTTTTTCACATTCTCGACAAAAATTAGTTGAGAGCACTTCACCCAGTCTCTCATTTGCTCTCTTTTTAAATTCTCTTACCACGCTATTAACTTCTCTTTTTCTCTCACTATAATACTCCCTCCTTATATTACTTCTACTTTGTAAAAGCCCCTCATATGCTAACTATTTGTCTTACAACCAGGTGCCCGGTGCCTGGTGGCTAAAGCTTCCGCTTCACACACGGAGGGCCCGGGTTCGATTCCCGGCGGGTGGAAACATTTCGACACGTTTCCTTACACCTGTTGTCCTGTTCACCTAGCAGCAAATAGGTTCCTGGGTGTTAGTCGACTGGTGTGGGTCGCATCCTGGGGGACAAGATTAAGGACCCCAATGGAAATAAGTTACAGTCCTCGATGACGCAGTGACTTTCTTGGGTTATCCTGGGTGGCTAACCCTCCGGGGTTAAAAATCCGAACGAAATCTTATCTTATCTTACGCCATCTTTCCACCAATTGCTCCTCTTCCCTCATGAATCCACCCTCATATATTTACAAACTTCTACTGAAAACTCTATCACCACATTATCTTCCTAATACCTCTTTCTCCTTATTACCTATACTCTCACAGGCCCATCTTTCTACAAATAGTTGCTGATATCTTACCTTCTCTCTCTGGTTGATGTCATTCTTCTTGTATCCCAATTATCTGATATATCTGTTGCCCCCTCTAAAAACATGGGAATCCAGAAGTCTACCGACCACCCTTTTATCCACCAATACATAGTTCAATAAAGTACTGTCATTATGTCCCATGTCATATCTCGTTTACTCTCATATCCTCATTATCTTAATAAATGTGTTACTTATTACCAAACCTCATTCTATACAAAGACCCCCTGTCGCCACAGGGGTAAATGCCCTCAATAACCCTTTATAACCGTTTCACACACTTTATCATTCAGATCTACTTCTACTTGATTCCTTCACTTGATTCAAAACTCCCTAAACAATAGCTTAACATCTTCCAAAATCTCTTTTTCCTCTCCAGGTGTATAAATACTTATTTTAGTTCACTTTTTGCATCCGATCCTTATTTCAATCCACATAATCCTTGAATTTATACATTTATATTCCATGTTTTCCTGCCATACAGTTTAACATTATTGCCACTCCTCCTTTAGCCCTATCTCTCTCAGATACACTTGACCTAATTCTGCTTATTTCTTCTCTCTGAAAATCCCTAACTCCTTCAGCTTTGTTTCGCCTAGAGCCAGGACGTCCAGTTTCTTTCCATTCGTAGCACTGGCACTTCATTAAATGTTGGAGGGGTCGAGTCTTAGACTCGAGGTTGCAGAACATGTAATGAGATACTAACAATATATAGATGAAGACATAGTGAGAAATACTGAGGGTACTTTTCACCACAAGTGGCTACTGCAGATTGATGAAATACGCTCGTAGTGACATGTTTCCTAAAAAATGCTTTGAACTGTCCGTGTGTTTCTATCTACACATTTAGTTCCCGGTTTTGCCGTGCAACCTGCATTATTTTAAATATGCTCAACCGTAACCTCGTGGGCCCTGTCATACCTGTTCTTAAAACTATGTATGAGGTTTGCATCTCTTCTTTGTTCATGTCATTCCTCGTCGTGACCAACCTGTGAGCGAAGAAATACTTCCAAGTGACTCTTTTTTATCTTTAAATCCAAAACTGTGCCCTCGTGTACCTGTTTTCTACCATACATATAGTCTAACCCATCTGTACCGGTTCAGTTCCCCTGTATATCTTTTATATCATACTTCCCCTTTTTCTTCTATTTTCTATTGTTTTCAGGTTTGGTTCATTCAGCCTTTTTTCACAGCTCATCCCTCAGCTTTTGAGGTAGCCTCGTTGCATATCTTTCCATAATCTTCAGTTGCTTATCACGCTTTGTTACAAAAGTGAATGGAGACTCAAACCGCTGTCTGTGGTTATGGAAAGACAAGCGGTCTCCCATTCAGCCTCGGAGGTTATGACTGGATGATTTTTTACTACCAGATATTCTTATACCCTCAAAGTTATTTAGTCTTTATTCCCAAGGTAAGTTGTAAAGGACTATTATGCATAAAAAAAACATAAAAATGAACGGGGACTCGAAAAGTGGTCTATGTATGTGGAAGGACCAAGATTTAGCATTTAGTCATGAAACGTTACAATATAACTAGCAATTTTTCACATATTTATGTCCGTCACCGCTTTCATGCTGTTGCCTCTCTCCTACACCCCAGAAGCTTTCCTGGTATATCCGTTCTTATACCGATCACGGCGATAAAGTCTATAAACCTGGGATAAGTCTAAGAATAAACAAAGAAAAAGGACATAGACTCGAATTGAGGTCCATCTGTGTGGCAGGACCAATGCCATTTCATTTTGCAGTTTTTACGAGTGGATTATTTTACAACTAGGATATCTGACACGGGTGCATTAGTCGGCAGTGTGAAGCAGTCTTATCCCACACCCTAAGACTCTTTCCTGGGCTCTTTCCTGGACTCTTTCCTGGACTCTTTCCTGGACTCTTTCCTGGACTCTTTCCTGGACTCTTTCCTGGACTCTTTCCTGGTTTTGCTTTGCCTAGGGTTGCAGTTAGTATATACTGTGATGTATACAAAAATTTTCTTTATATTAATGACATCTTGTTAGAGTTTATATTGTAATAGAAATGTGCTTCACGAAATCAAACAGCGCCTAACTTATTATTTTAAAATATTCAACTCAGGATTATATACAGTGATTTCTAATTAATAAACTAAATTGCTTCGGGGGTAAATGATTTCCTTTTATTTACGTTTTTATTTTAATACACAAAGATGAAAGTAATGTTGTTGAATAGGGACAATGAAGCACCTGGGAAAAGGAATGTGTTCTCGTTTGACCTGAGGAAAGTGAGGGTAGTTCCATTGCCTGGGATGAAGAACACTTTACCTGTGTGCTGTAGAGAAGGCACGAGTATGTTGTGATCCGGTAGTAACGCTCTTTACCTGCTTTTATAAGCACTTCACACATTTGTTGCCCTTAACGGCGCACGTGTACATGTTTACGTGTTGTTGAGTACGAGGCCGCTTTGTGGGATTAGCTTTTTCTTGAAATTCCCTATTGGCCTTATAAGTTGCTGAATGAATTACAATAACTTCTTATAGTAATAATCTTATGTATGTCATTCTCCACTGTGTTGGGTTATGCATTCGTACTTACATATAATAAATAATAAACTCCTGGGTTTATTGAATACTTAGTAGTTATTGCCAGACTGTTTTCATCCAAGGATTTTGCTAATTACGAACATCTGTTTCCGATCAGCTTCAAGTTTCAACTCTCTCTACTGTAAAAAAGAATATTTTCATGCAACTATTAGCATGAGAACATAAGAACATAAGAACATAAGAAAAAATGGAACACTGTAAAAGGCCTACTGGGCTATGCGAGGCAGTTCCAATTCTCCCACTGGCTTAAGCCAATGCCTTGACCTAGTGAGGTCAGAAACGTCACTTAGGGGAGGAGCAGTGCATCCAACCTAGTAGCACAAGCTAGTCAGGTCCAACTCACACCCACCCACACCCACCCAAGTATTTGTCCAACCTATTTTTAGAACTACACAACTTTTAGCCTGGTCACAGACCGGGCCGCGGGGGCGTTGACCCCCGGAACTCTCTCCAGGTAAACTCCAGGTAATAACTGTACTGGGGAGTTTGTTCCACTCATTCACAACTCTATTACCAAACCAGTACTTTCCTATATCCTTCCTGAATCTGAATTTTTCCAATTTAAAGCCATTGCTGCGAGTCCTGTCTATGTTAGATATTTTTAGCACGCTATTTACATCTCCTTTATTTATTCCTGTTTTCCATTTATACACCTCAGTCATATCTCCCCTAATTCTACGCCTTTCTAGAGAGTGCAGATTCAGGGCCCTCAGTTTATCCTCATAGGGAAGATTTCTGATACATGGGATCAACTTTGTCATCCTCCTTTGTACGTTTTCCAGTGCATTTATATCCATTCTGTAATACGGTGATCAAAACTGTGCAGCACAATCTAAATGAGGCCTAACCAAAGATATATAGAGTTAAAGAACAAACCTGAGGACTTCTATTTTTTTATACTTCTTGCTATGAAGCCAAGGATTCTGTTAGCTTTATTTCGAACACTAATGCACTGTTGTCTTGGTTTTAGATTACTGCTAACCAGAACTCCTAAAATCTTTTTCTCAATCCGTAATATTAAGATCTACATTATTTAGTTTTATGTGGCATCGTTATTTTTCGGTCCAACATTTAGAACTTTGCATTTGTCTATATTAAACTGCATCTGCCACTTCTCCGACCACTGCACGAGTCTATTCAAATCATCCTGGAGTGCTCTAGTGTCCTCATTAGAATGAATTGGACGCCTATTTTGGTGTCGTCAGCAATTTACTTATGTCGCTATTTATTCCCTCAGGTGTGTCATTTATGTAGATTGTGAACAACGAAAGGTCTAACACTGACCCCTGTGGAACACCGCTTGTGACGTGCCCCTATTCTGATTTCTCACCCATTTATGCAAACTCTCTGCTGCCTATTCGTCAGCCATGCCTCAACCCAGGAAAAAAATTTCTCCTCCTATTCCGTGTGCCTTAAGTTTCCTCAATAGTCTTTGATGTGAAACTCTATCGAAAGCCTTACTGAAGTCCATATGTACAGTACCATATTCATTACCATGATCTACCTCCACAGATACCTTAGTGAGGAAAGTTATTAAATTCGTAAGACAGGAAAGCCACTTTGTAAAACCGTGCTGAGATTCATTGATCAATTTATGCCTTTCGAGATGGCTACGAATTGCTTCGGCAATTATTGATTCCATAAATTTTCCCACTATGGAGGTATTGCTTATTAGTCTATAGTTCGAAGCTAAGGACCTGTCACCTGCCTTGTAAATAGGTATTACATTTGCTATTTTCCACTTGTCAGGCACTATGCCAGTTTTTAGTGATGTGTTGAAAAGATTAACCAAAGGTATGCTAAGTTCCTCTTTACATTCCTTTAACACCCTTGCAAACAGTTCATCAGGGACTGAGAATTTGTTAGCTTTTAATTTCTCTATTTGTCTGAGGACCATGTCACTAGTTACCGCAATCGTGCGTAGTTTATTATCGTCCTGTTCCACATAATCCATTATTTCTGGTATTTCGCTTGTATCTTCCTGAGTAAAAACTCAGAGGAAGTAAGAATTGAAATTACACACATATCCTTGTCACTGTCAGTGATCTGACCTGAGTTACTCTTAAGTGGGCTTATCTTGTTGCTAATCTTACTTCTGTATACCTGAAAGAACGCTTTTGGGTTAGTCTTCGAATCCCTTGCGACCTTAGACTCATAATCCATTTTTGCTTTTCTTATTCCTTATTTTTCTCTCTTTAATTGAATATATTGATTTCTTAACTGCCCTTCCCCTCTTTTGATGCGCCTATATATGCCTCTCGTTTACCAGTGAGATGTTTTAACCTATTGTTCATCCATTTGGGATCATTTTGTTAGATCTAATTTCCCTACTCGGAACAAAAGTTGTCTGGGCAGCTCTGAAAAAACGTCATATTGGCAACCAACACCAGCTACTTGACCCATAGTCAGGACATCCCAATTTAACCCACCCGGGTACTTTTTCAGTCCCATGAAATCGGCCAAGCGAAAGTCTGGGACAGAGATTTAATTGCAGTTATCTGGGTAACTCTATGATATATTGAAAGTAAGTGATTTGTGATCACTTTCCCCAAGCTCATCATTAACCTCAAGATTATTAAATATTGATTCTTCGTTGGCAAGAACCAAGTCAAGTAAATTGTTTCCTCTAGTTGGTCCTGTTACAAACTGTTTTAAAAAACAATCCTGAACCGTATCAGAAAGTCACTAGACTCAAGATTTCCTGTCACTTTGGTCCAATCAATTTGTCTAAAGTTAAAATCTCCCATTATCACAACATGTTCATATCTAGATGCCTTATGAATATCGTCCCATAGCAGTTTACTGCACTCTCTATCAAGATTTGGGGCCTATAAATCACACCCAAAATGAACTTTTCACGACCTCGAGAAACTGTAGCCAAACAGATTCTGTGTCCGATGTTTCTAATTTATATCTTGTCTAACACAAAAATTTAAATTATCTCTCACTTACATCGCCACTTCCACCCCTTCCTGCTGATCCTCTTAGTATGGAATAGTTTATAACCCTGTGTGTTGCATTCGTAGAGTATTTCTCTATCTTTCAAGTTGAACCATGTCTCTGTTATAGCAATAATATGTATATTACCTGCACTTGCAAGTAATCTTAGCTCATCTATCTTATTTCTTAGACTTCTGCTATTTGTATAGTAAACCTTAAGAGAGCTAATCACTCGTTGCCCTCTACTATCTCTCTTTGTCTTCTGGTCGAAGTTACATTTACAGTTATTGGTTTTGATTTTTGTGTGATGAAGCCAGAAAGCTTTTTTACTACCGAATTTAATTTCTTAATACTCGTGAATTCTGCTTAGATGAAACCTGGAATTTTTATTGGTCGGTGTGATACAATTATGTCTATTTTACTTTTAAAATATTGTGTTTCTTTTCAAATGAAGATCGAGACAATGCATCACTCTCACGGTTTTTACACATTAATGGCAGAAGCATCTATGAAACGGTGAATACTTTCTAATTTTAAACTGTGCAGGTGCAAAATTTTCAATTTAATTACCTAGTTATGAACATTGATATCCTTAGATTCTATGGATTACTGGGGATTGGTATCAAACTTTTAATGCTGGAGTGGCTTGCTCAACAAATGGTTTGCGTTGCTTTTAAAATGTTTAAGTCCCTGCTTACCAATTTGATTATATAAATGCTTCTTATGATCGCCTTTCATCCTTTAAGCTCTAATTGGAAAATACTTTTACTGGCCAGATTCAAACTTTTTAGCATTAGTGTGTTTTTCTTCACGGACGGTATGCATTATTACTGAGCTATGTTAATGCCAATTCTGATATATAAATTGTGATATTAAGTTTCTTTCAATAACTGGAAAATGGTACTTCTCTGATTTAATCCTGAATGTGAGTGTATCTTATCTACAGGAAGGATCGAATTGATCTTGGGCTGTAGGTGAAAAGAGGCTAATGTATTAACACAGTAAAATTGTTGAATCGTTGGATATGCTGTGGTGACAGACAGATATATCTTCTATTCGACTGTAATCTTTTAACATTTGTAAAATTAAATCAAGCACGTAATACTGTCAAGTTGATGAAAACAAACATTTGCAACACCTGCTATCCTTACTAAGAGCAGTTTCGTGTTCACAGAAACTTTTACCAGTCTAATAGAGAGAAATGAGATGGAATATTTTTATATTAGAGACAATGGAAGTAGAAGAGATATGCAGCAGTTGAAGACATGGTCACATGTAATGGGACCTACGTGTGGAATTTAGTCATGTCCATAACGTGGGACATAGGTTTAGCAATGGAGTTGTGAGCATTCTCTGTGCCAAGATTCTAAATTGTTATTTGTTAGACATGTATCATTAGATCAAATGTATATCTCCTGTCTATGTATTAGTGCGGCATAGTCTGTTGTGCATCCAACACGTCTCTCCAGAAATACACACAGGCTTCCCAGGTCTAGGAAAAGAAATTACGCCAAACCACGAAAAAATGACTATGTCCTCAATCGACTCAAAAATTCAGATTTACATCTTTCACACAATAACATAAAAGTTATTGGGTGGCAAACGGTGTTTGTATCCTGACCATCTCTGGTTGGTGTCACTACGCTACCTTACTCTGAGAAAGCGTCCTCTTATTCCACTTGTTGTTTCTCTTGCAACATTGCATAGCTCCTGATGGCGCACGGAGACGAGCGATAGATCTTGAACTGAAGAGGAAGTTTTCTCAGTGTAAGGTAGCGTAGTGACGCCAACCAGACATGGTCAGGACATAGGCATCCTGTCCCCTCAACACCTTAATTTAGGTAGGGGAGGGAACCTTTCAAGATTTACAGGAAACAGGAAGCAGAACAATAGAAAAAATAATATCCACCCCTAAGCCAAATTTAATCGTCGTCAACAAGTCATGTAACATAAGACATTGTTGCACTAGCGGACAATACACATACAAAAAAAAAAAAAAGAAATCTTATGTAAACCTTCAAATTAACTAAAGATTCAAATAAACTTATTTGTTAGCTTACACAACCGTGTATCCAGGAAGTTTCCATGTTCTAAGTAGTTCTGGAAAGAATTCCATCATACATTCCTAAATGCTGTCTTCAGATATCCTTAGTAACAATTATTATGACTGCTCATTTTTATTTATGAATTTTCCTGCTGTATAGCCCTTGTGGCTTAGCGATTCTTTTTTATTATAATAATAATAATAATTATGAATTTTCCTCAGTATTCCAATTAGCTTTATCACCTAGCTAGAGCCGTTACCCTGAACGCATCTTTCTGGACTTAAAACTTATTTCTGCTATGTTGTAAGCCCTTGAAAATGTGTTAATTGCAGCAGGAAAGGCCTAAAGCTATCATTATATATATATATATATTTTATATATATATATATATATATTATATATATATATATATATATATATATATATATATATTATGTGTGTGTGTGTGGGAGGGGATCCACCTCTGGTGTAAACTGTGGGACCCACAGCCTCGGAAAAGTGGATTAAAAAGGCTTCAAGGAAGAATAGTTGGATTTCTTCCTGAAGCTGTTTGAATATTCCACTTCCCCTACCATCCCATCTTTTCATTCTTTTTTACCAATAGATTTATTTTATTACATAATATGGTACAGAAGATTTAAGCGATACATTGCTGATACAAAGATGACTTGTACAGTACATGAGGTGTGAGAAATGCATGTCTAGTACATGTTGTTACGTGTTTGTCTCTGATTATAATGCGAGAATCTCATCCAGCTCCTCAGAGCTACCTTGATAGTTGGTGGAGCATTTAGGATAGTGGAACCATCATTTACTGTTTTTAAGGGGTCTGTAAGTTTCCCAGCTGCGTGTGGATGGGCTTCTTTGAGAATGAGTGTGAGTGTCCTGGTACCTGTTGCTTTAATTGCTTCCAAGATATTGTCTGATGAGATGAGATCTGTTGGAGTGGGTTCAGGTGCCTGAGGTGACTCTGGATCATCACTTTTCACAGGAGGACATCCTGAACCAGGGCAACTACCGTGTTTACGGAGGAAACCATTGGATCTGTAAGCACAACCGGCACTTGCCTCTCCTAGTAATGCCAGCCGTGCCATTTCCCTGGTTGCTCGCTTCCTCCTGGTTGGCATCCATCTGGCTAGACTAGACTGTAGGAATGGAGTACGACATTCTGGGTGGGTATGGTGCGTGGAAGGTAGTGAACTTGACCGTTGTGGCCTGGTGGAGTTTGAGGGGCTGGTGAGGGGCTGGGAGAGGAAGGGGAAAACTGCAGCTGGGAACTGGGTGGGGAAGGTGCTGGTAGTTGGGTGGGGGTTGCCCAGGGAGAGGGTGAGTACAATACACATGAACTTCCACGCTATATATTGTTCACACTGTCTTACAATACACACAACATTATTTGTTTCCCATGCACATCAGGAACAAAGTAGATATGGGCACTGCTGAACCAATGTGTTTCCTCACCACCTACACACTGCGCCTCTTCCCCCCCACCCCCGTGGCATAGGGGAGGCGGCATTGACTGGTCACTTCCTCATTAACATTAATCCCACATTGTTTTTCCATAACATATGCCTCTAATTATTCCATGAAAATATATATATGCATATATATTTTATATATATGCATATATAAAATAATGCATTTTATATATACCTATACAAAAAAGTATGTACCCTTTTTTCTGAGTATGTCCACATTCTCACATAGGTTGTCTCCCCAACCAGCAAACCAGGCACTAATGCTCTAATGATCCAATGGGGCCTCATCGTCAGATCAGTACCTAGGTACAGCCAATCGTAATGTGGATCTGGCAGTTGAGAAGATGAATTGGTTACCACTCAGGTTTTCACCCTTGTCATTTTCCTTCTGTTGCTGGTTGAAGCACGGTTGTCTCTTGTCTCTTGGCTGCTGTTTTGCCTTGACTACCATGGTATGCATTAATACCTATTTGCTGTACATAGTGTATACACTTCTGTTTATACTTGGTGAAGGAAAATACAATTCAAAGATTTTAGCTGTGTTTATTTCGCTCCAAGTTCCCTTTACACCCAGAATAACAGGCCGTAATTACCTTGGTCGTAATGTGGGTTGCTTGTCCGAGAGCTGGAGCTGGACTTTGACCTGGAGCTGAACTTAGAGCAGGAGCTGAGCTTAGAGTTGAAGCTGGAGCAGGAACTAATCTTTATCCTTTAGATAGCTTGCTATCTGGCATTGCATCAGCTTTGCTAATGCTTCATGAATTTTGTGTGTCAACTTTACATTCCAGCCTTGCTATTGTGTGTGAATATTCTGCAGTCTGGTTTGCTATTGCGTTTCAGCCTTGTTATCGTGAGAGTATTCTACAGTCATACGGTGCATAGCTGCTTGAGCGTGTATTGCAAACAGTGTTTTACGTCGTGGTTAATGCCACCTATACGAGTCAGACAGTGTCTGAATTTAATCTACTAAGCCTGCCCAAGTATTCTCTACAGCGTTGTTGTGAATTTCTTGCTCAATCGACATTGAATATCGAAGCACTCTTACTGCTATGCAGTTTCATGACATTATATGCATAAAACTTTGAACAGAGGTGACGCACCAGACTCCTGTTTCTCCCTCTACAGGAGCTAAGCGTAGAAACCTGCTGATGTTTCTGCAAAAGAATGGGAGAGACGCAACTCCTGAGCAAAACCAGCAGTCTAAAGCATCGGAGTTGTCTGGAGGTGAGTCAGCTTTACTGGCAATTGAGTTAACAAAAATCACTCTTGAGCAGACCAGGGAACAGCGAGCATATGCTAAGGGACAGTTTGATAGAGAGAAGGAAAGGAGGCAGTTTACAGAAGCTGTAAATGACTTTAGTTTGCAAAAAAATCAGTACAGCTAGTTCCTCATTTTATTGAAGCCGAGCCTGAGCAATTTTTCGAAGCATTCGAAAACCAGGCTCGAGCCTTAAGGTGGCTTGAACAGCATTGG
This sequence comes from Cherax quadricarinatus, assembly GCF_026875155.1. Classification (NCBI taxonomy): domain Eukaryota; kingdom Metazoa; phylum Arthropoda; class Malacostraca; order Decapoda; family Parastacidae; genus Cherax; species Cherax quadricarinatus. Next base: position 216,455 of record NC_069418.1, on the reverse strand, counting down.
GCGTTATTGGTGCATACAGCATTGGTAAGACACAGGAGATTACATCAGTGTTAAATGACACTGACTTCGGCAACTATCGCGTGGTGAAAACCATGGTTCGTAGTGCTCATCAATGTATTCCTGCCAAGTACAGAAAGAAGTTCAGGCTAGGCGGACGACAGCTGGGGCAGTCTTATGTTGACTTTGTGAGACAGCAGACCAAAGCCGTTACCAAGTGGTACAGGGCAAGTGGTGTCACTAACTTCGAAGATTTAGTGCGATTAATATTGGTGAATAACCTACTGGAGTCCGTTGGACCAGAGGTTCGAGTCTTCCAACAAGACTTGGCTACTGCATTGTATGCAGCCAGGTTGGCTGATACTTTTGAAATTAACCACTCCTTGTCTGAGCGGTCTCAACTCTTATTTCAACAGCCTGGCATGAGCCGAGATCATCAAAGAAGAACTCCTGATCGGAGGATGAAGTGCCAAGATGAAGGAGAACGACGACGTCGGCCAACTAAATCACCTGTTGAGCCATGTCACTCAACTCATGGTCAACCTGGTAAGTGACCAACCACTCAACCTGGTGAGCCATGACATCAGTACCCAGCGTGGCGCCAGCCACAACGTCAGCAAGGAACTAAGGTCAAAAATGAGGTAGTATGCTTCCACAGTAATAGATCAGGCAACATCAGGCCTAACTGCCTGAATAAACCACAGCCATTAGGAAAAATATATAATGTTCTTCATAATATGACCCAGAATGAAGTAGAGAAGGGGATGGCCCCATACTACAGTAATTGTCAAATATCCCTTCAGGAAAATTCAAAGAAAACTGAAGTCAGAACCTTTAGGGATACTGGAGCATATTGCTCACTTATATGAGAGGGAGAACTTCCCTTTTCTAAACACACCTCTTTGAATTCCTCATTTTTTTAGAAGCTTTTGTAAGAGCAATGTTTTCTGTCCCATTACATAAAATATTTGTACAGAGTAAATATTACGCTGGATATTTGACTGTAGGTATTTCTGATGGATTCCCTAAAAAGATGCTATGTTATTACTGGGTAATAACATTAATTCTACTACGTGTCCAGAACCTATTATGACTAATTCTTCTTCGATGTTGGCCATAACTCGGGCAAAATCTCAAGGGATATCTGATGAGAATGCTAACCTATCCTTGGACGACTTTTATCTCGGAATAGCCAATGTGGAAAATTACATTTACCTGGCTGAATCTCATTACATGCATACAAGTAAATGGCAACAAAGATAATTATTATTTATCAAAGTTACATAGACAAGTAGGAATTTGGGACACCTAGGTCACAAAAAGGTTCCCCTTCGATACCTACAACTGTCATATCCACAAGTTGCTCTAGACCTATATTAATTACAAATGAAATGTACATTACCAGGAATTCTGGTAAATTTAATAGAAATTTGTGGACTGTATATTAAAATTAATAAATGATTACATATACACATTTATATAACAGAAGGAGAATTTATAATCATAACACTCACCAATTTGTCTGGAGATTACTGTGTATCATACTCAAAAACCCCCTGTCTACATTTATGATAATATTGGCCAGAACTATGAACATAAATATATAGACATGACTTAGCTGGGGGTAACATCCTGTTTTCATCTAATTACGGAGTCCTGTCCAGTCGCCTGATTCTCTCGTTATGCAGGACTGCAATTCCAACAATTTCGGCTCCTATTTGAGAGGTGTAAGCCCAATATAACCTCTAGAGCAGTGGTTCCCAAACTGGGGGTAAATTACCCCCTGGGGGTAATTTAACCATTTTTGGGGGGTAATGGAGGGGTGACAGAAAAAAAGTTATGAATTCTGAAAATCAAGAAAACAATGCGGTACCCGGTATGAGGATTATTGTTAACTTTGTCTTAGTATATAAAGTTGTAAAGTAAACTTATTATAAGTAAGTAATAAAGTTAAACCAAATAACAATAAACATCAAAAACTAATATACAGTATTAGAAAAGAAGAAATATATAGCTAAGTGTGTGGAAACCCAAAAGTATTTTGACAAGTATGCTTCAGGACAAAAGTCACTCAGTAGCCGAGATCGACCTGTCCAGTACACGTCACTCACTTCCTGAGGCTGCCTCTATTTCACACTGTCAGTTTATCTGTGAGCATCAGCCGAGGTAGACATAAGCTGGTATGTATGTGTACTGCCCTGTGCAGTATATAGTTAGTATTTACCCACTGTTACTGTGAATTTGTAGCTATTATTAATTTTATATATAATGTATGTGTGGTTCTTACGTTTTCAATGGTTTTGCTAGGATTAGCAGAGTATGCGAGGCTGTATACGTTCACGTTTAGCCATATATATCAATAATAACAACATTTTGTGAAAGGGGTAACATGCTTTATGTGGCATGTTAAATTGGGTAACAAGCTGAAAAAGTTTGGGAACCACTGCTCTAGAGCGATGAAAATTCTCATTTTCACTAACGTTTTCTTGGCTCATTCCAAAAAACATGGCGACTCTTTCCTGCTCGTCAGCGCAGGCGCCGAGCTTCCCATTTTTTATAATATAATTTTTATTAAATACAATATAGGCCATCAATTTACAAATAAAATACTGTATTTCCGTAAAATACATACAGTATTTTAAACACTGCGGCCGGCGGAGTTCGTTGCTAAACGACTCAAATTGCTAATTTGGCAATGGTGGAGGACCTGGGTACATATAGGATCTGGCTTCTACACGGCGACATATTGCACAAGAATTAATCACCCTTTTTACACTTTGCCGTCCTTGTGGAATCCAGAAAGTTTCCCTAATACAATTTAAGGTATCTTGTACCCCACCATGCATTACACTTTTATGGGCATTTAAAACAATTAAATTTGTTAGATGAGTTTTGGGCAGTAAGATAGGGTGTTTAGCATATTCACCCAATTCAGCATTTTGTAACCGACCTCTGCACCTAATTACATTGTTCTCTAAATACAGCCCCAATTTGTCTATTATGGAACCTTTCACAATTTTATTTTCCCATCATCAATTTAATCTCATTTCCAAAGATTTCTTCCTGTACCCTCTTTATCCAATATTCAATAGGATGTGAAAACTTATATGAGATATTCATCTTGTTTAGAAATTTAAACACCAACTTTGTTACATTGATTAGTTTGGGTAAAGAAGAATACCTATTTATATCAATGGCTAAGGAAGGACAAACTTTTGGGAGCGGTGGTCACAGTAATTTCAACAGGAGCAATATACGCTTTTGTAAAAGGCCAAATTAGTTTTATTTACCAAACAGCTCGGCCCTTTTAAAAAACCATTATACAGCATTTACAAATTTAGCATAAGGTAAACCTCGAGAAAAGAAATCAGCTGGATTCTCCTCACCAGGTATATGATTAAATGTTAAACATATGCTGACCCAAACTATTATATTTCTCTTTCATCTGATTAAAATTTTAGCGACTCTGTTTGTATGTACACAATTTTACTGTTTCCATTACGAATACATTGTAAGGATACCTCATTAACAACCCAAAATTTCAGTGTCGCTAATATTTAACTCCTGCAACTTATTTCTTATATAATTAGCTAATTTGACACCTAGATAAATGGCTGTTAATTCCAACTGAGGTAAGGTACGCGATTTAATTGGAGACACTTTAGTCTTAGACATAACAAGAGAAATAACACTATTACATTGAAGGTAAGCAACTGCTCCATACGCCAATTTTGAAGCATCACAAAAAATGTGGAGTATATTTTTCCCATATGGATTGGCCACCTGGCGTGGGAACTCCAACATTGGAATTTTTTTCCCTAATCACCCAAATTAATTCATCCCACCTGTTAATGAATTCCTCAGGCAGAGTTTCATTCCAAGCTTCCATGCTTCTTGTAAATTTAAAAATTTCTCTCTTATAGTAAGGGGTGACACTAAACCTAGTGGATCAAAAAATTTTGAAACTTCAGCAAGCAAAGCTCTCTTAGTTAATTTACTGGGCATACTGTAATTTTTAGGTTTTAACATTAACAAATATTTCTCAGTATCCCAAGTTAATCCCAATACATTACTACATTTTGGCACTTCATCTCCAGGGTAATATTTACTTATTTTGTCCTTTAATTTGGACGAATTACTATTCCATTCCCTCAGAGGCATATTTGCACTTTGCATTATTTTATTAGCCTCTCCGTAAGTCATTAACAGTTCCTCTCAGTTCACGTCACACCCAGGAAATTGTCCACATAAAATTGTTTGCTCATTACTTTACTTAATGGACTTCCTATACTTTTAAGGTGTGCATTTATCGTCGCTTGAAGTAGGAACGGACTGGATGTAGCACCAAATAATACGCTCCTAAAGTGAAAGGTTTCCAGAGGGCTAAGTGGGTCACTAGGATTCTCAGGCCATAAGCGGGTACAATCCCGGTCAGCCTCTTGTAAACCCACTTTTAGGAAAGCTTTACTTATGTCAGGCAAACAGGCATAATTCCTCATCCTGAAATTTAATAAGATATCTCCTATTTTTTCCATCAACGACGGACCTGTCATCAGTCATTTAAACTAGGTACATTTTTGTTACTCCTGGCACTACAATTAAACACAATCCTCAGAGGAGTGGTCTTAGAATCCTTCTTCACTCCGTGATGTGGCAAATAGGGACCATAAATTTTGGCTTGCTCAGGAGGTACCTCTTCCATAAATTTATTAGTTAATTGTTCAGTAATTATATCATTATAGGCAGTCAACAATTCTGGTGTCTTACTCAGTTCGCGGAGTTGAGCCTTCAATTCTCCATATGCCATTCTGTAATTAGTGGGCAATTCTGGATGGTTCAGTCTCCTCAGAAGTCGTACCCAGTATTGTCCAGATTCAAATTTTACATCTCTCATGTATTGTTCCTGAGTAAAAGAATCGTATGGATTTTCTTCATTTACATTTATTCCAATGCAGTCTAATTTCCACAATTTTTGCACTGGCTCAACACCATCCTCTATGGAAAAATTATACTGGGGCACGATTTCATGAGTAAGACAGTTATAGTATTTATCGTTTCCTCTAGTCATACATTATCATTACGAGGAATCCTACCATACATTACATGGCCTCCTGCAGTCTTTAAAAGGGTGACACCACATTTCTTTACCATACCCTTTACAAAGGAGGCATAATAGTCACTTCCTATCAAAATATTTATCGGGCCTACAGAATCATCCTTTACACCAGAAGGTGCTAAATTTACATTATGTGAGAGTCTTTCCGTAGCTTTACTAAGCCCTATTGTAGATATTTTCTCTGGAAGTCTATCTACATTTACTGCATTAACACGTTTTTTTCTAATTGCCCAACCTGACAGTTACATAAACAGTGTCATACAATTGAGCCCTTTTATCTGAGAGAAAACAAGATAATTTTAGAGTTGTAGGATCTCCCATCTGTACTTTCATACCATCAAGACATTTACGTTTTATGAAAGTACGCTGGGATCCTTGGTCTAATAATGCAGTTACATTTTTTATTTATGCCTTTCATCATCAATTTTTACCTGTAACACAGGTAAGGCTACTTCAGCAAAACCATCATTATTAACATTTGCAGCAATTTTTACATTAGCTACTGTTGTGTCAGGATTGTCAACATCATCATTATTATCAACATTATCATATAGACCCTTACACACGACTATATGGTGTCTTCCTTTGTGACATTGATAACAGTTGTTTAATTGGCATGACAATCCTTTACATTGTGATTACCTAGACATCTGATTCATCTGTCAAGTTCCTCCAATCTTTCAACTTTATCACTCCATGAATTGTATGCATTGCAATTCTTAGAAAAATGAGTACCCTTGCAGAAGAGAGAATCTCTCTTTTCTTTGACTGGTTTTCTTATTAACTGGGCTACTCTTTGGAGAGTACTTATTCTTCTTACCTGTGGAAAATCATTATTTCTGATTCCTGCTACTTGATATGCACCTATGCAACTCTTTTTAGGAAATGAATTTTGATTATTAACATTAGGATAATTTTTCCTTTGTGAAACTTGACAGATGCCTCACAGTTATTATGTGTTGCATCTTTAAAATGAGTTGGTTGGCTGGTCTGCAACTGAACAATTAATTCTTGTAGACCTAGTCTTATTTCCTCCAGACCAAAATAACCTTTGTGATACTTGCTCGAGAGGCATTCAAGTGTTTTACCGCTTAATTTATTCTGTACAATGGCACTCAATAACCAGCCTGATTCCTTCAGATTATATTTATTACTTAAAGTTTTGAGAGTGCTCTCCAGTTTAACTCTAAACTGCTGTAAACCTTTGTAAGTGTGATCTGGGGATTTTAAATTAACATTGCTGTTCACTAATCCAACCTACTTTGTTCTTATTCCCAAATAATGACCTTCAACAATTCAACTGCTTCTTTGTAAGAATCATCTACATTGGGAAAGGCTTGTATGATATGTGAGCATCTCCTTTTAACCTTGTCCTTTGAGGTAAAAAAAATTTTTAGTTACATGGGCTAGGTCACTCCATGATCACAGCTGCTTTAAAAATTGACCAAAACTCCTCCCAATTTTCTCCAGGAGTAAATACAGGTAAACATAATTCTGGAGTTTTGGCAAAGACATCTTATTGTTGGAACAGATTGATTAACTCCCCTGGTTTACACTTTTTAATTATTCAAGGCCTGAGTTTTACAAGAAAGAATCTTTCCTTTAATTCATAATATTGATTAGTCATAAGATCACTTCAGTCTCATCTACACAGTTTACTAGCAATCTCCTTAAATATTTGTTATAATATAATTTGTATGAACCATATCTATTCCCTAAAGCTCTAAATACAATTTATATCATCAGTATTCACAGTTTCTTGATTCATTAATTTCAAACACTTATTGTATGCTTTTGTTACATGCCCTTTTCTAGCTTGCAGTGATGCTTTTTTTTGCTCTATATTCCATAAGTTTGTCTTCTACATTAATTTCCTCATTTTCAGCCATGATGCAATGTATTAAACTCAACTTTATTAATAACACTGATTATGTACTAATTTATGCACTTCATAAAGGTAAATATTACAACTTACCTTTGAATAAATCCTAGCTACACTTGAGCTTAGCAATTACATGTAAGAAAATTATAATATAAATTTTAAATACACAATGTTAGCTACACTTGAGCTTAGTAATTACACATGTAGGAAAATTATAACATAAATTTTAAATACACACTAATAATGTTAGCTACACTTGAGCTTAGTAATTACACATGTAAGAAAATTATAATATAAATTTTAAATACACACTAATAATGTTAGCTACACTTGAGCTTAGTAATTACACATGTAAGAAAATTATAATATAAATTTTAAATACACACTAATAATGTTAGCTACACTTGAGCTTAGTAATTACACATGCAAGAAAATTATAATATAAATTTTAAATACACATTAATATAAACCTTAGCCAAACTTGGCTTATCTTTGGCAGACTTGGTTTAGCAAAATTAATGTTATACAAATACACTAATATAAATCTTTGCCAGACTTGGCTGAGCAAAATTAATATTATAATTATAATCCACTACACATTAAGTAAATTTGTGGACCTAACATCCACCTCCTTCTGTCAGCTCACATATAATTATTAAGTAATTAATTCACTAATTAATGACTTCACTAATTACCTCCGGTTCGAACAAGGACCAATGGACTACTAAATTTTGTGAAAAATTACGTTTACCTGGATGAATCTTATTACATACATACAAGTAAATGGCAACAAAGATTATTATTTATCAAAGTTACATAGACAAGTGGGAAAATTTGGGAAAACCTAGGTCACAAAAATGTCCCTCTTCGATACCAACAACTGTCATAATCCACAAGTTGCTCTAGACCATATTAAATTACTTTAAACCAGGAATTCTGGTAAATTAATAGAAATTTGGGACTGTAAATTAAAATTAATAAATGATTACATAACACATTTATATAACAGAAGGAGAATTTATAATCTAACACAAACCAATTTGTCGGAAAATTACTGTGTATCATACTAAAAAAAAAAACCCTGTCTACATTTATGATAATACTGGCCATAACTAATGAACATAAAATATAGACCTGACTTAGCTGGGGTAATATCCGGGTTTCATCTAATTACGGAGTCCTGTCCATCGCCTGATTCTCTCGTTATGCAGGACTGCAATTCCAACAATTTTTCGGCTCCTATTTGAGAGGTGTAAGCCCAATATAACCTCTAGAGCGACGAAAATTCTCATTTTCACTAACTTTTTTCTTGCTAAATTCAAAAAAACAGGGCGACTCTTTCCTTTTTCGTCAGCGCAGGCGCCGACTTCCCATTTTTTATAATATAATTTTATTAAATACAATACGGGCCATCAATTTACATATAAAATACTGTATTCCCAGAAAATAACTTAAAGTATTTTCCCACACCAATTTGTTGTACGTGAAAAGTGGCCAGGGCCTCGTAAATTTAGTGAACAGACCCAGACAAGCCATCCTATTCAAGGGTTGTAGGATTGCCAGATGTCTCTGTTTGCATGCCCGAGGGACTGTCCTTACAAGAGGAACAGCAAAAAGACCTTTCTCTGAATTTCGCTCTTCAGCAACAATGGGTAAATCCTTCTTAGATCTCCCAGTCAAATATAAAATTAAAAACTTCTTAATCTTCACTGAGACTGGTAAGAAGGTGAATGGAAGACAAAATACAGACAGGTTAGTGGTTCCAAAAAACGTTTAGGCCACAGATGTTAAATATAGCTCATAACTCGTCGTTAGGAGGCCACTTAGGAATTACTAAAACTCGGTATCGAATATTAAAAGAATTCTTTTGGCCTAAGTTAAGGCAGATGTACAGAATCATATCCGCTGTTGTAGAGAATGTCAGCAAGTAGGAATTCCTGGACATCCCATTAAACCTGCACCTCTCCATCTTATACCTGCCGATGGAAACCTTCTGAAGAATTAATCATAGATTGTGTAGGTACACTATCTAAGTCCAAATTTGGGAATCAGTAACAATCAGAAGCAATCCCCATGCTCAGTATCAATATTAAAGCAATTCTTGAAGCTTTAACTAAGTTTATTTCTTACTTTGGCAGTCCTAAATCTATCCAAAGTGATCAAGGTACTAACTTCACTGCCAAAGCTTTTAGGGAAGCATTAACTAGGTAGGAATAATTCACAGCTTATCCACTGCCTATCATCCTCAGTCCCAAGGCGCCTTGGAAAGATTCCATCAGATGTTAAAAACCATTATGAGAAATTTTTGCATGCATTTTCCTACAGACTGGATGAATCACTACCTTTGGTGCTGTTCTCAATAAGGAAAACTGCGCAGGATTCACAGGTATAGTCCGTTTGAGCTGATCTTGGGCACAATGTATGAGGTCGTCTTCGGGTGCTCAAAGAAGGATGGATGGGAGAAGACGCATGCTCGACACTCTACAACCCTTCTTCAAGGTTGCAGGTGGCATATCAGTTGGCTAGGGCTAACTTAAAGGCAGCTCAAAAGACTATGAAACAGAGGAATGACAGAATTTTCCAAGTTTCGCTCCTTCCATCCATGAGACAAGGGTTGGTACAAAAACCTATACCTGACCACACCTTTAAAGCTAGATTTATTGGACCTATGCAAATTGTACGTAAATTATCTGATGTAAATTATGTGGTGTCCTCCCCTGGACAAGACCGCAAAAACTAAAACCTGCCACATAAAATAAATTAAAGTATTTAATACACCAGTTAAATTCCCAGTAATGACTCTGTCCTCTGCCTCTGTCTCTGTAAATGACCCTGACTCCTTGCACTCTATTTTTGAGATTAATGCTACCTTCCAATTCGGTCCTACTCAAGGACCCTAGCTCTTTAATAGTGGGGCTATCTAAGAAACAAGTAACAAGTTTAACTGTGCTCCTACAATCTTACTCTGATATCTTTTCAGATGTAATGAAAAAATGTACACTAGGATATCATGATGTATACGTTGGAAACTCTAAACCTATTAAACTCTCCACCTACAGAGCTAATCCTGAAAAACAGAAACTACTTCAGCAGGAGGTAGAATTTCTATTAGAGCATCGGTTAGTGGAGGAGTCACGTAGTTCATGGGCTTCACTGTGCATCCTTGTTAAGAAGTCTGATGGAGGTTTTCGAATGTGTACAGACTACCGTAAGGTAAATGAGGTCACTATTCCAGATGCTTACCCTCTGCCACGTTTGGATGACGTAATCGACTTTGTGGGTAAGGCTACCTTTGTCTCTAAATTAAACTTTCTTAAAGGTAACTATCAGATACCTTTTTCAGATAAGGTGAAGGAAAACTCTGCCTTTGTAATTCCTGGAGGTCATTATCATATCTGTAACCCCCTTCGAAATGAAAAACTAGCTGGCATCATCCCAAAAACTGATCCATCATGCTTTTAAGGTACTTGAAGGCACAATCGCTTACCTAGATGATATTGTTGACGTGTCAAATACTTGGGACCAATATATGTCTAGACTTAAAGTTCTCTTTGAGAAATTTCAGTTTACAATTAACTGTAATTACCTAAGTCATCCTTTGCCAATCTACTGTTATTTTTTGGGCCATGAAGGGCAGTTGCAAAGTGGGAAAAGAAAGAATTTTAGAAAATTTGGGGGCCACTTTGCAACTGCCCACTTCATGGCCCAAAAAATTAACAGTAGATTGGCCAAAGGATGACTTAGGTAATTAACAGTTAATTGTAAACTGAAATTTCTCAAAGAGAACTTTAAGTCTAGACATATATTGGTCCCAAGTATTTGACACGTCAACAATATCATCTAGGTAAGCGATTGTGCCTTCAAGTACCTTAAAAGCATGATGGATCAGTTTTTGGGATGATGCCAGCTAGTTTTTCATTTCGAAGGGGGTTACAGAATATTGATAATGACCTCCAGGAATTACAAAGGCAGAGTTTTCCTTCACCTTATCTGAAAAAGGTATCTGATAGTTACCTTTAAGAAAGTTTAATTTAGAGACAAAGGTAGCCTTACCCACAAAGTCGATTACGTCATCCAAACGTGGCAGAGGGTAAGCATCTGGAATAGTGACCTCATTTACCTTACGGTAGTCTGTACACATTCGAAAACCTCCATCAGACTTCTTAACAAGGATGCACAGTGAAGCCCATGAACTACGTGACTCCTCCACTAACCGATGCTCTAATAGAAATTCTACCTCCTGCTGAAGTAGTTTCTGTTTTTCAGGATTAGCTCTGTAGGTGGAGAGTTTAATAGGTTTAGAGTTTCCAACGTATACATCATGATATCCTAGTGTACATTTTTTCATTACATCTGAAAAGATATCAGAGTAAGATTGTAGGAGCACAGTTAAACTTGTTACTTGTTTCTTAGATAGCCCCACTATTAAAGAGCTAGGGTCCTTGAGTAGGACCGAATTTGGAAGGTAGCATTAATCTCAAAAATAGAGTGCAAGGAGTCAGGGTCATTTACAGAGACAGAGGCAGAGGACAGAGTCATTACTGGGAATTTAACTGGTGTATTAAATACTTTAATTTATTTTATGTGGCAGGTTTTAGTTTTTGCGGTCTTGTCCAGGGGAGACACCACATAATTTACATCAGATAATTTACGTACAATTTGCATAGGTCCAATAAATCTAGCTTTAAAGGTGTGGTCAGGTATAGGTTTTTGTACCAACACCTTGTCTCATGGATGGAAGGAGCGAAACTTGGAAATTCTGTCATTCCTCTGTTTCATAGTCTTTTGAGCTGCCTTTAAGTTAGCCCTAGCCAACTGATATGCCACCTGCAACCTTGAAGAAGGGTTGTAGAGTGTCGAGCATGCGTCTTCTCCCATCCATCCTTCTTTGAGCACCCGAAGACGACCTCATACATTGTGCCCAAAGATCAGCTCAAACGGACTATACCCTGTGAACTCCTGCGCAGTTTTCCTTATTGAGAACAGCACCAAAGGTAGTGATTCATCCCAGTCTGTAGGAAAATGCATGCAAAAATTTCTCATAATGGTTTTAACATCTGATGGAATCTTTCCAAGGCGCCTTGGGACTGAGGATGATAGGCAGTGGATAAGCTGTGAATTATTCCTAGCCTAGTTAATGCTTCCCTAAAAGCTTTGGCAGTGAAGTTAGTACCTTGATCACTTTGGATAGATTTAGGACTGCCAAAGTAAGAAATAAACTTAGTTAAAGCTTCAAGAATTGCTTTAATATTGATACTGAGCATGGGGATTGCTTCTGATTGTACTGATTCCCAAATTTGGACTTAGATAGTGTACCTACACAATCTATGATTAATTCTTCAGAAGGTTCTCCATCGGCAGGTATAAGATGGAGAGGTGCAGGTTTAATGGGATGTCCAGGAATTCCTACTTGCTGACATTCTCTACAACAGCGGATATGATTCTGTACATCTGCCTTAACTTAGGCCAAAAGAATTCTTTTAATATTCGATACCGAGTTTTAGTAATTCCTAAGTGGCCTCCTAACGACGAGTTATGAGCTATATTTAACATCTGTGGCCTAAACGTTTTTGGAACCACTAACCTGTCTGTATTTTGTCTTCCATTCACCTTCTTACCAGTCTCAGTGAAGATTAAGAAGTTTTTAATTTTATATTTGACTGGGAGATCTAAGAAGGATTTACCCATTGTTGCCTGAAGAGCGAAATTCAGAGAAAGGTCTTTTTGCTGTTCCTCTTGTAAGGACAGTCCCTCGGGCATGCAAACAGAGACATCTGGCAATCCTACAACCTTGAAATAGGATGGCTTGATCTGGGTCTGTTCACTAAATTTACGAGGCCCTGGCCACTTTTCCACGTACAACAAATTGGCTGTGGAAAATACTTTAAGTATTTTCTGGAAATACAGTATTTTATATGTAAATTGATGGCCTGTATTGTATTTAATAAAAATTATATTATAAAAAATGGGAAGCTCGGCGCCTGCGCTGACGAACAGGAAAGAGTCGCCATGTTTTTTTGAATGAGCCAAGAAAACGTTAGTGAAAATGAGAATTTTCGTCGCTCTAGAGGTTATATTGGGCTTACACCTCTCAAATAGGAGCCGAAATTGTTGGAATTGCAGTCCTGCATAACGAGAGAATCAGGCGACTGGACAGGACTCCGTAATTAGATGAAACCAGGATATTACCCCCAGCTAAGTCATGTCTATATATTTATGTTCATAGTTATGGCCAGTATTATCATAAATGTAGACAGGGTTTTTTTTGAGTATGATACACAGTAATCTCCAGACAAATTGGTTTGTGTTATGATTATAAATTCTCCTTCTGTTATATAAATGTGTATATGTAATCATTTATTAATTTTAATATACAGTCCACAAATTTCTATTAAATTTACCAGAATTCCTGGTAATGTAATTAATATAGGTCTAGAGCAACTTGTGGATATGACAGTTGTAGGTATCGAAGAGGGACATTTTTGTGACCTAGGTGTCCCAAATTCCTACTTGTCTATGTAACTTTGATAAATAATAATCTTTGTTGCCATTTACTTGTATGTATGTAATAAGATTCATCCAGGTAAACGTAATTTTTCACAAAATTTAGTAGTCCATTGGTCCTTGTTCGAACCGGAGGTAATTAGTGAAGTCATTAATTAGTGAATTAATTACTTAATAATTATATGTGAGCTGACAGAAGGAGGTGGATGTTAGGTCCACAAATTTACTTAATGTGTAGTGGATTATAATTTTAATATTAATTTTGCTCAGCCCAAATCTGGCAAAAATTTATATTTGTGTATTTGTATAACATTAATTTTGCTAAACCAAGTCTGCCAAAGATAAGCCAAGTTTGGCCTAAGGTTTATATTAATGTGTATTTAAATTTATATTATAATTTTCTTACATGTGTAATTACTAAGCTCAAGTGTAGCTAACATTATTAATGTGTATTTAAAATTTATATTATAATTTTTTACATGTGTAATTTCTAAGCTCAAGTGTAGCTAACATTATTAGTGTGTATTTAAAAAATTTTTATTATAATTTTCTTACATGTGTAATTATAAGCTCAAGTGTAGCTAAATTATTAGTGTGTATTTAAAATTTATGTTATAATTTTCCTACATGTGTAATTACTAAGCTCAAGTGTAGCTAACATTGTTGTATTTAAAAATTTTTATTATAAATTTTTTTACATGTAATTGCTAAGCTCAAGTGTAGCTAGGATTTATTCAAAGGTAAGTTGTAATATTTACCTTTATGAAGTGCATAAATTAGTACATAATCAGTGTTATTAATAAAGTTGAGTTTAATACATTGCATCATGGCTGAAAATGAGGAAATTAATGTAGAAGACAAACTTATGGAATATAGAGCAAAAAAAAGCATCACTGCAAGCTAGAAAAGGGCATGTAACAAAAGCATACAATAAGTGTTTGAAATTAATGAATCAAGAAACTGTGAATACTGATGATATAAAATTGTATTTAGATGCTTTAGGGAATAGATATGGTTCATACAAATTATATTATAACAAATATGAAGGAGATTTGCTAGTAAACTGTGTAGATGAGACTGAAGTAGATCTTATGACTAATCAATATTATGAATTAAAGGAAAAGATTCTTTCTTGTAAAACTCAGGCCTTGAATAAATTAAAATGTGTAAACCAGGCAGTTAATCAATCTGTTCCAACAAATAAGATGTCTTTGCCAAAACTCCCAGAATTATGTTTACCTGTATTTACTCCTGGAGAAAATTGGGAGGAGTTTTGGTCAATTTTTAAAGCAGCTGTGCATCATAGGAGTGACCTAGCCTATGTAACTAAATTATTTTACCTCAAAGGACAGGTAAGAGGAGATGCTCACATACTCATACAAGCCTTTCCCAATGTAGATGATTCTTACAAAGAAGCAGTTGACTTGTTGAAGGTCACTTATGGTAATAAGAACAAAGTAGGTTGGATCTAGTGAACAGCAATGTTAATTTAAAATCCCCAGATCACACTTACAAAGGTTTACAGCAGTTTAGAGTTAAACTGGAGAGCACTCTCAAAACTTTAAGTAATAAATATAATCTGAAGGAATCAGGCTGGTTATTGAGTGCCATTGTACAGAATAAATTAAGCGGTAAAACACTTGAATGCCTCTCGAGCAAGTATCACAAAGGTTATTTTGGTCTGGAGGAAATAAGACTAGGTCTACAAGAATTAATTGTTCAGTTGCAGACCAGCCAACCAACTCATTTTAAAGATGCAACACATAATAACTGTGAGGCATCTGTCAAGTTTCACAAAGGAAAAATTATCCTAATGTTAATAATCAAAATTCATTTCCTAAAAAGAGTTGCATAGGTGCATATCAAGTAGCAGGAATCAGAAATAATGATTTTCCACAAGGTAAGAAGAATAAGTACTCTCCAAAGAGTAGCCCAGTTAATAAGAAACCAGTCAAAGAAAAGAGAGATTCTCTCTTCTGCAAGGGTACTCATTTTTCTAAGAATTGCAATGCATACAATTCATGGAGTGATAAAGTTGAAAGATTGGAGGAACTTGACAGATGAATCAGATGTCTAGGTAATCACAATGTAAAGGATTGTCATGCCAAATTAAACAACTGTTATCAATGTCACAAAGGAAGACACCATATAGTCGTGTGTAAGGGTCTATATGATAATGTTGATAATAATGATGATGTTGACAATCCTGACACAACAGTAGCTAATGTAAAAATTGCTGCAAATGTTAATAATGATGGTTTTGCTGAAGTAGCCTTACCTGTGTTACAGGTAAAAATTGATGATGAAAGGCATAAATAAAAAATGTAACTGCATTATTAGACCAAGGATCCCAGCGTACTTTCATAAAACGTAAATGTCTTGATGGTATGAAAGTACAGATGGGAGATCCTACAACTCTAAAATTATCTTGTTTTCTCTCAGATAAAAGGGCTCAATTGTATGACACTGTTTATGTAACTGTCAGGTTGGGCAATTAGAAAAAAACGTGTTAATGCAGTAAATGTAGATAGACTTCCAGAGGAAAATATCTACAATAGGGCTTAGTAAAGCTACGGAAAGACTCTCACATAATGTAAATTTAGCACCTTCTGGTGTAAAGGATGATTCTGTAGGCCCGATAAATATTTTGATAGGAAGTGACTATTATGCCTCCTTTGTAAAGGGATATGGTAAAGAAATGTGGTGTCACCCTTTTAAAGACTGCAGGAGGCCATGTAATGTATGGTAGGATTCCTCGTAATGATAATGTATGACTAGAGAACGATAAATACTATAACTGTCTTACTCATGAAATCGTGCCCCAGTATAATTTTTCCATAGAGGATGGTGTTGAGCCAGTGCAAAAATTGTGGAAATTAGACTGCATTGGAATAAATGTAAATGAAGAAAATCCATACGATTCTTTTACTCAGGAACAATACATGAGAGATGTAAAATTTGAATCTGGACAATACTGGGTACGACTTCTGAGGAGACTGAACCATCCAGAATTGCCACTAATTACAGAATGGCATATGGAGAATTGAAGGCTCAACTCCGCGAACTGAGTAAGACACCAGAATGTTGATGCCTATAATGATATAATTACTGAACAATTAACTAATAAATTTATGGAAGAGGTACCTCCTGAGCAAGCCAAAATTTATGGTCCCTATTTGCCACATCACGGAGTGAGAGAGGATTCTAAGACCACTCCTCTGAGGATTGTGTTTAATTGTAGTGCCAGGAGTAACAAAAATGTACCTAGTTTAAATGACTGATGACAGGTCCGTCGTTGATGGAAAAAATAGGAGATATCTTATTAAATTTCAGGATGAGGAATTATGCCTGTTTGCCTGACATAAGTAAAGCTTTCCTAAAAGTGGGTTTACAAGAGGCTGACGGGATTGTACCGCTTATGGCCTGAGAATCCTAGTGACCCACTTAGCCCTCTGGAAACCTTTCACTTTAGGAGCGTATTATTTGGTGCTACATCCAGTCCGTTCCTACTTCAAGCGACGATAAATGCACACCTTAAAAGTATAGGAAGTCCATTAAGTAAAGTAATGAGCAAACAATTTTATGTGGACAATTTCCTGGGTGTGACGTGAACTGAGAGGAACTGTTAATGACTTACGGAGAGGCTAATAAAATAATGCAAAGTGCAAATATGCCTCTGAGGGAATGGAATAGTAATTCGTCCAAATTAAAGGACAAAATAAGTAAATATTACCCTGGAGATGAAGTGCCAAAATGTAGTAATGTATTGGGATTAACTTGGGATACTGAGAAATATTTGTTAATGTTAAAACCTAAAAATTACAGTATGCCCAGTAAATTAACTAAGAGAGCTTTGCTTGCTGAAGTTTCAAAATTTTTTGATCCACTAGGTTTAGTGTCACCCCTTACTATAAGAGAGAAATTATTAATACAAGAAGCATGGAAGCTTGGGATGAAACTCTGCCTGAGGAATTCATTAACAGGTGGGATGAATTAATTGGTGATTATGAAAAAATTCCAATGTTGGAGTTCCCACGCCAGGTGGCCAATCCATATGGGAAAAATATACTCCACATTTTTTGTGATGCTTCAAAATTGGCGTATGGAGCAGTTGCTTACCTTCAATGTAATAGTGTTATTTCTCTTGTTATGTCTAAGACTAAAGTGTCTCCAATTAAATCGCGTACCTTACCTCAGTTGGAATTAACAGCCATTTATCTAGGTGTCAAATTAGCTAATTATATAAGAAATAAGTTGCAGGAGATAAATATTAGCGACACTGTAATTTGGTCTGATAATGAGGTATCCTTACAATGTATTCGTAATGGAAACAGTAAAATTGTGTACATACAAAACAGAGTCGCTGAAATTAATCAGATGCAAGAGAAATATAATAGTTTGGGTCAGCATATGTTAACATTTAATCATATACCTGGTGAGGAGAATCCAGCTGATTTCTTGTCTCGAGGTTTACCTTATGCTAAATTTGTAAATGCTGTATAATGGTTTAAAGGACCGAGCTGTTTGGTAAATAAAGCTAATTGGCCTGTACAAAAGCGTATATTGCTCCTGTTGAAATTACTGTGACCACCGCTCCAATAGTTTGTCCTTCCTTAGCCATTGATATAAATAGGTATTCTTCTTTACCCAAACTAATCAATGTAACAAAGTTGGTGTTTAAATTTCTAAACAAGATGAATATCTCATATAAGTTTTCACATCCTATTGAATATTGGATAAAGAGGGTACAGGAAGAAATCTTTGGAAATGAGATTAAATTGATGATGGAAAGTAAAATTGTGAAAGGTTCCATAATAGACAAATTGGGGCTGTATTTAGAGAACAATGTAATTAGGTGCAGAGGTCGGTTACAAAATGCTGAATTGGGTGAATATGCTAAACACCCTATCTTACTGCCCAAAACTCATCTAACAAATTTAATTGTTTTAAATGCCCATAAAAGTGTAATGCATGGTGGGGTACAAGATACCTTAAATTGTATTAGGGAAACTTTCTGGATTCCACAAGGACGGCAAAGTGTAAAAAGGGTGATTAATTCTTGTGCAATTATGTCGCCGTGTAGAAGCAGATCCTATATGTACCCAGGTCCTCCACCATTGCAAATTAGCAATTTGAGTCGTTTAGCAACGAACTCGCCCGGCCGCAGTGTTTAAAATACTGTATGTATTTTACGGAAATACAGTATTTTATTTGTAAATGATGGCCTATATTGTATTTAATAAAAATTATATTATAAAAAATGGGAAGCTCGGCGCCTGCGCTGGACGAGCAGGAAAGAGTCGCCATGTTTTTTGGAATGAGCCAAGAAAACGTTAGTGAAAATGAGAATTTTCATCGCTCTAGAGCAGTGGTTCCCAAACTTTTCAGCTTGTTACCCAATTTAACATGCCACATAAGCATGTTACCCTTTCACAAAATGTTGTTATTATTGATATATATGGCTAAACGTGAACGTATACAGCCTCGCATACTTGCTAATCTAGCAAAACATTGAAAACGTAAGACCACACATACATTATATATAAAATTAATAATAGCTACAAATTCACAGTAACAGTGGGTAAATACTAACTATATACTGCACAGGGCAGTACACATACATACCAGTTATGTCTACCTCGGCTGATGCTCACAGATAAACTGACAGTGTGAAATAGAGGCAGCCTCAGGAAGTGAGTGACGTGTACTGGACAGGTCGATCTCGGCTACTGAGTGACTTTTGTCTGAGCATACTTGTCAAAATACTTTTGGGTTTCACACACTTAGCTATTATATTTCTTCTTTTCTAATACTGTATATTAGTTTTTGATGTTTATTGTTATTTGGTTTAACTTTATTACTTACTTATAATAAGTTTACTTTACAACTTTATATACTAAGACAAAGTTAACAATAATCCTCATACGGGTACCGCATTGTTTTCTTGATTTTCAGATTCATAACTTTTTTTCTGTCACCCCTCCATTACCCCCAAAAATGGTTAAATTACCCCCAGGGGGTAATTTACCCCAGTTTGGGAACCACTGCTCTAGAGGTTATATTGGGCTTACACCTCTCAAATAGGAGCCGAAATTGTTGGAATTGCAGTCCTGCATAACGAGAGAATCAGGCGACTGGACAGGACTCCGTAATTAGATGAAAAACAGGATGTTACCCCAGCTAAGTCATGTCTATATATTTATGTTCATAGTTCTGGCCAATATTATCATAAATGTAGACAGGGGGTTTTTGAGTATGATACACAGTAATCTCCAGACAAATGGTGAGTGTTATGATTATAAATTCTCCTCTGTTATTAAATGTGTATATGTAATCATTTATTAATTTTAATATACAGTCCACAAATTTCTATTAAATTTACCAGAATTCCTGGTAATGTACATTTCATTTGTAATTAATATAGGTCTAGAGCAACTTGTGGATATGACAGTTGTAGGTATCGAAGGGGAACCTTTTTGTGACCTAGGTGTCCCAATTCCTACTTGTCTATGTAACTTTGATAAATAATAATTATCTTTGTTGCCATTTACTTGTATGCATGTAATGAGATTCAGCCAGGTAAATGTAATTTTCACATTGGCTATTCCGAGATAAAAGTCGTCCAAGGATAGGTTAGCATTCTCATCAGATATCCCTTGAGATTTTGCCGAGTTATGGCCAACATCGAAGAAGAATTAGTCATAATAGGTTCTGGACACGTAGTAGATTAATGTTATTACCCAGTAATAACATAGATCTTTTTAGGGAATCCATCAGAAATACCTACAGTCAAATATCCAGGTAATATTTACTCTGTACAAATATTTTATGTAATGGGACAGAAAAACATTGCTCTTACAAAAGCTTCTAAAAAAATGAGGAATTCAAAGAGGTGTGTTTAGAAAAGGGAAGTTCTCCCTCTCATATAAGTGAGCAATATGCTCCAGTATCCCTAAAGGTTCTGACTTCAGTTTTCTTTGAATTTTCCTGAAGGGATATTTGACAATTACTGTAGTATGGGGCCATCCCCTTCTCTACTTCATTCTGGGTCATATTATGAAGAACATTATATATTTTCCTAATGGCTGTGGTTTATTCAGGCAGTTAGGCCTGATGTTGCCTGATCTATTACTGTGGAAGCATACTACCTCATTTTTGACCTTAGTTCCTTGCTGACGTTGTGGCTGGCGCCACGCTGGGTACTGATGTCATGGCTCACCAGGTTGAGTGGTTGGTCACTTACCAGGTTGACCATGAGTTGAGTGACATGGCTCAAACAGGTGATTTAGTTGGCCGACGTCGTCGTTCTCCTTCATCTTGGCACTTCATCCTCCGATCAGGAGTTCTTCTTTGATGATCTCGGCTCATGCCAGGCTGTTGAAATAAGAGTTGAGACGCTCAGACAAGGAGTGGTTAATTTCAAAAGTTCAGCCAACCTGGCTGCATACAATGCAGTAGCCAAGTCTTGTTGGAAGACTCGAACCTCTGGTCCAACGGACTCCAGTAGGTTATTCACCAATATTAATCGCACTAAATCTTCGAAGTTAGTGACACCACTTGCCTGTACCACTTGGTAACGGCTTTGGTTGCTGTCTCACAAAGTCAACATAAGACTGCCCCAGCTGTCGTCCGCCTAGCCTGAACTTCTTTCTGTACTTGGCAGGAATACATTGATGAGCACTACGAACCATGGTTTTCACCACGCGATAGTTGCCGAAGTCAGTGTCATTTAACACTGATGTAATCTCCTGTGTCTTACCAATGCTGTATGCACAATAACGCCCAATGCTGTTCAAGCCACCTTAAGGCTCGAGCCTGGTTTTCGAATGCTTCGAAAAATTGCTCAGGCTCGGCTTCAATAAATGAGGAACTAGCTGTACTGATTTTTTTGCAAACTAAAGTCATTTACAGCTTCTGTAAACTGCCTCCTTTCCTTCTCTCTATCAACTGTCCCTTAGCATATGCTCGCTGTTCCCTGGTCTGCTCAAAGAGTGATTTTTGTTAACTCAATTGCCAGTAAAGCTGACTCACCTCCAGACAACTCCGATGCTTTAGACTGTGGTTTTGCTCAGGAGTTGCGTCTCTCCATTCTTTTGCAGAAACATCAGCAGGTTTCTACGCTAGCTCTGTAGAGGGAGAAACAGGAGTTGGTGCGTCACCTCTGTTCAAAGTTTTATGCATATAATGTCATGAAACTGCATAGCAGTAAGGTGCTTCGATATTCAATGTCGATTGAGCAAGAAATTCACAACAACGCTGTAGAGAATACTTGGGCAGGCTTAGTAGATTAAATTCAGACACTGTCTGACTCGTATAGGTGGCATTAACCACGACGTAAAAACACTGTTTGCAATACACGCTCAAGCAGCTATGCACGTATGACTGTAGAATACTCTCACGATAACAAGGCTGAAAACGCAATAGCAAACAGACTGCAGAATATTCACACACAATAGCAAGGCTGGAATGTAAAGTTGACACACAAAATTCATGAAGCATTAGCAAAGCTGATGCAATGCCAGATAGCAAGCTATCTAAAGGATAAAGATTAGTTCCTGCTCCAGCTTCAACTCTAAGCTCAGCTCTGCTCTAAGTTCAGCTCCAGGTCAAAGTCCGCTCAGACTCTCGGACAAGCAACCCACATTACGACCAAGGTAATTACGGCTGTTATTTGGGTGTAAAGGGAACTTGGAGCGAAATAAACACAGCTAAAATCTTTGAATTGTATTTTCCTTCACCAAGTATAAACAGAAGTGTATACACTATGTACAGCAAATAGGTATTAATGCATACCATGGTAGTCAAGGCAAAACAGCAGCCAAGAGACAAGAGACAACCGTGCTTCAACCAGCAACAGAAGGAAAATGACAAGGGTGAAAACCTGAGTGGTAACCAATTCATCTTCTCAACTGCCAGATCCACATTACGATTGGCTGTACCTAGGTACTGATCTGACGATGAGGCCCCATTGGATCATTAGAGCATTAGTGCCTGGTTTGCTGGTTGGGGAGACAACCTATGTGAGAATGTGGACATACTCAGAAAAAAGGGTACATACTTTTTTGTATAGGTATATATAAAATGCATTATTTTATATATGCATATATATAAAATATATATGCATATATATATTTTCATGGAATAATTAGAGGCATATGTTATGGAAAAACAATGTGGGATTAATGTTAATGAGGAAGTGACCAGTCAATGCCGCCTCCCCTATGCCACGGGGGTGGGGGGGAAGAGGCGCAGTGTGTAGGTGGTGAGGAAACACATTGGTTCAGCAGTGCCCATATCTACTTTGTTCCTGATGTGCATGGGAAACAAATAATGTTGTGTGTATTGTAAGACAGTGTGAACAATATATAGCGTGGAAGTTCATGTGTATTGTACTCACCCTCTCCCTGGGCAACCCCACCCAACTACCAGCACCTTCCCACCCAGTTCCCAGCTGCAGTTTTCCCCTTCCTCTCCAGCCCCTCACCAGCCCCTCAAACTCCACCAGGCCACAACGGTCAAGTTCACTACCTTCCACGCACCATACCCACCCAGAATGTCGTACTCCATTCCTACAGTCTAGTCTAGCCAGATGGATGCCAACCAGGAGGAAGCGAGCAACCAGGGAAATGGCACGGCTGGCATTACTAGGAGAGGCAAGTGCCGGTTGTGCTTACAGATCCAATGGTTTCCTCCGTAAACACGGTAGTTGCCCTGGTTCAGGATGTCCTCCTGTGAAAAGTGATGATCCAGAGTCACCTCAGGCACCTGAACCCACTCCAACAGATCTCATCTCATCAGACAATATCTTGGAAGCAATTAAAGCAACAGGTACCAGGACACTCACACTCATTCTCAAAGAAGCCCATCCACACGCAGCTGGGAAACTTACAGACCCCTTAAAAACAGTAAATGATGGTTTCCACTATCCTAAATGCTCCACCAACTATCAAGGTAGCTCTGAGGAGCTGGATGAGATTCTCGCATTATAATCAGAGACAAACACGTAACAACATGTACTAGACATGCATTTCTCACACCTCATGTACTGTACAAGTCATCTTTGTATCAGCAATGTATCGCTTAAATCTTCTGTACCATATTATGTAATAAAATAAATCTATTGGTAAAAAAGAATGAAAAGATGGGATGGTAGGGGAAGTGGAATATTCAAACAGCTTCAGGAAGAAATCCAACTATTCTTCCTTGAAGCCTTTTTATCCACTTTTCCGAGGCTGTGGGTCCCACAGTTTACACCAGAGGTGGATCCCCTCCCACACACACACACATAATATATATTATATATATATATATATATATATATATATATATATATATATATATATATATATATATATATATATATATAATGATAGCTTTAGGCCTTTCCTGCTGCAATTAACACATTTTCAAGGGCTTACAACATAGCAGAAATAAGTTTTAAGTCCAGAAAGATGCGTTCAGGGTAACGGCTCTAGCTAGGTGATAAAGCTAATTGGAATACTGAGGAAAATTCATAATTATTATTATTATTATAATAAAAAAGAATCGCTAAGCCACAAGGGCTATACAGCAGGAAAATTCATAAATAAAAATGAGCAGTCATAATAATTGTTACTAAGGATATCTGAAGACAGCATTTAGGAATGTATGATGGAATTCTTTCCAGAACTACTTAGAACATGGAAACTTCCTGGATACACGGTTGTGTAAGCTAACAAATAAGTTTATTTGAATCTTTAGTTAATTTGAAGGTTTACATAAGATTTCTTTTTTTTTTTTTTTTGTATGTGTATTGTCCGCTAGTGCAACAATGTCTTATGTTACATGACTTGTTGACGACGATTAAATTTGGCTTAGGGGTGGATATTATTTTTTTCTATTGTTCTGCTTCCTGTTTCCTGTAAATCTTGAAAGGTTCCCTCCCCTACCTAAATTAAGGTGTTGAGGGGACAGGATGCCTATGTCCTGACCATGTCTGGTTGGCGTCACTACGCTACCTTACACTGAGAAAACTTCCTCTTCAGTTCAAGATCTATCGCTCGTCTCCGTGCGCCATCAGGAGCTATGCAATGTTGCAAGAGAAACAACAAGTGGAATAAGAGGACGCTTTCTCAGAGTAAGGTAGCGTAGTGACACCAACCAGAGATGGTCAGGATACAAACACCGTTTGCCACCCAATAACTTTTATGTTATTGTGTGAAAGATGTAAATCTGAATTTTTGAGTCGATTGAGGACATAGTCATTTTTTCGTGGTTTGGCGTAATTTCTTTTCCTAGACCTGGGAAGCCTGTGTGTATTTCTGGAGAGACGTGTTGGATGCACAACAGACTATGCCGCACTAATACATAGACAGGAGATATACATTTGATCTAATGATACATGTCTAACAAATAACAATTTAGAATCTTGGCACAGAGAATGCTCACAACTCCATTGCTAAACCTATGTCCCACGTTATGGACATGACTAAATTCCACACGTAGGTCCCATTACATGTGACCATGTCTTCAACTGCTGCATATCTCTTCTACTTCCATTGTCTCTAATATAAAAATATTCCATCTCATTTCTCTCTATTAGACTGGTAAAAGTTTCTGTGAACACGAAACTGCTCTTAGTAAGGATAGCAGGTGTTGCAAATGTTTGTTTTCATCAACTTGACAGTATTACGTGCTTGATTTAATTTTACAAATGTTAAAAGATTACAGTCGAATAGAAGATATATCTGTCTGTCACCACAGCATATCCAACGATTCAACAATTTTACTGTGTTAATACATTAGCCTCTTTTCACCTACAGCCCAAGATCAATTCGATCCTTCCTGTAGATAAGATACACTCACATTCAGGATTAAATCAGAGAAGTACCATTTTCCAGTTATTGAAAGAAACTTAATATCACAATTTATATATCAGAATTGGCATTAACATAGCTCAGTAATAATGCATACCGTCCGTGAAGAAAAACACACTAATGCTAAAAAGTTTGAATCTGGCCAGTAAAAGTATTTTCCAATTAGAGCTTAAAGGATGAAAGGCGATCATAAGAAGCATTTATATAATCAAATTGGTAAGCAGGGACTTAAACATTTTAAAAGCAACGCAAACCATTTGTTGAGCAAGCCACTCCAGCATTAAAAGTTTGATACCAATCCCCAGTAATCCATAGAATCTAAGGATATCATGTTCATAACTAGGTAATTAAATTGAAAATTTTGCACCTGCACAGTTTAAAATTAGAAAGTATTCACCGTTTCATAGATGCTTCTGCCATTAATGTGTAAAACCGTGAGAGTGATGCATTGTCTCGATCTTTCATTTGAAAAAGAAACACAATATTTTAAAAGTAAAATAGACATAATTGTATCACACCGACCAATAAAAATTCCAGGTTTCATCTAAGCAGAATTCACGAGTATTAAGAAATTAAATTCGGTAGTAAAAAGCTTTCTGGCTTCATCACACAAAAATCAAAACCAATAACTGTAAATGTAACTTCGACCAGAAGACAAAGAGAGATAGTAGAGGGCAACGAGTGATTAGCTCTCTTAAGGTTTACTATACAAATAGCAGAAGTCTAAGAAATAAGATAGATGAGCTAAGATTACTTGCAAGTGCAGGTAATATACATATTATTGCTATAACAGAGACATGGTTCAACTTGAAAGATAGAGAAATACTCTACGAATGCAACACACAGGGTTATAAACTATTCCATACTAAGAGGATCAGCAGGAAGGGTGGTGGAGTGGCGATGTAAGTGAGAGATAATTTAAATTTTTGTGTTAGACAAGATATAAAATTAGAAACATCGGACACAGAATCTGTTTGGCTACAGTTTCTCGAGGGTCGTGAAAAGTTCATTTTGGGTGTGATTTATAGGCCCCAAATCTTGATAGAGAGTGCAGTAAACTGCTATGGGACGATATTCATAAGGCATCTAGATATGAACATGTTGTGATAATGGGAGATTTTAACTTTAGACAAATTGATTGGACCAAAGTGACAGGAAATCTTGAGTCTAGTGACTTTCTGATACGGTTCAGGATTGTTTTTTAAAACAGTTTGTAACAGGACCAACTAGAGGAAACAATTTACTTGACTTGGTTCTTGCCAACGAAGAATCAATATTTAATAATCTTGAGGTTAATGATGAGCTTGGGGAAAGTGATCACAAATCACTTACTTTCAATATATCATAGAGTTACCCAGATAACTGCAATTAAATCTCTGTCCCAGACTTTCGCTTGGCCGATTTCATGGGACTGAAAAAGTACCCGGGTGGGTTAAATTGGGATGTCCTGACTATGGGTCAAGTAGCTGGTGTTGGTTGCCAATATGACGTTTTTCAGAGCTGCCCAGACAACTTTTGTTCCGAGTAGGGAAATTAGATCTAACAAAAATGATCCCAAATGGATGAACAATAGGTTAAAACATCTCACTGGTAAACGAGAGGCATATATAGGCGCATCAAAAGAGGGGAAGGGCAGTTAAGAAATCAATATATTCAATTAAAGAGAGAAAAATAAGGAATAAGAAAAGCAAAAATGGATTATGAGTCTAAGGTCGCAAGGGATTCGAAGACTAACCCAAAAGCGTTCTTTCAGGTATACAGAAGTAAGATTAGCAACAAGATAAGCCCACTTAAGAGTAACTCAGGTCAGATCACTGACAGTGACAAGGATATGTGTGTAATTTCAATTCTTACTTCCTCTGAGTTTTTACTCAGGAAGATACAAGCGAAATACCAGAAATAATGGATTATGTGGAACAGGACGATAATAAACTACGCACGATTGCGGTAACTAGTGACATGGCCCCTCAGACAAATAGAGAAATTAAAAGCTAACAAATTCTCAGTCCCTGATGAACTGTTTGCAAGGGTGTTAAAGGAATGTAAAGAGGAACTTAGCATACCTTTGGTTAATCTTTTCAACACATCACTAAAAACTGGCATAGTGCCTGACAAGTGGAAAATAGCAAATGTAATACCTATTTACAAGGCAGGTGACAGGTCCTTAGCTTCGAACTATAGACTAATAAGCAATACCTCCATAGTGGGAAAATTTATGGAATCAATAATTGCCGAAGCAATTCGTAGCCATCTCGAAAGGCATAAATTGATCAATGAATCTCAGCACGGTTTTACAAAGTGGCTTTCCTGTCTTACGAATTTAATAACTTTCCTCACTAAGGTATCTGTGGAGGTAGATCATGGTAATGAATATGGTACTGTACATATGGACTTCAGTAAGGCTTTCGATAGAGTTTCACATCAAAGACTATTGAGGAAACTTAAGGCACACGGAATAGGAGGAGAAATTTTTTTCCTGGGTTGAGGCATGGCTGACGAATAGGCAGCAGAGAGTTTGCATAAATGGGGAGAAATCAGAATAGGGGCACGTCACAAGCGGTGTTCCACAGGGGTCAGTGTTAGACCTTTCGTTGTTCACAATCTACATAAATGACACACCTGAGGGAATAAATAGCGACATAAGTAAATTTGCTGACGACACCAAAATAGGCCGTCCAATTCATTCTAATGAGGACACTAGAGCACTCCAGGATGATTTGAATAGACTCGTGCAGTGGTCGGAGAAGTGGCAGATGCAGTTTAATATAGACAAATGCAAAGTTCTAAATGTTGGACCGAAAAATAACGATGCCACATATAAACTAAATAATGTAGATCTTAATATTACGGATTGAGAAAAAGATTTAGGAGTTCTGGTTAGCAGTAATCTAAAACCAAGACAACAGTGCATTAGTGTTCGAAATAAAGCTAACAGAATCCTTGGCTTCATAGCAAGAAGTATAAATAATAGAAGTCCTCAGGTTGTTCTTTAACTCTATATATCTTTGGTTAGGCCTCATTTAGATTGTGCTGCACAGTTTTGATCACCGTATTACAGAATGGATATAAATGCACTGGAAAACGTACAAAGGAGGATGACAAAGTTGATCCCATGTATCAGAAATCTTCCCTATGAGGATAAACTGAGGGCCCTGAATCTGCACTCTCTAGAAAGGCGTAGAATTAGGGGAGATATGACTGAGGTGTATAAATGGAAAACAGGAATAAATAAAGGAGATGTAAATAGCGTGCTAAAAATATCTAACATAGACAGGACTCGCAGCAATGGCTTTAAATTGGAAAAATTCAGATTCGGAAGGATATAGGAAAGTACGGGTTTTGGTAATAGAGTTGTGAATGAGTGGAACAAACTCCCCAGTACAGTTATTACCTGGAGTTTACCTGGAGAGAGTTCCGGGGGTCAACGCCCCCGCGGCCCGGTCTGTGACCGGGCTAAAAGTTGTGTATTTTCTAAAAATAGGTTGGACAAATACTTGGGTGGGTGTGGTGGGTGTGAGTTGGACCTGACTAGCTTGTGCTACTAGGTTGGATGCACTGCTCCTCCCCTAAGTGACGTTTTCTGACCTCACTAGGTCAAGGCATTGGCTTAAGCCAGTGGGAGAATTGGAACTGCCTCGCATAGCCCAGTAGGCCTTTTACAGTGTTCCATTTTTTCTTATGTTTTATGTTCTATGTTCTCATGCTAATAGTTGCATGAAAATATTCTTTTTTACAGTAGAGAGAGTTGAAACTTGAAGCTGATCGGAAACAGATGTTCGTAATTAGCAAAATCCTTGGATGAAAAACAGTCTGGCAATAACTACTAAGTATTCAATAAACCCAGGAGTTTATTATGTATTATATGTAAGTACGAATGCATAACCAACACAGTGGAGAATGACTACATAAGATTATTACTATAAGAAGTTATTGTAATTCATTCAGCAACTTATAAGGCCAATAGGGAATTTCAAGAAAAAGCTAATCCCACAAAGCGGCCTCGTACTCAACAACACGTAAACATGTACACGTGCGCCGTTAAGGGCAACAAATGTGTGAAGTGCTTATAAAAGCAGGTAAAGAGCGTTACTACCGGAAATCACAACATACTCGTGCCTTCTCTACAGCACACAGTAAAGTGTTCTTCATCCCAGGCAATGGAACTACCCTCACTTTCCTCAGGTCAAACGAGAACAATTTCCTTTTCCCAGGTGCTTCTTTGTCCCTATTCAACAACATTACTTTCATCTTTGTGTATTAAAATAAAAACGTAAATAAAAGGAAATCATTTACCCCCGAAGCAATTTAGTTTATTAATTAAAAATCACTGTATATAATCCTGAGTTGAATATTTTAAAATAATAAGTTAGGCGCTGTTTGATTTCGTGAAGCACATTTCTATTACAATATAAACTCTAACAAGATGTCATTAATATAAAGAAAATTTTTGTATACTCACAGTATATACTAACTGCAACCCTAGGCAAAGCAAAACCAGGAAAGAGCCCAGGAAAGAGTCCAGGAAAGAGTCCAGGAAAGAGTCCAGGAAAGAGTCCAGGAAAGAGTCCAGGAAAGAGCCCAGGAAAGAGTCTTAGGGTGTGGGATAAGACTGCTTCACACTGCCGACTAATGCACCCGTGTCAGATTCCTAGTTGTAAAATAATCCACTCGTAAAAACTGCAAAATGAAATGGCATTGGTCCTGCCACACAGATGGACCTCAATTCGAGTCTATGTCCTTTTTCTTTGTTTATTCTTAGACTTATCCCAGGTTTATAGACTTTATCGCCGTGATCGGTATAAGAACGGATATACCAGGAAAGCTTCTGGGTGTAGGGGAGAGGCAACAGCATGAAAGCGGTGACGGACATAAATATGTGAAAAAATTTCTAGTTTATATTGTAACGTTTCATGACTAAATGCTAAATCTTGGTCCTTCCACATACATAGACCACTTTTCGAGTCCCCGTTCATTTTTATGTTTTTTTTATGCATAATAGTCCTTTACAACTACCCTTTTGGGGAAAAAAGACTAAATAACTTTGAGGGTAAAGAATATCTGGTAGTAAAAATCATCCAGTCATAACCTCCGAGGCTGAATGGGAGACCGCTTGTCTTTCCATAACCACAGACAGCGGTTTGAGTCTCCATTCACTTTTGTAACAAAGCGTGATAAGCAACTGAAGATTATGGAAAGATATGCAACGAGGCTACCTCAAAAGCTGAGGGATGAGCTGTGAAAAAAGGCTGAATGAACCAAACCTGAAAACAATAGAAAATAGAAGAAAAAGGGGAAGTATGATATAAAAGATATACAGGGGAACTGAACCGGTACAGATGGGTTAGACTATATGTATGGTAGAAAACAGGTACACGAGGGCACAGTTTTGGATTTAAAGATAAAAAAGAGTCACTTGGAAGTATTTCTTCGCTCACAGGTTGGTCACGACGAGAATGACATGAACAAAGAAGAGATGCAAACCTCATACATAGTTTTAAGAACAGGTATGACAGGGCCCACGAGGTTACGGTTGAGCATATTTAAAATAATGCAGGTTGCACGGCAAAACCGGAACTAAATGTGTAGATAGAAACACACGGACAGTTCAAAGCATTTTTTAGGAAACATGTCACTACGAGCGTATTTCATCAATCTGCAGTAGCCACTTGTGGTGAAAGTACCCTCAGTATTTCTCACTATGTCTTCATCTATATATTGTTAGTATCTCATTACATGTTCTGCAACCTCGAGTCTAAGACTCGACCCCTCCAACATTTAATGAAGTGCCAGTGCTACGAATGGAAAGAAACTGGACGTCCTGGCTCTAGGCGAAACAAAGCTGAAGGAGTTAGGGATTTTCAGAGAGAAGAAATAAGCAGAATTAGGTCAAGTGTATCTGAGAGAGATAGGGCTAAAGGAGGAGTGGCAATAATGTTAAACTGTATGGCAGGAAAACATGGAATATAAATGTATAAATTCAAGGATTATGTGGATTGAAATAAGGATCGGATGCAAAAAGTGAACTAAAATAAGTATTTATACACCTGGAGAGGAAAAAGAGATTTTGGAAGATGTTAAGCTATTGTTTAGGGAGTTTTGAATCAAGTGAAGGAATCAAGTAGAAGTAGATCTGAATGATAAAGTGTGTGAAACGGTTATAAAGGGTTATTGAGGGCATTTACCCCTGTGGCGACAGGGGTCTTTGTATAGAATGAGGTTTGGTAATAAGTAACACATTTATTAAGATAATGAGGATATGAGAGTAAACGAGATATGACATGGGACATAATGACAGTACTTTATTGAACTATGTATTGGTGGATAAAAGGGTGGTCGGTAGACTCTGGATTCCCATGTTTTTAGAGGGGGCAACAGATATATCAGATAATTGGGATACAAGAAGAATGACATCAACCAGAGAGAGAAGGTAAGATATCAGCAACTATTTGTAGAAAGATGGGCCTGTGAGAGTATAGGTAATAAAGGAGAAGAGGTATTAGGAAGATAATGTGGTGATAGAGTTTTCAGTAGAAGTTTGTAAATATATGAGGGTGGATTCATGAGGGAAGAGGAGCAATTGGTGGAAAGATGGCGTAAGATAAGATAAGATTTCGTTCGGATTTTTAAACCCCGGAGGGTTAGCCACCCCGGATAACCCAAGAAAGTCACTGCGTCATCGAGGACGTAACTTATTTCCATTGGGGTCCTTAATCTTGTCCCCCAGGATGCGACCCACACCAGTCGACTAACACCCAGGAACCTATTTGCTGCTAGGTGAACAGGACAACAGTGTAAGGAAACGTGTCGAAATGTTTCCACCCGCCGGGAATCGAACCCGGGCCCTCCGTGTGTGAAGCGGAAGCTTTAGCCACCAGGCACCGGGCACCTGGTTGTAAGACAAATAGTTAGCATATGAGGGGCTTTTACAAAGTAGAAGTAATATAAGGAGGGAGTATTATAGTGAGAGAAAAAGAGAAGTTAATAGCGTGGTAAGAGAATTAAAAAGAGAGCAATGAGAGACTGGGGAAGTGCTCTCAACTAATTTTTGTCGAGAATGTGAAAAAGTGTTTTAGTGATATTAAGATTTTTATAAAGTCTAGAGAACGAATGGATTTCACAGTTAAAAACAGAAGAGTAGACTTATTAGATGGAAAGTTGGAGGTATCAGGAATATGAAGGGAGTATTTTCATGAAGTGTTACATAATGAAGAAGAGAGGGACAGTATGATTTCAAGCATTGGCCAGGGAGGTATAACATCCTTTAAAAATGAGGAGGAGCCATATGTGTGTGGGGAGGAGGCGCATGAAGCTCTGAGTAAAATGAAAGGGGGTAAATCATCCGGAATTGATGAGATCAAAAAAGAAATGCTAAAAGTCTGGGAGTTTTTGGTGCTTTTATTTAATAGGTGTATGAAAGAGAATGTAAAACCTATAGGGATAACAAGCCTGTTGAGCATACCTGGTAAGGTTTATGGTTATTACTTATATGATTAAGGGTAAGACAGAGAGTAGAATCGCAGATGAACAACGAGGCTTTAGGAAGGGTAGGGGATGGGTAGACGATGTGTGTACAGTGAAACTTGTAAGTGAACAGTATTTAGATAAGGGTAAAGAAGTCCTTGGTATTTTTATGGATTTGGAAAAGGCAAATGATTGGTTGGATGGAAGACCAATGTAGCAGATGCTGTTGGTGTATTGAATAGTAGGTAGGTTACTGAAAGAAGTTAATTGTTTTCACGAGGATATTGAGGCTTAGGTTACGGTACATAGAAGAGAGGGAGATTTTTTCCCAGTTAAAGTCAGCCTTAGACAGGGATGTGCAATGTCGCCACGGTTGTTTAACATTCATAGATCGGATTGTAAGATAAGTGAATGCAAGGTTGTTGTGAAGATGTGTCGAAAAGCAAGATAAAGATTCTAACAAAAAGTGGGAGTTGTCCCATTTGCTTTTTCTGATAACACTATGCTTTTGAGAGAATTGGAAGAGAAGTTCTAAAGGTTGGTTGAAAAATTTGGAAGGCTAATGAAACGATGAAAATTAAAGTGGCCGTAGGAAAGAGCAAAGTGATAAGGGATGCAAAACTATTAGACAGTGAAAGATTGTGTGTCAGACTGGAAGGAAGGAGTAAGGTGTAAATTAATGTGTTCAGATATTTGGGAGTCGACTTGTCTGCAGATGAGTTTATGAAAGACGAAGTGAACCATATGACTGACAAGTTGAAAGAGACGAGTGGTGCACTGAGGCACCTTTGAAGAAAAGAAATGTTATCCATGGATGCGAAAATCAGAATGTATGAGAGTATTGTTACGCCAAGAATCTCATGGTGTGTGGAAGCATGGGGAGTGAATGTTGCAGCAAGGAGCAGGAGGCAGTGGAGATGTCGTGTTTGAGGGCAATGTGTGGTTTTAATGTTAAGCAGAGAATTCGTAGATTTGAGATTAGGAGGTGCAAGATCGTTAAAACTATTATCCAAAGGACTCAGAAGGTCTTTTGTTGTGATTTGGACATTTAGAGAGGGTGGAACAAAATAGGATGAATTTGACGGCGTATATATCTTTAGTGGAGGGATGACGACGTAGGGATTGTCGTAGGAAAAGTTGAAGGGAGTGCATAAAGGAGGTTTTGGAATAACATTATTCGCCTTCATATTTTCACGACCATTTCTCTTCCCGATTATGCTTTCCAAAATCATGCATATGCTAGCTTGCAACCACTGGCATGTAGTTCACTGGGATATGTGAGGTACAGTGCGAGTCTTAGGAACTATTAGGTAAATGGCAGATATAGCGAAGCAGGAAATAATGTTTGCAAATGGCTGCCTATACATCTAACATTAAACAAATAAATTTGCATATATTCCTTATATACACACCTTATATAGGCTGTACTTATGTACAACAAAAGATTCTTACGGAGTATATCAATATTTAAGTCTAAAATATACTTACTAGAAATAAATGTGAACAATTTTGGGTGAGAGAATACACATTGGTTAGTCTCTGCAAAATGATCGACCCTAACAACTGATTTTTTTAAATAATTGCAGAATGTTCCTTCAATAGAGAAATAAGTTACATAATCATACACAAAACAGTATCATGGAGAAAAGTCTGCAATTCAATTTTAAGCCTACTTTTATTACACCAAAAATGATATATATACGTAAAGGAAGACAGATAATAATTTTTGCTGCATTACACTGAAAGGTGGTGAGAAGCTCTTGGTGAGGGGTGCATGGTGAGGGGTGAAGTTCTGAAGTTCTCTGACCTGAGGGTTGGTGAGGATGGGAAGGAAGAGGGAGGGTAGGGCTGGAAAAATGGAAGAGGTTGGGAGGGTGGAGTAGGAGGTGGGGTTGCAGAGGTGAGTGGCCTGTCCACTCTGGAGCGTGATGTGCAGAGGTACTGCAGGAGGTTGTGTTGGAGCGAGATGTGCTGGTGGCAGCAGTGTCAATAGAGTAGGGCTCGTACTCAGGTGCCTGCAGGAGATGGCTAGTGGTACCCAGGAAAACAGGATCGTTTTGGAGCCACAACCCAGCTTTAGCTAAATAGCAAAGTGCTGGGGAACTTTGGTTGCTGGTAGGTGATGATTAGACTGTGAAGCTGTCGTATCCGTTTCTGACTGCGTTGAATTTTGTCCTTGAGAGGTGTACTACCTTCATTTTGGAGTGGATGTGTATTTTATAGTTGAGGATGTCGAGTATGGATTGAAGGGTTGGAGGTGGAATTCCGTGAACGGTGTACTTTGCAGTGCTGTCTTGGAGTCGTTGGCTGAGTTCTGGGAAGGGCATAACACTACTGTATGATTTCGTGGTGTAGAACGGGGCAAAGTCGTGTTTGACGTTCGGTCGGGTTGCTGGTGGGTGCTGAGCTGGGCGGGTCGTGGTTTCTTATAGGTGAGTAGCCTTAGGGGTGGAGGCAGGTGGTGGTGGGTTCTCATCGGTGGGTTCTTCTGAGGTTTCAGAGGTCTCTGGTTGGGTTAACTCAGTGTCGGGTGGGGGTTGCGGTGGCGGTGGAGCAACGACAAAGTTGGTGACATTTGTGGTGGATGTGAGAATCTCAGTGGAGGTGGTGATGCGGGGAATGTGAAACCCGGCATGTTGTTGAGCTTGAAGAGTTCGTTGATGGTGGTATTGAAGGAGCCAGGCTCAGCTGCATTCTGTACATGGGCGTACTTGATGCAGTAGAGGATTTTGGTGGAGTCGTCAGCAGGAGCTGGCAGGGGAGTGGTGGGTAAGATAAGATAAGATTTTGTTCGGATTTTTAACCCCGGAGGGTTAGCCACCCAGGATAACCCAAGAAAGCCAGTGCGTCATCGAGGACTATCTAACTTATTTCCATTGGGGTCCTTAATCTTGTCCCCCAGGATGCGACCCACACCAGTCGACTAACACCCAGGTACCTATTTTGCTGCTAGGTGAACAGGACAATAGGTGTAAGGAAACGTGTCGAAATGTTTCCACCCGCCGGGAATCGAACCCGGGCCCTCCGTGTGTGAAGCGGGCGGGAGCTTTAGCCACCAGGCCACCGGGCCACCGGGGCTGCTTGCGTGGCCTGTAGAAACTTGGTGGTGTCTGCTTGAAGCTTGGTGATAGTGGCGATAGTGGTGATAGTGAGGGGTACATGGTGAGGGGTGCATGGTGACAGGGTGCATGGTGACGGGGTGCATGGTGAGGGGTGCATGGTGACAGGGTGCATGGTGAGGGTAAGGGCTGCAAGGTGAAGGGTACATGGTGTATGGTTCATATTGACGGGGTGTATGGTGACGGAGTTCATGGTGACCGGTGACGAGGTGCATGGTGAGGGGTGTATGATACAGGATGTATGGTGAGGGTTGCATGATGAGGGATGGACGTTGAGGGGTACATGGTGAGAGGGTGCATGGTGACGAGGTGCATGGTCAGTGGTGCATTGTGACGGGGTGCATGGTGAGGGGTGCATGGTGAAGCGTGCATGTTGAGGGCTGTATGATACTAGATGCATGGTGAGAGGTTTATGATGAGGGGTGCATGATGACGGGGTGCATGGTGAATGTTATATGGTGAGCGGTACATGTTGAGGGGGTGCATGATGATGGGGTGCATGGTGACGGGTTTATTGTGAGGGGTGCATGGTGATAGGGTGCATGGTCATGGGTGCATGATGAGGGGTGAAGGGTGAGGGGTGTATGATACTGGATGCATGGTGACCGTGCATGATGAGGGGTGCATGGTGACGGGGTGCATGGTGAGGGGTATAAGAAGAGAAGGGTGCATGGAGACGGGGTGCATGCTGACGGGATGCATGGTAACGGGACTCATGATGACGGGGTGCGTGGTGACGGGATGCATGGTGAGGGGTGCATGGTGAGGGGTGCATGGTGAGGGGTGCATTGTGATGGGGTGCATGGTAAGGGGTATAAGAAGAGGAGGGTGCATGGAGACGGGATGCACGGTGAGGAGTGGGGGTGAATGGTGTTGGGTGCATGGTGAGGGGTCCATGGTGACGGGGTGGATAGTGTGGGGTACATTCTGAGGGAAAGCATGGTGATATGATGCATGGTGAGGGGTGAATTATGAGGAGTTCATGGTAAAGGGTGCATGATGACAGGGAGCATGGTCACGGGGTGCATGATGTGGGGTGGATGGTGAGAGGTACAAGATGAGGGATGCACGGTGAGGGGTGAATCATGAGTGTGCATGGTGACAGGGTGCATGTTGAGGGCTGCATTGTGAGGGGTGTATGATACGCAATGCATGGTGAGGGATACATGGTGAGGGGTGCATGATGAGGGGTGGATGGTGAGGGGTACATGGTAAGGGGTGAATGGGGACGGAGAACCTGGTGACGGGGTGCATGGTGACGGGATGTATGGCGAGGGGTGAATTGGTGTCAGGTGAATGGTAAGGGGTACATGGTGACCGGTGCATGTTAACGGGTGCATGGTGACGGGGCGAATTATGAGTTCATGGTAATGGGTGCATGGTGAGAGCTGCATGGTGAGGGGTTCATGGTGACGGGGTGCATGGTGAGGGGTGAATTATGAGGAGTTCATGGTAAGGGGTGCATGGTGAGAGCTGCATGGTTAGGGGTGCATGGTGACGGGGTTCATGGTCACGGGGTGCATGGTCACGGGGTATATGGTGGAGTGCATGGTGAGAAACGTATGGTGACGGGATTCATGGCGATGGGGTGCATTGTAAGGTGTGTATGATACGCGATGCATGATGAGGGGTGCATGTTGAGGGGTGGATGGTGAGGGGCTGCATGGTGAGAGGTGCATGGTAAGGGGTTCGTGGTGATGGGGTGCATGGTGACAGGGTGCATGGTCACGGGATTCATGGTCACGGGATGTGTGGTGACGGGATGCATGATATGGGGTGGATGGTGAGAGGTACATGGTGAGGGATGCATGGTGAAGAGTGCGTGATGAGTGGTGCATGGTGACGGGGTACATGGTTACAGGGTGCATTGTGAAGGCTGCATTGCGAGGTATGATACGCGATGCATATTGACGGGATGCATGGTGAGGGGCGCATGGTGAGGGGCGCATAGTGACAGAGTGCATGGTGACAGAATATATGGCGATGGGGTGCATGGTGATTGGCTGCATGATGTGGGGTCGATTGTGAGAGGTACATGGTGAGGGGTGCATGATGAGTGGTGCATGATGAGGGGGGGATACTGAGGGGTACATCGTGAGGTATGCATGGTGACAGTGCATGGTGATAGGATGCATGGTGACAGTGCATGGTGATGGGATACATGGTGACAGGGTGCATGGTGATGGGATGCATGGTGAGGGGTGCATTGTTACGACTTTGATGTCGTAACTTAAACAAAATGTTCCTGGTTCCTAAAGGCTGCTCACACTGCTGTCTAGGTGTTATAAAATTACACTGAAAAACACAGCAGCTCTTGGGCCAGCATGTACTCATATATTAAACAATAATTATTATTAGGAAGGACAAAAACTGTGGAGAAATTTTCTCCAGGAGGGGGGTATCAGCCCCCTTCAGCCCCTTTCAGCCCTTTCAGCCCTGAGGGGCCCAGCCCTCTCAGAAGGGGCAAGCGTCTTGTTTACTGCTACAGTGAGTAATTGATCGCAGATGCAGTACGAGTATGCGACGTGGTCAAGCGACCGCTGCTCCTTGCAGTCCTGTGTTGCAAAGTTTAGCTTAATAAAAGACAGTTCATCTCTTACCTTAGCAAGACAATTAAGGAAAATCCTGCTCCCACTTTATTACCATAGTAAAGATAGTGGACATTGTTGTCTATGCTTAAGACAGCAAGAATCAAACATTCTGCTTTGCCTCATGGAGGAAGTGGCAAGGAAGCAAAAGTACGATGTCAGCTTTTCCTTTGTGCAAGGGGAGTAACGGCGTGGGGTGCTGTGGCGTCTTCAGATTACTTTTGACTCTACTGAGAGTGACACTGACGCCAGGATAACCAACAAAGAACGATCTGTGCGTTAGTGTGAACAAAGTATCTCATAAAACACAATAAACACTTAAGAGAAGTGTGATCAGCTTCTTTAGTGATAAGATTGTGAACAATAAAGACAAATCTTGTGGAACATAGTGTACCAGTGTGCGTATTCCTAGACTATGGAAGACGTGGACATCCAAGGACACTTCATCTTCTATCAAGTCACCGATATCTGTCGAAGGTTTGAAGAACACCATAGTTCACGCTAAAAGAGCAAGGTAGGTTACGAATTTCTTGTAGTACGGGGGACTGCGCAGTTCTTGAGTCGCAAGGAGTTTGTAATCAACCTATAGTCGGCAGTTAGGTGCGGACTTTTGAGTCCACACAAGTTTGTCAGCCACCAGTGAATGAAATATGCTGACATAACACCCCCTAGGGGTAATTTATAATCTTACAAATTATAAATCTTTACAGCCCGTTGAGAGATGACTTCGACAGCTTCTCAAGACCTCGTCTGCAGGGGCGGCTGTGCAGGCTGATAATGCCATTTCTCAACAAAAAACTCTCCTATTTAAGAATACATCTATATTAATAATAAGTAACTTATATACAACTTACAATTACTCCTAAAACCCACCAGACTCCAGTTCACATTAGCTCACTAGCACACTGCTACTACTGAGTTAAACAAAATAAATCATCAGGGAGGCTCCATGACATACACTCCCCCCTCTTCACTTCTGCCTGGTGGACTAATTACAAGGAGGCAAAACACCACACAGTATTCTCGCATAAACAGGCCTCTACATACTAGGGCTTTACAAAAAAACATGATAGCACTTAAACATAAAACTATCTATAGCATACAAATAAAAAACTCGCTAAACTACCTTCTCATACTAATGCCAACCCATGACTTCACCCAGCCGCCTTCCTACACATACTGAACTAAACACACCTCTCATCTGCTCCTGTCCTGGCCACTGCCGACTGACAGTAATAAAACGTGTTCACTTTCAGTTCAATCCCTCCCGGTACTATGGAGAATTATTTAATAAAACATTTTTCTGTAGCACACTGTGTAGTATGCATGGTGAAGGGTGTATGATACGAAATGCATGGTAAGGGGAGCATGAGGGGTGGATGGTAAGATGTACATGGTGAGGGGTGCATGGTGATGGGATCCATGGTCATGGGGTGCATGGTGATGGGGTCCATGGTGACAGGATGCATGGTAAGAGGTGCATGGTGAGTGTTGAGATTTTTGGCCTTACCAGCTAAGATATAATTATATATAATGAACACTTAGCTGATAAATGACAGCAAATCGTCTACACAGCCGCCCCTGCAGACGAGGTCTAGAAGCTGTCGAAACCATCACAACAGTGGGCTGTCAAGAGATACAATTTGTAAGTATAAATTACCCCTAGGGGGTGTTATGTCAGCATATTTCATTCGATGATGGCTGACGAATACTTACTTGTTTGGACTCAAAAGTCCACACCTTACTGCCGATTATAGGTTGATTACAAACTCCTTGTGACTCAAGAATTGCGCAATCCCCCGATCTACAAGAAATTCGTAACATACCTTGCTCTTTGTAACGTGAGCTATGGTGTTCTCAACACCTTCGACAGATATTCGGTGACTTGATAGAAGCTGAAGTGTCCTTGGATGTCCACGTCTTCCATTGTCTAGGAAACGCACACTGGTACACTATGTTCAACAAGATTTGTCTTTATTGTTCACAATGTATCACAAGAGAAGCTGATCACACTTCTCTGAAGTGTTTGTGCTAGAGACACTTTGCTCACACTAACGCACAGATCAGTGTCCTTTGCTGGTTATCCTGGCGTCAGTGTCTCGTAGTAGAGTCAAAGTTAGTCTGCCAGACGCTACAGCGCTCCATGCAGTCACTGCCCCCAGCACAAAAAAAAAAACGCTGACCTAGTACCTTGCATCCTTGTCACCTCCTCGATGAAGCAAAGCAGAATGTTTGTTTCTTGCTGTCTTAATCATAGACAACAATGTACTATCTTTACTATGGTAATAAAGTGGGAGTAAGATTTTCCTTAATTGTCCTGCTAAAGTAAGAGTTATACTGTCTCTTATAAAAATACACGTTGCAACACCGCTGCAAGGAGCAGAGGTCACTTGACTTACGTGGCATAGCATCTGTGATCAATTACTCACTCTAGCAGTAAACAAGACGCTCGCCCCCTCTGAGTGGCCCCTCAGGGCTGAGAGGGCTGAAGGGGGCTGAAGGGGGCTGATACCCCCCTCCTGGAGAAAATTTCTCCACAGTGAGGGATGTATGATGAGTGAGCAAGGTGATGAGTGTATGATATGGGATGCATTGTAAGGGGAGTATAATAAGGGGTGGATGGTGAGGGGAGCATGATGAGGGGTGGATGGTGAAGGGTAAATGGTGAGGGGTACATGGTGAGGGGTACATGGTGAGAGGGTGCA
This sequence comes from Cherax quadricarinatus, assembly GCF_026875155.1. Lineage (NCBI taxonomy): Eukaryota > Metazoa > Arthropoda > Malacostraca > Decapoda > Parastacidae > Cherax > Cherax quadricarinatus. Next base: position 175,228 of record NC_069418.1, on the reverse strand, counting down.
TGGTGATGGGGTGCATGGTGAGGGATGCATTGTGAGGGGTCCATGGTGAAAGGTGTATGATGAGGGGTCCATGATGAGGGATGCATGTTGAGAGGGTGTGTGGTGAGGGGTGCACATAGATGGGTGTATGATAAGGGGTGTACGGTGAGGGGTGCATGGTGAGGGGTACATGGTGATGGGTGCATGGTGATGGGATCCATGGTGATGGGATCCATGGTCATGGGGTGCATGGTGATGGGGTCCATGGTGACAGGATGCATGGTAAGAGGTGCATGGTGAGGGATGTATGATGAGTGAGCAAGGTGATGCATGTTGAGAGGGTGTGTGGTGAGGGGTGCATGATGAGGGGTGCATGGTGAGGGGTACATGGTGAGGGGTGCATGGTGATGGGATCCATGGTCATGGGGTGCATGGTGATGGGGTCCATGGTGACAGGATGCATGATAAGAGGTGCATGGTGAGGGATGTATGATGAGTGAGCAAGGTGATGAGTGCATGGTGATGAGTGTATGATATGGGATGCATTGTAAGGGGAGTATAATAAGGGGTGGATGGTGAGGGAGCATGATGAGGGGTGGATGGTGAGGGAAGCATGATGAGGGGTGAATGGTGAAGGGTATATGGTGAGGGGTACATGGTGAGGGGTACATGGTGAGAGGGTGCATGGCGATGGGGTGCATGGCGATGGGGTGCATGGTGAGGGGTGCATTGTGAGGGGTCCATGGTGAGAGGTTTTATGATGAGGGGTCCATGATGAGGGATGCATGTTGAGAGGGTGTGTGGTGAGGGGTGCACAGAGAAGGGTGTATGATAAGGGGTGTACGGTGAGGGGTGCATGGTGAGGGGTACATGGTGATGGGTTCATGTTGAGGGATGTATGGTGAGGAGAGAGGGGTGTACAATGAAAGGATGCAAGGTAATGGAAAAAGGGGGATGTATGATGGGGGAAAAAGGGTGCAATAAGCGGTGATGGGGTGCAAGTAAAGGGGGGATAGAGGGGGCATGGTGAGGGTGAGGGGTACGGGAAGGGGTGTGTTGTTGGGGGTTGGGGGTTTGATTTAGGAAAGAGTTTTGTAGTGGGGGTGATGCAGTAATGGGGGGGGGTGATAGGGAAGAGTTGGAGGGGGGTGCAATTGAGAAGTACATGGTGAGAAGAGGTGATGCTGAGGGCATGGTGGGAGGGTGCATTTGAGGGTGTTGAGGATGTGTGTCTGTGATGAGGTTTGGGGTGAAAAATTATGGGGTATTGAGTGCATTTAAGGGCTGTTGGTGAGGGGGAGGGTGACGAGAAATTACGTGGTAAGACGGTGTTGGTGAAGAGGCGTGGTGCGATAAGTGATTTTGAAGTGGGTGGTGAAGAATTTTGGGAAGGGTGCATGAGTGTGGGGGATTATGAGGGGGCAGGCGGGGTGGGGGGATACAATGTGATTGAGCAGGTGACTGGGCAGGGTGAAGTGCCCGGTGAGGGGTGAACGGGTTTATTACCACTAGTTGCATAGTAAGTAGTGCGTGGTGAGGTGAAGATGAGGGGAAAGGGAAGTGAAGGGTGCGGGTTTTTGGGTGTCCTTGGGGGAGGGGGCGTGGTGGGAATGCTGGGGAGAAGGGGCGTGGGGGGACGGTGGCTGTAGGAGGGGGCTTGGTGGGAAGGGGGTGGTGAGGAGGGTGCTTGTGAAGAGGGTGCCCGGGAGGAGGGTGCTCGGGAGGGATGCTTGGGGAGAAGGTGTTGGTGAGAAAAGGGTTTTTGGTGAGGAGGGTGCTTTGGAGGGGGGCTTAGTGAGGAAGGGAGGGAGGGGGTGCTTGGGGGAAAAGGGTGCCTGGGGAGGAGGGTGTGGTGAGGGGGGTGCCCTGAGGAGGGTGCTTGGTGAGGAAGGTATGGTGAGGAGGGGCTTTGGGGAAAAGGGGCCCCGGTGGGGGGTGGGTGAGGAGGGTTTCCCGTGAGGGGGGTGCTTGGGGAGGAAGGGGCATGGGGAGGAGGGTGCTTGGGTATGAGGGTGCTTTGGGGAGGGAAAGGGTTTATGGTGAGGAGGATGCTTTTTTAGGAGTGTGCTTTGGGGACGAAGTTGTGGTGAGAAAAGTGCTTGGGAGGACCTGGCTGTGGGAGATCTTTATGAGGAAGGGTCATGGTGAGGAGGTGGTTGGTGAGGAAGGTGCTTGGTGAGGGGGGTGCTTGGGAGGAAGGTGCATGGTGAGGAGGGTGTTGGTAGGAAGGTGCATGGGGAGGGGGGTGCTTGTGAAGAGGGTGCGGGGGGAAGGTTTTATGGGGAAAAGGGTGCTTGTGAGGGTGTGTTGGTGAAAAGATTCGTGGTGAAAGGGTGCTTTGTGGGGAGGTACTGTGGGAGGGTGCCTTGTGAGGAAGGGGTTTATGCTGACGAGGTGCTTTTGGGGAAAATGGTGCCCGGTGAGAGGGGGCCTGGGGAGGAGGTGCTTGGGGAGGAGGTGCTTGTGAGGGGATTCTGGTGAGGGGGGTTTTTGTGAGGAGGGTGCGTGGTGAGGAGGGTTTGGTGAGGGGGCCTGGTGGGAAGGTGATTTGAGGGAAATTGCTTGGTGGGAAGGTATGGTGAGGAAGGTGGGGTGGGGAAGGGGGGGTCGGGTAAGGAAGGTTCATGTGGGGAGGGTGCTTGGGAAGAGGGTGCGTTGGTGGGGGGTGCTGGTGAGGGTGCCCCGGAAGGGGTGCTTGGTGAGGAGGGTGCTTTTGGGGAGGAGTGTGCTTTAGAGGAAATTCGTGGTCGGGGGGTGCTTGGGGAGGAGGGTCTTGGTGAGGGTGCCCGGGGAAGAGGGTGCTTTGTGAGGGGGGGTTTGGGGAGGGAAAGGGGAGGGGGAGGAGGGTTGATAGTGAAGGGGTGCTTGTGAAGAGGTGCGTGTGAGGAAGGGGGGGAGGAAAGGGGGTGGGAGGAGGTGGCGTAAAGAGGTTACGTGGTGAGGGAAAGGGTTCAGCTTGAGGAGGGTGCTTGGTGAAAGGGGGGCCCGGAGAGGAGGGGCTTGGGAGGAGGGTCTTGGTGACGAGGGTGTTGGGGGGAATGTGCTTGGTGAGGAGAGTTCCCGGGGAAGAGGGGGCTTGGTGGGAGGGGGGCGTTGGGGAGCAGGGTGCTTGGGAGGGGGCCCCGTGGGAGGGTTTGGGGAGGAGGTGTGGGGAGGAGTGGTTTTTGGGAGGAGGGTTTTGGTGAGAACGGGGCGTGGGGAGGGGGTGATTTGTGAGGGGGTGTTTGGGGAGGGAAAATGCGTGGTGAGGAGGGTGCATAGAGAAGAGGTTGCTTGGGGAGGGGGTGCGGTTGAGAGGGTGCTTAATGAGGGTACTGTGAGGGGGGTGCGGTGGAGGGGGGTTCATGGTTGGAGATGCTTGGTGAAGAGGGCCTGGTGGGAGGGTGTTGGTGAGGAGGGTGCTTGGTGAGGAAGGTCATGGGGAGGAGGGTGTTGGTGAATGGTGTGCTTGGGAAGGAGTTCGTGGTGAAAGGGTGCTTGTGAGGAGGGGTGTGAGGAAGGTGTTGGGGAGGGAAAGGGTTGGTGAGGAAGGTTAGGGACGAGGGTGCTTGGGGAAGAGGGGGGTTGGGGAAAGTGTGCCTGGTGAGGGGGGTGCTTGGGGGGAGGGTGCTTTGGGAGGGAGGGTGCGTGGTGAGGGGGGTGCTTGGGGAGGGTGCCCGGTGAGGAGGGTGCTTGGGGAGGGGCCCCCGTGAGGGTGCTTGGTGAGGGGCCCGGGGAGGGGGGCTTTGTGAGGAGGGGCTTGGGAGGAATGTCGTGGTGAGGAGGGGGCATAGAAAGAGGGGGCCTGGTGAGGAGGGTGCTTGGTGAGGGTGCCTGGCGAGGGGGGGGCTTGTGAGGATGGTGCGTAAAGAGGAAGGGCGTGGGGAAAGGGGGGGCTAGTAAAGAGGGGCTTGGTGAGGAGGGTGCTTGGGAGGAAAGGGGCTGGTGAGGGTAGTGGTGGGGGGTACTGGTGAGGAGGGTGCTGGTGAGGAAAGGGGCGTGGTGGGGGGAAGGGTGTGGAAAAGGGGGGGCTTGGGGGGAAAAGGGGGGCTTGGGGAGGAAAGGGGCGTGGGGGGAGGGTGCGTAGTGGGAAAGTGCGTGGTGAGGAAGGCGCGTGGGGAGGGAGAGTGCGTGGTGAGGAGGGTGGTGTGGGGAAAAATTTTTTTTAAGGGGGCGGCGGGGAGGAAAGGGCGTGGTAGGGGGGGCTGTGAGGAAGGTTCATGGTGAGGAGGGGGTTGGTGAAAGGGTCCTTGTGAGAAGGGTGCTTTGGGGAAGAGGGTGCTTGTGAGGGTGTGCTTTGGGGAGGAGGGCGCTTGGTGAGGGAGGGGTTTGGGGGAGGAGGGTGGTTAGCAGGGTGTTGTGAGGGTCCCCGTGAGGGGGGTGCTTGGGGAGGGGGGTGCGGTGAGGATTGGGTTTTGGGGAGGAGGGTGTTTGGTGGGAAAAAGGGGCTGGTGAGGGGGGTGCTTTGTGAGGGGGGTGCTTGGTGAGGAAAATGCGGGTGAGGGGGGGCATAGGAAAAAGGTTGCTTGGTGGGGAAGGTGCTGGTGAGGAGGGTGCTTAAGAGGGGACGTGATGAGGAGGGTCGTGGGGAGGAAGGGTTCATGGTGGGAGGGTGCTTGGGGAAGGGGTGCCTGGGGAGGAGGGTGCTTGGGGGGAGGGGCTTGGTGGGAAGGGCATGGGGAGGAGGGTGCTTGGTGAAGAGGGTCTTGGTGGGAAGGTTCAGGTGAGGAGGGGGTTTGGGGAGGGTGTGTTGGGGGGAAAAAGTTGTGATGAGAAGGGGGTTAGTGAGGACGGTGGTGTGAGGAAGGTTTTGGTGAGGAAGGTTTATGGGGAAGAGTGCTTGGTGAAAAGGTGCTGGTGAGGGGGGTGCTTGGGGAGGAGGTGCTTGGTGAGGGGGTCTTGGTGGGAGGTTCGTGGGGGGAGGGGCTTGGTGAGGAGGGTGCTTTGGGGAGGGGGGCGTGGGGAGGAGGGGGCTTGGTGAGGGTGCCGGTGAGGAGGGGCTTGGGGAGGGTGCCTGTGAGGGGCTTGGGGAGGTGCCTGGGGTGGGGGGGTGCTTTTTGAGGAGGTGCTTGGTGAGGGAAAGTGGGGTGAGGAGGGGATAGTAAAGGGGGTGGGGGAGGAGGGTGCTTTTGGGGAGGGTGCCCGGTGGGGGGGTGCTTTGTGAGGATGGTGCGTAGAGGGAAAGGGGCGTGGTGAGGAGGGTGATAGTAAAGGGGTGCTTTGGGGAGGAGGGGGGCTTGGTGAGGAAGGTGCTGGGAGGGGGGTGCGTGGTGGGGTCTGGGGGGAGGGACGTGGTGAGGGGTCGTGTGAGGGAAATGGTGGTGAGAAAGGTGCGGGTGGAGGGGCTTTTGGTAAAAAGGGGGCTTGTGAGGAAGGTGCATGGGAGGTGGGGGGGTTGAGGGAAAGGGCGTGGTGAGGGGGTGCTAGTAAAGAGGGTGCGGGGGGGAGGAGGTGTTGGGAGGAAGGGGTGGGGAGGGGGGTCGTGGTGAGGGTACTTGGGGAGGAGGGTGCGTGGGGAGGAAGGTGGTGGGGAGGGAAGGGGGCGTGGTGAGGAGGGGGGTGAAAAGGGCTTTGGGGAGGAAGGTGCGGGGGAGGGGGTGCGTATGAGGAAAATGCGTGGTGAGGGGAAGGGGCGTGTGAGGGGAGTGCGTGGTGGGGGGGGGCGTGGTGGAAAAGGTTTTGTTTAAGGTTTCGCGGTGAGGAAAGGGGGGTGGGGAGAGGGTGGTGGTGAGGAAGGTGCGTGTGAGGGGGGTGGTGGTGAGGAAGGTTTTATGGGGAGAAGGGTGCTTGGGAAGAGGGTGTTTGGGGAGGGGGTTGTCTTGGTGCGGAGGGCGTAGGTGAGGAGGGGCTTTTTGAGGAGTTCGTGGTGAGGAGGGTGCTTGGTGAGGAGGGGGTTTGGGGGGGGTGCTTGGTGAGGGTGCCCCGGAGGAGGGGCTTGGGGGAGGGTGCCTGGTGAGGAGGGGTGGTGGGAAAAGGGGCGTGGTGAGGGTGGTGCGAGTGAGGAAGGTGCTGTGAGGAGGGGCTATAAAGGGTCTTGGGAGGAGAGTGCTTGGTAGAAGGGGGCGTAGTGAGGAGGGTGCGTGGTGAGGGTCGTGGTGAGAAGGGTGCTGTGAGGAAAGGGCGTGGGGGGAAGGTGCGGGTAAAGGGGGGGCTTTGGGGAAAAGGGTGCTTGGTGAGGAAGGTGCTTTGGGGAGGAAGGTGCGTGGGGGGGAAAAGGTGCGTGTGAGAGGGGCTGGTGGGAGGGTGTTAAGTGTGGAAAGTGCGGGTGAGAAGGCGTGGTGAGGCGGGGTGCGTGGTGGGAAAAGGTTTTTGTTAAGGGTGCACGGTGAAAAGGGAAAGGCTTGGGGGGAGGGTGCCCGGTGAGGAAGTTCATGGGGAGAGGGTGCTTGGGGAAAAGGGGTTTGGGGAGGAGGGTGCTTGGTGAGGAGGAAATGCTTTGGGGAGGAGGGTGTTTGGGGAGGAGGGTGTTGGGGAGGAGGGTGCGTGGGAGGAGGGGTTGGTGAGGGTGCCTCGTGAGGAGGGGGCTTGGTGAGGGTCCCGCGAGAGGGGCCTGGGGAGGAGTGTGTTGGTGAGAATTTGTGGTGAGAGGGGGCATGGGGGGGGGTCCGGTGAGGGGGTGCCCCCGGTGAGGGGGGTGCTTGGGGGGGGGGTCCTTGGTGAGGAAGGTGCCCGGTGAGGAGGGTTACCTGGGGGTTACCTGTAGGTTATTCCGGGATCAAAGCCCCCGCGGGCCCGTCCCTGACCCGGCCCCCCGATGGTCAGGGCCGATCAACTAGGCGTTTTCTGTGGCCGACGCAGCCAACGTACGAGCCACACCCGGGGATCCGGACGATTTAGGGATTGTTAGCTTCTCTTGAAAGGGGCCAGGGATTTTTGCAATTCCCATAATGCTTTATGGGGGGCTGTTGAACAGTTTGGGCCCCGGGGGCACTTTTTTCACTCATTTCCCCGTCTGAGTAAGGCCCCAAAATATATGTGGGGATTTCTTTGTTTTTTTTCATATGAAAAAAAATATTTTGATTTCTTTCAATTTTAAAACTTTTAACCCCCTGTCTCTCCTGGTTCCCGAAGAGTCATTTAGTGTACCACTGGCCCCCACTTTTTATTTGGGGGGATTTTTTCTCGCCTGCCCAGTCTTTTTCTTTCGTAGGGGAAAGATTTTGCTTGCAGATTTTGGGGCCATTCCTTCCAAATTTTCAAAAATGTAATTAATTTTAT
>NC_069418.1:151745-167552 GCF_026875155.1 Cherax quadricarinatus | reverse complement strand
TGGGTAGGGGTAGCAAGAAAGGTAGAAAGGGCAGAAGGTATCTCAGATTTTTTTGTAAAGTAATCATTGTTGTCAAAAAGTCAATGAGAGAGTCCGGAAAAAAGGTGGGCCCATCCGAAAAGGGAAAAGGAAAGAGAGACCCGGGGAGCAAAGGGACGCATTGGGGGTAAATTCTGCGTGCTCGTTGTAAAGTGGGCAGTCCAAAACCCAGAATGTGGCTGACCGATAATGGAACCTGACAATTCTCACAGAGAGGAGCAGGGCGCCTCTCCACGAGATATCCTGAGTAAGAGGGAGTAGGGCCCCAATGCGAAGACAGGAGAGAGTAGTCTCCGAACCTCGACACCTCGACACTGGCGACAAGAAGTTTGGCCAGTAACCTATATTCGGTTTAATAGATTGAAATTTGTTACCGATTTAGAGTAGACCAACGTTTTTTGCCAACGGGTGTGAAGGTGGGTAGCTATTGCAGCAAAATAGTCCGTAAATTGGAACACCTCTATATAAAATGGTAGGTCATGTGCTGCTGGACCCGCGCAGCATTGTCTGCCTGTTCATTGCCCTGAAATGTCAACATGACCAGGGACCCAACAAAAAACAATATCTTTTATGCTTGGTAGAGATGCGGCGTAGCCAAAGTTGGATACGGAGGACTAAGGGTGAGGTGTATCAAATTTCTCTATAGCCTGTAAAGCACAAAGGGGGAGTCTGAGAAAACCACAAATGAATGACACAGGCATAGATGCAATACGGATAAGTGCTGCAAGAATGGCATACAATTCAGCAGTAAAGATACTAGCCGAAGATAGTAAATGCCCTCGTACAACACTGTCCAGAAACGCTGCTGCAAAATCCTATGCCTCAGAAGATTTAGAGCTACCCTGGGGTACACTGCAATGGCATGAGAATGAGAGGGGAAAGTGGTCAAGAAAAAGAGAGCAGGAAGCTACCATAGACATTTGGGCTTTCGAGCAAGGGAGTGAGAAAAGAACAGACTCGAACAGCTGGAACTTCCCAGAGGGGTAGGGAAAAGTGAGATGCTACATGAATATAGAAGGGTGGAAATTGAAGAGAAGACAAGAGCAAATGTAGGCGAAGAGAGAAGGAGCCGCAAAAAAAATAAAAATGTCTATTAATATCGGTGACTATTCTATAAATGGAAGGATTGCGGGGGATCATGAGAGTGTACATAGTAGCGAAGGCAAGGGCATCATGCAATCGAATAAGGGTGGACGTTCGCTTCTGCATAGAGGCTCTCAACAAGGGAAGAGCGAAGGAGCACCAAGGCATAAACGTAATCCTTGGTGATGATGGGGTTGAGGCTAGGGTAGAGTAGCAGGAGAGGGGAGCTGAATAGATCGGTCACGATAATCCCGTTTCGATAAAATGAGGGTGGGAAAGTAGGCGAAGGAGAGTTCGACGATCAGCTCCCCATGAAAGATGAGCAAGGGTTTTAAGAAGGTTCAGCCGGCTGTGACAAGTTTTCTTCAGAGGGTAATGTGAGGTTTCCAGGATAACCTGCGGTCAAAAGAGGAGGCCTGAAACCTGAAATGTATCACATTCAGGTATGGGTGCCATAGAGGTTATAAAGGATGATCGGAGATGACAGAGCGTCTTAGTGAAAGCAATTTGTGAGTTTTGGTACTGGAAAATTTAAAAAAACCCATGTGTGGTGGCCCAATTGGAAACAGGGGTCGACTGCATGCTGGAGAGAAACTGTAATTAGGTGACAGTCAACGCCTGCACAGGCAATAGCGAAGTCATAAACCCACAGAGTGATGACCAATATTGGATGGAAGACTAGAGGTCAATCATTTATAGCAGGAGAAAAAGTGTTGTGCTCAGAACACATCCCTGGGGGACAACCTTCAGCTTGGATAAAGTCCGGGGAAAGCACATTATTATCCCGAACAGGGAAATGTCTGTCATTTAAAAAAAAGCTTTTAAAGGAAGGTTTGGTAGATTCCCTTGAAGGCCTAAGGATGGGCTTGGGCCAAAATATTATCCCTCCAATTTGGGTGTCATACGCCTTCTCAAGGAAAAAGAATATGGCAATAACTAAGTGGTATTCGAAAGGCATTACGAACATACATATCTAAGCATAGTAAGGGTCTATGGTAGAACGGCCCTTACAAAAGCCATATTGACGATGGAGAGACTGTTGAGTGTCTCTAAATTACCAAACAAAAACGTCTATTTACCAGGGGTTCCATCACTTTGCAAACTGCAAATGGTAAGAAAAATGGGGGGCAATAGTGGGAGGGTTCATGTTCTGTTAGTACCCCGATTTTTGGAAAGGGAGAACAAAGGCAGATTTCCACAGTGTGGAAGAACTCCTTGTGGCCAAATAAGATTGAAAAAAGGGATAATAGGACTGCAAGGGCTGACTGATGTAAATGTTGTAGCATACGAATATGAAATGTTGTTGGGCCCAGCTGCCGATGATCGGCAAGCTGAGAGTGTTGCCTCCAGTTCCTAAGTGTGAAAGGCACATTATACTGTTCTTCTCTGAGAGAAGAAAAGTCCAAGGGTGCTAACTCTCTGGCAGAAATTTGAGGAAAGAAACGAAGGGCATAGATGGAGCCCCTGAGAAATAAAGGACCAGATGATTGCCAATTTTATTGGCAACATCTAGTGGGGTTTTCTATATCAACACCGGCAACCCCAGAACAGGAGCCGGGTAGGAGAATATTTTACCAAATCAGTTTTCGTACTTTTTTTCCGACTGCACTCATAGAGGAAGCAGAGGTGATGGTGGAGACATAATCTCGCCAGCCAAGTTTCGTTTAGCGTCACTGATGACAAGGTGAGCAATTTGCATGCTTCTGCTTAAAATCAAGGGAAATCTCCCCCGTGGTTCTATTGTACCGGTACCTGCCCCATGCAGTGCATTTCAAACGTACTGCACGAGCACAACGGGAGCCCACAAAGGCAGCATTTTGAAATCCTCCCCAAGTTTGGGTTAAAGGAAGCTAGGGTTAAAACGAGGACGAGAAGATGAAAAAGCTCATCAATGGGGGATGAAGAAAACCTCACTAAAAACAGTTAGTTGTGAGTAAAGGTTCCAATTTGCCTGACAAATTGCCACAGGGATCAAGAGGGGTAAAAAGGGGGGAAAAAGAATGATTGGAAGTCGCGTCACGAAAAACCGGGGAGAAACCCAAACCCGTGAAGTCTAATGCGGGGGAGGAAAGCGACTGAGAGATCGATGCAAGAGAAGCATGATTGAGGATCAAAAGGGGGTGATACCTGTATTTAAAACAGGAGGGGGGGGGAGCAAGAAAAGTCTTAACTGAATGCCACGGGAAAACACAGGAGATTTCCCCCCAGAGGAAATATGGGATTAAAATCGCCAAAACAAAGTGGGGGCGGGAAAAAAAAGAAACGAAGGCAAAAACTGGGGTAGATTCAATTCAAAGTTTTATTCTCTTAAGGATTACAATGCGAATTTACAGAATTTGGGTTTTTGTGTGGGGTTTTCATTGTTAAATAATGATTACAGAGTGTACCACAAACACCCAGCAGGCTAGGGATTTCAGGGAAACTTTGTTTTAAATTTTTATTTTTAAAAATATTACAAATTATGAAGTAAGTTGGTATTATGGCTAAGGACTAAATACTAGTTTTTTGATTTAGCAAGTAATGCTTTTGTTTTGGCAAACAATTTCATATTAAGTAACATAGGATTCATTATTTTTTAAAATTGAGTTTTTAAAATTTCTGTTTATGTCAAATGGGTGATGAGTTAAATGTGAACCACCCGGGGGTATTTGTTAGTTATTTTACGGGGTTACAGGGGGATAAGAGTTTTTTAATGTATTTTTGAAGGGGATGAATTGCTGCATTCTAGAGTTCTCAGGTAGGGGTTTTCCCGATTTTGGGGCCCTTTGACATACTTGAATTTTGAAAGGGTTTTGTCAACAAGGGATGACGTAGAGAGTTTTGGGCTGGGGTTATCCTGTTTGGGTTCTGTCACAAAATTCAAGAAAGCATTTTAGCAATGTTGATATTGGGGTTTTTTAAAGGCCGAGATGTAGATTTCACAGTATAAGTGTGGATGTACTGAACAGGGGTAAGTTTAATCTAGAATGGGGGGTGTTTCCCGGGGATGGATTTTGGATTATTCTTACTGAAGCTTTTTGTTGGGTTATTATGGCTTAGGGGTTTGTGCAGTTTATCCCCAACACAAAAGCTAGGTGGTAGGATAAAAAAAGAGTGGTATAGTGTGTGAAAAGGGCTTTTGCGGCACGTAGATTTATTTGGAGAGGATCCCAACCATTTTGGATACTTTTTGGGTTTTTGTTGGTATGGGTGCGAAAATTTTAGGGTTTTTGCAAGGGATGACCTAGGAATTTGCCCTCATTACGGTAAATTTGATGTTTTCGACTTAATGTTAATTTGTGCTCTCCGCTTGCTACCAAACTAATATAGTAGGGGTTTTTCATGTTTAAGCGAAGTTTATTGGGTGTCACCAAGTCAAATTTTGATCACTCCTCGTTTACAATGGGGTTTAGAGGCAAAATTAGGTGAAGATGCAAATCGTGTCGTCAGCAAAGAAATGGGGTTTTAGGTGTTTGGGGTACGATTGGGAAAATCATTGAGTATATAGGGAAAGAGGGGGCCAAAAGGGCACTTTCCCCGCAGAATTCCAGTATCAAGGGCCGTTTGTTGAGCTGTTTTTAAAGGTGACATACTGATACCCATTAGTAAGGTAAAAATTTGAAAAAACAAACGCATGGCCTCTTTTTACCTAATTGCAGGTTGTGGATAGGATTCGTGGTTTACTGGTTCCCAAAACTTTTTTTAGGGCAATAAAAATTCCCAGGGAACCTTTTTTTCCAATGCGTGTAAAGCAATCAGCATTTTTATGATTGCATCATTAGGCTTTAATTTTTCCGAACCAAATTGCGGGGTTTGGGTAGTTTTTGTGCCATTATAAATGAATATAGTCTCCTGTGCACGATTTCTCAAGATTTTGGATACAAAAGGTAAGTTTGCTATTGCTATATTGCTTAAGTTGTAGGGGGCCCCACCCTTTAGTATTTGGGGGAGCCCTTGCCATCTTTATAGTTTTCAGAAGGTCTGTTCCCTTTTGTGATTGTTAAAAAATAATGAAATAGCATGCGAAGGGCAGGGACCCCCCTTTACAGTAATGGGAGAATGAGCAATTTCCCCAGTTATTTTTAAGTGACTTTTAATTCGGTGACTTTTTGGGGGCTTTGGGGGAAATAGAAGGGGAAATTTTGGGGAAACCCATCTAGGTATCCCCGGCATGGCTTGTATGTGGATTTTTAAATTGGCGAGATTAGATCCTATGTTTGGGAATCTTTTATCTTTTAGCTGTGTCATGGATTAGTCTGTTTCATTTGGCTTAGTTAGGACAATATTCTTTTTTTTTTTTCATTTGTGGTCCCTAGAACGAAGAGTGTTTTTTCCCAGGCTTTTTTAATTCTCCTCTAGGTTTTGGAATCTACGAGTATTATTGTTTGCTTCTTTATTCTTGGTAAAATGATGAATATGTTTAAAAAATATCTTTTTTTTAAACCCCCTGTCTATATTGTTTTTTCATATTGGGTTTCTTGTCAAGGGATTTCAGAATGGGGGGGTTAGCCAGCCAACCAAGCCATTTTTTTGTGATCTTTTTCGTTTTTTAGGAAAAATTTTTTTTTTGTAATCTAAAAATTTTTATTAAGGAAAAGCTGTCATCCAATACCATTGGCCTTGGGAATTCTGAGGCCAGTAAAACATCTTTTCAGTGTGAACTTCCTTATGAGGCCCGTCAGGATCTAAATGAGATTTTGTTGTACAAGTGGGGTTTACAATTTTGTCGGAAAAGGAGGGTAGGGGCTGTAGTGCTACTGGATTATCCCGTTTTAAGGGGGCTAGTAATTGGCCCATAGTGGTTATTAGGGGTTGCACTTGTCTCAGGACCGGTTGGTTTAGTTATTTTTGGGATAGAAGTGTGTTTTTCATATTGTTGATGAAAAAATTAAGGCTGATATCTAGTAAGCCAAGTTGATGTTGAAAGTCTCCCTAAAAGGAAGGTGGGCTTTTTCTTTGTCTGTTTGTTATTTTTGGGCTTTAATTTTTCCTGAAAAATTGGTGTTTTGTTTGAGGTACCGTAAATGGACCGTTTTTTATTGTCTTAAGGGTTTTTTTCGTAAAATTAGCAAAAAAGTTTCCCCATATTCCCAAATAAAGCAAGTGGTGCTAAAACAAGAGTAATAAATTTCAATACCCCCCCCCAACTTGGTTTGGTCGGCAGTTGTGAATTGCTGTGGTATCCTGGTAGAGGGTAGATATCTATTGTGTCCTGCTTAAGCCAGGTCTCAGTAAGAATAATGCAGGAGAAGGGTGTCTTTAGTGATTCAAGGAGTGCCAGGAGGTCATCATAGTGTTTGCTTAGGGACCTGATGTTGAAAGTTAAGTATGATAGACTTTTAGCATTGTTTAGGATAGTGCTGGCTTGTGATGCTGTGTAATAAAGGTTGTTACTTTCCAATAGGTTTTGATTGGGTGTCAGATTATGGAGGTTTAGATCAGGGTCAACGTGATCAATCATCTTCTAGGTTTAAATTAAGGTTATTTATATCCTGAGTTGTGTGTTGAGTTTCTAGTACTGATATTTTGTAGTGGTGGGAAGTTTTGACAAGTATAGCAAGAGTATTTTGGTATATAGAGTATAGTCACTACTACACATAATGAAGTTGATGTTGTCTATGTGTTGTGCTGGAATGAACTAAAGTACAACTAGGTATAAACTAGTAATTGTTGTGATAGAAACACAGGCCTTATCTCTAGGCTTTATTGAACATAGAATCTTCATAGTACTTCTGCAACAACAAAATATAATGACTAGTACATCTAATAACTGCTTCTACAGGGATGGTGATGTCTTGCATATGTCAAGAGAAAAGTTATAACTACAGGCCACATATTTAAACTCACCATGTAATCTGCATCACTAATATATGTATATAAAAGAAGAGAATCACACACATGTGTTGGCGCCCATGACACACACCAAACTGTTGTTGTTTGTTAAGGGCCCTGAGAGGTGGTGCAGATTATCCTGTTGCTGCTCCCCACAGGAGCAGTATCACTAGAATCTCCCCCTTCTAAAATATCAAGACAGTAATCTCCCAAACTGTTAGGTGGGCGATGTACACGTCCCGACCTTCGTAGCCCTTGAGCCTCTTCACCGGGTTTCCCAATATTTTCCAGCGGGGTTTGACTAATTTTGCGGGAGAAGAATCCTCTATTTCGTAAGGGTAGTCTCAAGGGGCTTTCCAGGAGAAAACGAAGCATCTTTCACATCTATTGGTGTATCTTGAGATTCCCACTAATGGGGATTTCAACGGGGCTAAATGTCTTATAGATACTGTAGTCTCTTCACCATTTTGGTAGCGAATAGGGGCGTAATGTGGATTAGCTTAGGAGCTCTACCTTTTCCACTAAAGGTCCTCTTGTTCATCATACGGTGACTCTTCAGGGAGAAGGGGTCCAGGATGACATAACCAAGTGGGCACGGAGGCTCCCGTAGAGGAACAACGTGAATAGTTGAGGATCTTTCATGAGGGGTTGCGTTAGTACTGTGCACAGCAATGATCTAATAGAGTGAGAGCATCAGGTGGGGACAGTTGCCAGTGTTCAACAGGTAGATTGCGTGACTTCAATGTCATTGTAACTGCCTTCCATATAGTACCATTGAAACCGCTCCACTTGACCATTGCCTTGAGGTTGTAGCTTGTTGTTCTGCTGCAGGCAATACCTTTGCTAGCCAAAAAAAACTCCTGAAGTTCGTTACTCATGAACGAGGATCCCCTGTCTGAATGGATATAAGCTGGCATACCAAAATAGAGAACAACTGTAAAGACAACAAAAATAACATTTTGAAGCAGTCATATTTGCACAGGGGAACACAAAGGGAAACCTTGAATATTCATTACTATGTTAAGGAAATATCTATTTTGATTTATGCTTGGTAAATGTCCTTGAAATCTATATTCAGTCTCTCGAAAGGCTGGGTGGATTTTTAGAGATGAGTCTTCTCTGGCTGTGAAAGTTTGGCTTGCACTCTGCACATACTCTGCATGCTCTGATCACTTGTCGCACATCTTCCACTGAGTAGGGCATGTTCTTTGATTTGACAAAATGGTACAGGCGTGTAATCCTGGGTGACACAACCCCTTGGGGAAAGCGCTGAGAGTGATGCAAATCATGACATGCTGCTCCACAGTGGGACCAGAGAATGAAATCAGGTGAGATGTTCTCTTGCCCCGGGTCGGTACAGAAAAATCAAAGTCATAACATGATAGTTCCATCCTCCAGCGTAATATCTTGTCATTCTTTATCCAAATTTTGTGCTTCTTGTCGAACATATACATCACGGACCGTTGGTCAGTCCTTAGGGTTTGAAATGTCTACCATTAAATAATGCCTCCAGTGGCGAACAGCTTCTATTATGGCCTGGGCTTCCTTTTCTACAGCAGCATACCACTTCTCTGATCCTTAAAAGTTCTCGAAAAAAAGGGCTAACGGGTCGTCCTGCCTGAATAAGACTGCAGCAATGGCAATGTCAGATGCATCCATTTCCACTTCGAATGGTAGGGACTCATCAATGGCTTAAACTACTGAGTTTTCAATGTCCTGTTTAAGAGTATGGAAGCGGCTTCTGCTTCCTTTGTCACAGGAAATGTGGTAGCACTCAAGGGGCGGACTTTACTTGAATAGTTTAGATCCATTGGTGAGTAATAAGCAAGAAGAGACCAAGAGTTCTTCAGAGTGACTTTTTGTCTTGAGGCATTGGAAGTTCCCGTAGAGGTCGTAGTCGTTCAGGCTCTGGGAATATTGAACCTCCTTCCACTACATAACCAAGGATGCTAAGCCTTTTAGTTGAAAAAAAATGCACTTTTCCTCATTGTAAAAACTGATATTTTTTCTTTTTGGGCGGCTTCCAAAAAACTTTCAAGGTTTGCATCATGTTCCTCCTGGGTCTTGCCACAAATGAAAAAACATTATCTAAATATGCATAAGTTCCCATGAGTTGCTCTTCCTGAATGAGTGAATCCATAATTCGTTGGAAGCAGGCTACCCCATTGGTACTCCAAAGGGACTCTGGTAAACTGATATAGGCCATCACTAGCCTGAAATGCTGTGTATGGTTTATTTTTCATTCCTTATAGGGACTTGATGACAGGCACTCTGTAGATCAGTTGTTCTAAACACATAGCACTGAGAAATTTTTTGTTCACTGTATCATCAATTCGAGGTAGAGGGTACCCATCAAGAAGAGTAAATTTGTTGATTGTCTCTGAGAAAATCGATAGCCAGTCTCCGTTTCCTATAATCATCCTTAACAACAAAAAACCCTGTGCACCCCAAAGGGGAAATACTCGATTCTAAATACCCTCCTTCAGCAGCCTCTGATTCTTTCTCAATGAACATCCAATCCTCATAAAATAGGGGCGTGACTTAGCTGATATAGGATGGCAATCCGCGGTAAGATTTGCAAACAGCTTTGGTGGGTCTACCCTTAAGTGCAAAAGTCCACAGACAACAAGAGGAGGTAGTTCACCTCCATATGTTAAGGTTACACTACCATGCAGCTTCTGAAAGTCCTGACCAAGGATAACATCAGAGCCATTTGTGGCAGAATAGCTAAATGTACATCTTGATAATCCTTTCCATTAACTCTGAGATTTTACCTTCCCAAAACCCTAAGGTCTGAATAGAGAGGATGTTGATGTCATGGAAATGGTCCCTAAAAGATGATGTACAGTCAAGGAGTGGCTTTTTAACTAAGTCAAGGTTGATGAAACTCTCTGAGCTGCCACTATCAATAAGACCATCTACTTCTGTTCCTAGGGATAAAATACTTTCACAACTGCCTTTGACAGTGAATTTGGAGAAGCTGCAGTAGTAACTGTTGCTAGAGTCGCATGATCACTGGAATGTGTGGGAGGCACTAGCTCTTGTTGATGCATTAGCACGACATACTTTAGCAAAGTGACCTTTCTTGTGGCATTTATGGCACATTGCTTCAAGAGCAGGACACTTTGGCGTGGATTCTTGAAAAAACCAGAAAAGAAACACACCGTACCTGCTGATGCTGTCACTGAGGCAGGTTCCACAGTAACTTCATTGCAAGAGTCTTTGTCAGGAAATTGCAGCACTTACAAAATCGAGAAGGCCCGAGTGGTAAATGTATACTTCAGAATTCTTCTGGGCTGAATCTAGAGCTCTTGCCTGGTCGAAGGCAGTGGCTAAGTCGAGAGTTTTATTCTCCAATAAAAAGCTGCCTTATTATTGGTGATTGCAGGCCACTGATAAAAGCATCCCTGATGGGGACTCTTCACAATACTGAGCAGCTGTCACTGCTTGGAAGTGACAGTCCTTACCTAAAATTTTCAGTGCTTGAGGTATTCCTCTAAGGATTCATCAGTCTGCTGGCGGCAAGTTGCAAGGCGATAGTGTGCAAAGATTTCATTTGTAGGTTTAATATACTTTAGACTTTGGGGTTTTGATAGCATCTTCCTAGGTATTACACTCAGAAATAGCCTCATATATCTTAGGTGACACAAAATTGATAAGCAGACTTAGTTTATCTAGATCTTTTTAGGAAGGGGGTCCCAAGAGTTTTCCAAAGTCTTAAACCCGTGCTTCCATTTCTGAGCAGCCGTTGATAAGCTGGGGGCACAGTCTAGCCTCTTTAGGTTTCAGTAAACGCTCCATGTTGCGATGTAGTCTAGCGCAGGATCACCACCAGGTAGCCCAGGATTCTATGTTCAATAAAATTGTTGTGATAGAAACACAGGCCTTATCTCTAGGCTTTATTGAACATAGAATCTTCATAGTACTTCTGCAAAAAACAAAATATAATGACTAGTACATCTAATAACTGCTTCTACAGGGATGGTGATGTCTGCATATGTCAAGAGAAAAGTTATAAACTACAGGCCACATATTAAAACTCACCATGTAATCTGCATCACTAATATATTGATATAAAAGAAGAGAATCACACACCATGTGTTGGCGCCCATGACACACACCAAACTGTTTGTTGTTAAGGCCCCGAGAGGTGGTGCAGTATTATCCTGTTGCTGCTCCCCACAGGAGCAGTAAAAATACAAATTAAAAATTGAACAAGACTCTCACTTGTAATGCACAAAAGGTCTAATAAATGACTTTTGTGGGGTCTATGTTTTGAGCTAGAATGAGCTATAGTACAACTAGGTTTAATCTAAAAAATATAAAACTACAAATTAAAAATAGCACCAGTCTCTCACTAGTAAAATTTCACTATGGTCTAATATAATGAATTTGGTTTTTGACTAAAGTATTGAACTACAATGAGCTATTTTACAACTGAGTTTAATCTAATAATATGAAAAAGGCACAAGACTCTCAATTGTAATTTTCACTAAGGTCTTTATAAGTTGTTTACAAGAATTAGAGTATAACTAGATTTAAATTGACAGGATGAAATACACAAGGTAGCAAATGAATATAAAAAAAATGATAAAAATAAAAATGGCAATGGGCTTGGGTTTTAAAATGCTAGTAAGATGGTAGAAAAGAATAATATAAAAGTTGTAGTTGAAAATACTAGTTTAAAAAAAATATAGAAAAAAAATGGTCAATAAAAGAAGTTTACAATAAGTTTGAATCAATATAGTTTAAAGCAAAATGGGCAATAATAGGGATTTTAGAATAAAATTGGGCAATTGAGCATTTTTTAAAGTGAGGTAGAATTATTGAGGACAAGTTATTACTAGTTTATAATAAAATAAGATGGAACAGTGATCGGTAAGTTGTAAAAAAGGAGATAGATTCTGTAGATATTAAACACAATTAAGACTATGAGGTAGAATAGTCGTTGAATAAAAACAATGACAATCAAAAAATAGTTGGGGTATTAAATTTTAGGGGAGCACAAATTTATGACAAATAACACTAACTGTTGGGGCTGTGGGTAAATCTGCACTTTACTCTGATTCTGTAGGGCCAGCCTCACTTAGGAATGTTTTAAGGTCATGTTCTGTAGAGATGAAGTATCTCTTCCCAGTGGGCTGTTTCCTAACTGTGATTTTTTCCATCCCCACAAAGCACTGCTGGATTTTTGGGCATAGCGTAATTTTCTTAGCCGATAAAAAAAGGTTTTGTCTTGTTTTGGTAAGGCATCATTGACGTAAGCATCATTTTCATAGAAATAGATGTTTTTAGTAGGTTTTTTCTTTGTAGGCTAGTTTGGAATTTAAACAGCACTGTTTTTTTTACCTGCTTGGAGCCCATCAGTTTGCAATCCTTTAGGTCATCACTACGTATGCAGGTCTCTTGGGTGACTGTGGGTGGGAGATGTTTGCTGTTAACTACAACAGCAGGAGAGAGAACAAAGAAACAGAGTTATACCACTTATGCAAGTGGATACGGGCTGCTGTGTATGCAGCAAAGTTACAAAAATAGCTGATTTGGGAAAGGAATATCAGTGTATAGAAGATGGGCACTTTCATTAAAAGATCCCATCAGGAAAAGGATCTGAAGAATACAATAAATTATTTTAGCCTGAGATGGGATAGATAATGGCAGAGTGTAAATTTTTGGGTTTCCCGTAAGTAAACACCAAAGGGGAAAACTGGGAGAGCAACATCTGAAGCTCACCCCGATTACCCCTGAGGCCCGCGAAATATTTCACTGTAAATAGGGCCCTGATTGGCAACAATAAAGATACCTGAAAATCTGGAGGTAAGGGGACTAGAGGGGTTAGAAAGTTTCCCCATGCGGTGGCAAAGGAAAACGTTCAAGCAGCGAAGGAACAGTGCATTGTGAAGAAAGGAGTTGCGCAGATGAAAGAGAAAGAGAAGAAACAGAGGGTGGATCAGTGTCCATTGATGGTTTGGTTTTTCTGCAATATATTCAGAGATTGCTTCAAGTGTTTTCGGAGTTCAGAGACGTCGTATGGAGACAATATTGGAGATGGAAGGAGGAGGGGGTTTGAGTAAAGATCAGAGCTGTAATGGACTGTACCAAGGTAGGGGGGCAAAAGGGTGGAGGGAACTGGAGGGAAATGTGGGAGGAGACAGAAGAGGCAAAAAACCTGGGAGGGGGCAGAAGAGGGAAAAAACTTGGGAGGGACAGGGGAGGAAGGCACAGTAATGAGGAGGAGGATGAACCTCCACACTTGTAACAGAGCCAGTGAAAGGGGAAGACCCAGGTAACAGAGACCCGGGGAAAATAAAATTGGAGGTGGACGATGGGAAGGAGGGGTTAAAGGAATTTTTTGGATCTCTGAGGGAAATAGAGGGACAATTGGGAGGAGGTGTCGTACGAGGTCTTGTCAATACCGGGGTTTGTGGGGGGAGAACACGAAGAAGTGAGGACAGACTGAGGAGTTGAAGTAGGGACGTCTGAGCCCAGGACGCAAAAGAAAATTTGATACAGGAGTGACTATGGGACTGGCAACTGCAGAGGAGGCTGCAGAAGATGTGACCCCAGAAGTGAGGGGGCGCTTTTGAAACACGGGGAATAAGAAACACGGGCAGTCTCCCTTGGAGGCGGAGATGAGAAACCACCATAGCATAAGGGACACCTTCTGCCTCTTTGAGGCAACGAATTTTCCCCCTCATTTAAGTAGACCTGGCAAAAGGGGAGAATACGAAGGGTGAGCCTCAAGACAATTAAGGCAAGAGGGGGGTCGACTGCAAGATGTATTAGAATGGCCATCGGCAAACCCCAGACTGGGCATTCGCTATAGATCTGCAATATTTTTGCTGGGTGGCCAAATCGTCAGCAATTCTACCTGTTGCGGTGTAGGGATCACCTTCCAAACTTGTAAACTGATGTCCTGCTACATAAACAGAGGATGGGAGTTCATGGGTGTCAAAAGTTAAATGAGCCACATTGCAAGGGTATCGTCCTTGCCCACGGGCAGAAGAACATAAGTGTCTACCTTGAGAATTGGGGGATCTTGGGGTTCCAGCTGTTCGAGAATGTCAGTGCCACAGTCTGGAAATTCTGTTGGACTATGGTATGGGGCAGAATAACAGTACCACTACAAGAATTGAGGGAATGATTGTTTGATAGTGATAGGAATAGTATCGATATATGAAAGAAAGAAAGATCATGAGCTTTTGGGTAAAATTTGGACTGTGATGATGTGCATACCACTCTTAAGAGCATGAAAGGAAATATCTCTACCAACGTTGGGATAGGAGCACTTTGCCAATACTATGGTCGGAAAGATAGGCATAGAAGTCGGTCTTAATGTAAAGAATTTAGTCCATTGTTTTGGTCCGAAAAATGAGTGTGGAGAGGGACTGCATGACGTGTCAGTCTTTTCCAAGTAGAAAGGGGAAGGGAACAAAGTAACATCATCAGGAGATTGTTGTTGGCATTTTGAAGTGGAACCAGAGTCGGTCCGACTTGGGACAGGGGTGGCGAATTTGAAAATCGCCGCACTGTAGAGGGAGAAGCCGGAAGCATAGTCAAAGGAGGGGCAGAGGTCAGACAAATAGAAGGAGTCAGTCGAAACCCAGACACCTGAAGTTGGGGGACGAAAAAAAGCACCAGTAAGAGGTACAGGGGCCTTAGGAATGTCTGTAGAGTGGCCAAAAGATGAGGCGAAGTCAGAACGGGGTGCGGTAAAAGATAAGGGGCCCGGGGGTAACGGGTCATGGATCGGGTACTCCATGGTTAGGTTACTTCTTTTTTTCGTTTTAAGAAAAAAAAAGAAAGAAGAAAAGAAAATTTAAAAAAGAAAAAAGAATTAAAAAAAAGGGGGGACCGGGGAGGGATAGTTCCTAGGAGAAATGAAGGGCCAGAAACCTCCCTCTGTGCCCAAGAAGACCTCAGCACCCGCAAGTAGTGCAGATGCAGCATGGAACCCGTGCCATACCTACCCATCATGCCCGTAAACAGCAATCTGGGGTAGCAACCTCACATCTGCTGCTACCTTGGTGGACAAAAGAGAAGGGGCGGCCGATATCCACCAAAAGCATACCTCCTTCGGCCACCACCCCCCGAATCTGAAAGGTGGTTTCCAGAGATACACCCATCGCCCGAAAGACACCCCAAAACCATCCTCCGGGATCTGGGAAGGGGTCGGGACTCCCCCGGCGATTTCCCAATTTCCCCAGCAAACTACGCCACCGCCAAGAAACCTCAACGAATGGAGGACCCCGGTACCCTTTCCCCGACCTAGGGCACACACCTGGGGAAAAAATCCCAAAGGCCAAAAAAAAAGGGAGGGTGGGGGGAGGGGGAGAAAAAAAAAGGGGGGAGGGGGGGATAGGGTAGGGGAAAGGGGGGATTGGGGGGGGGAATTTGGTTGGTCTGGGGAAGGGGACCCCAAAAGGGCAATTCCTCAGACAAGAGCCTCTTCACCACCCAAGGACCCCCCCTTTAAAGGACTAATATATAATTTTTGTATTTTCAATAGCAATTTAAATTAAAAATTATTTAATTGATCAAAAGTGCCTAAAAAAACATTCAAGGGAATAATGATTTAGATGAATGAATTTTTTGAGAAGCGACAGCCAAATTTGTTGCTGTTTTATGCCCTCTTGTAGGTAGAATTGTTTCTCACTTCACGGAAGCAAGCCCAGTGTGGTACCCTGGCAAAACGGCCCTTTTACATATCATGGCCAGATTTGCCCAAAGAGAGATGATCCCCCTTACCTTTTTCCTATTTGCCAAAAAAAATCGTATATGGACGGGAGGTAGTTTTTCATGAAAGTAAGCATACTGGTGGGTGAGCATACTTTGTTCCCGGTACAGAGTTACCATCTCTACTGTTTAACAGTTACC
>NC_069418.1:122840-151245 GCF_026875155.1 Cherax quadricarinatus | reverse complement strand
TTTTCTTACCTTTCCCCCCTTTTTTTTTTGTTGTCGTTTCCCTGTTTTTGTTGGGGTTTTTTTTTTGGGGGAAATTTTTTTTAGGAAGGTTCGGGAAACCCCGGGTTTGCCTGGCCCTTTTCTTTTTTGGGAAAAATTTTTACCAGGGTTATATCCAATGGAGAAACAAAAAAAGGAGGGAAGGGGAATCGCCCTCCCTTTTTTATGAGGTCATCCTTAACTTGAGAAATGGGAAAAAAGGGGGGGCACTTTAAACCATGGAAAAGGTGAGGCCCTAGGGGGTTACATTTTTTCTTGGAAGAGGGGGGAAGAATTATTCGCTTCCTTTTTTGGGGGGACCCTTCCCTTGCCCTTAAACCCCCTTGACTCGATTCTGCCAAGGATAACCCCCCCCTTTGGGTATTCCCAAGTTTAATACTAACCATCATAAGGTTGAGGGTGTTTCCCTCTTTTTTTTTCAAGTTTTATGTTGGAAAAAACATGTTGGAAAAAAGTTTCCAAAAAAAACCCCAAAAATTTTCAATTTCAAATAACCGTTTTTAATTCCCGGGAATTCTTTCCCCCCTTTTGAGACCAAGACAAAATTTGAACCCCCAAAGTTATTGTACCCCCAGAAATAAACCCCACCCCGTTTGCAAATTTTTTTTTCACCGTATTTCACAATCTTTAAAAAAATTTAAAAAAATGGGTA
The DNA here is from genome assembly GCF_026875155.1 of Cherax quadricarinatus. Classification (NCBI taxonomy): domain Eukaryota; kingdom Metazoa; phylum Arthropoda; class Malacostraca; order Decapoda; family Parastacidae; genus Cherax; species Cherax quadricarinatus. The sequence goes on along the minus strand of NC_069418.1, from coordinate 150,554 downwards.
AATATCCTTTAATAACTCAAAAAACCTTAGATTTGACCCCATTTCAAATTCCGCCTTTGGAAAAAGGGGGGCCTCTATTTGTCCCTTTACTTTTTAAATAGCTGTTACTTTCAAAGGTTTTTAACTTTTAAAATTTCCCCAAAAAAAACTTTTGCCTTTTTAAAAAAAAAACCGACAAGGAAATTAAAAACCGTGCAAACCCCCTTTTTCTTAAAGTAATTTTTCGCCTCCAGCCTTTTTCTAAAATTCCAACTTTACTTGGCGAGAATATTAAAACGTGGGGTTTTTCCCCTAAACCCTTGGGTTGGGGGGGGAAAAAAAAACGGGGCCCTTTTTATCTTTCATTTGTGTTTCTTCTGCCCTTACCCTGTTTTTGGGTTGTTTTGGTGTTTTTTTTTGTTTTTTTGTTGGGTTGTTGTTTGTCCCTTTTTGGTTTTTCCCGGGGGGGTTCACCCCTTGCCCTTTACCCTTTAGGCGGGGGGGGGCCCCCCCTTCGGGGGGGGCAAATATCTTTTTATCCCAAGCGAGTTTTTGTCCCAATCGCCATTTTTAATGGGTAAAGGAAATTTTGGCGGTGTTTTCCAAAGGGTTGTTTAATGAGAAGTTTTTCCCCCCTGCGGAAATTGGTTTCCCTTCCCATTTATTTCAGGTGATTTGTTTTTGGCTTGTTGGACAGCGTCCCCCATTTCTTTGTTTCTAAAAATGGGAAGGAAAAAAAATTTTTAAATTTCCTTTTGGGGGGGGGGGGAATGGGGTTTTTCCCTTCGTTTTTTCCCTTCCCGAAGGTTTGGGGCCCAAGGAAACAACGGACGTGGTTTAAGGTGAAAAAATGCCTAAAAAAACCGATCCCCTTACAAAAAAATTGATCATTTTAGTTTTTTGAAACTTTTCCATTACAACTGTTGTTTTAAAATTGGTAAAAAATTTCAAAAAACACTTTTTTCTTTCCTACGGTTCCCCTAAAGGGGTTTTAAAACCCCCGGAATTTTCAATCGGGAAACATTGGGGGTTTTAAGTTTTTTAAAAATTTTTTAAAAAAACCCCTGATTGCATTTGAGACCGTAAGTTTTTAATTTAAAAATTTTTTAAAAAACCCCTAAGGGTTTTTTTGCTTAAAATTTCCCTTTTCATTTGGGGGGGTTGGTTTTTGTGTTGGGGGGGTGTGGGTGTGGGGGGTTTTTTTTTGTTTTTTTTTGTGTTGCTGGTTTTTTTGTGTGTCTTGTTGGGTTGGGGGGTGACCCCGGGTCCGGGCACCCCCCCTTTGACCCGCTCTGGCCCCCCCCCCTTGAGGGGGGTTTTTCCCTTTTTAAACTATTTATCCTTTTAAACAAATTGCTCCCAAATTTCACTTTTTTTCCTAAAAATCTTTTTAAATCCCGGGGGGGATTCATCTGTGTTTTCCCCCTGCCCCCCTTTTTTTTCCCAATTTTTTGGAACACCCTGTTTTGTCCATTGTAAATTTCCTCTCAGTATTTTTTATGTCGTTACATGTCCCCCCCCCCTCTTCCTTCCTCCAGTGTCGTTTGGTTGATTTCCCCTTAAACCCTTCCCCCGTAGGGAAACCCCTTGCTCTGGGGCTAGCTTGTTGAAAAAATTTTCACTTTTTCTAGTTTCTTACGTCTTTGTAGGGTGGGGTTCCAAACTGGGGCCGCATACTCCAATATGGGCTAAAGTACACGGTGTACAGGGTCCGAAAGATTTCCTTTTTAAATGTCGGAAAGCGTTCGAGGTTTGCAGGGCCCCTATGCGCAGCAGTTTTTGGTTGATGTGCGCTTCAGGAGAGTGCCTGGTGTTTTACTCAAACCCCCAAATCTTTTCTTGATGGGTTGTAGTTCTGGCCCCCCAGACTGTACTCCGTCGCGGTCTTCTTTGCCCTTCCCCCCAAACTTCAGACTTTTCACTTGGGGGGATTTAACTCCGGAGCCCCAAATTTTGGGGCCAGGTCGTCCGTCCAGATCCCTTTTTTGTTCTGCCTGGTCTTCGATCGAGTGAATTCTTTCATCAACTTCACGTCTCTGCAAACGGGGCACCTCAAGTTATTCCTTCCTATTCTTCACAAATACCAGAAAAAACCCCGGTATGGACGACCCCGTGGACCCCCCGGGCACAGGTCCCCTCTAACCCGCCAGTACCCGACTCGCTGCGCTTCCTACAGATTCCTTTTCCATTGTAGTGCCTTCCCTGTTATCCCTGCTTGGTCCTCCAGTTTTTGCACCAATCTCTTGTGTGAAACTGTGTCAAACGCCTTCTTACAGTCCAAGAAAATGCAATCCACCCACCCCTCCCTCTCTTGTCTTACTGCTGTCACCATGTCATAGAACTCCAGTAGGTTTGTGACACAGGATTTCCCGTCCCTGAAACCATGTTGGCTGCTGTTGATGAGATCGTTCCTTTCTAGGTGTTCCACCACTCTTCTCCTGATAATCTTCTCCATGATTTTGCATACTATACATGTCAGTGACACTGGTCTGTAGTTTAATGCTTCAAGTCTGTCTCCTTTTTTAAAGATTGGGACTACGTTTGCTGTCTTCCATGCCTCAGGCAATCTCCCTGTTTCGATAGATGTATTGAATATTGTTGTTAGGGGTACACATAGCACCTCTGTTCCCTCTCTCAATACCCATGGGGAGATGTTATCTGGCCCCATTGCCTTTGAGGTATCTAGCTCACTCAGAAGCCTCTTCACTTCTTCCTCGGTTGTGTGCACTGTGTCCAGCACTTGGTGGTGTGCCCCACCTCTCCTTCTTTCTGGAGTCCCTTCTGTCTCCTCTGTGAACACTTCTTTGAATCTCTTGTTGAGTTCTTCACATACTTCACGGTCATTTCTTGTTGTCTCTCCTCCTTCCTTCCTTAGCCTGATTACCTGGTCCTTGACTGTTGTTTTCCTCCTGATGTGGCTGTACAACAGTTTTGGGTCAGATTTGGCTTTCGCTGCTATGTCATTTTCATATTGTCTTTGGGCCTTCCTTCTTATCTGTGCATATTTGTTTCTGGCTCTACGACTGGTCTCCTTATTCTCCTGGGTCCTTTGCCTTCTATATTTCTTCCATTCCCTAGCACACTTGGTTTTTGCCTCCCTGCACCTTTGGGTAAACCATGGGCTCATCCTGGCTTTTTTATTATTCCTGTTACCCTTGGGTACAAACCTCTCCTCAGCCTCCTTGCATTTTGTTGCTACATATTCCATCATCTCATTAACTGGCTTCCCTGCCAGTTCTCTGTCCCACTGAACCCCGTTCAGGTAGTTCCTCATTCCTGTGTGTGTGTGTGTGTGTGTGTGTGTGTGTGTGTGTGTGTGTGTGTGTGTGTGTGTGTGTGTGTGTGTGTGTGTGTGTACTCACCTTCTCACCTGTTTGTGGTTTCAAGAAGTTCAGTCACAGCTCCTCGTCCTGCTCTTCGCTGGTCACTAATAGGTGCACTCGTTGCTTCAAGAGTTTTATTGTACCTTCTATTAAAGCTATATTTGGTTCCTAATTCCACATCACTCTTTAGATTGTTCCACTTCATGACAACTTTATGACTGAAAAAATACTTCCCAGCATCTCTGTGACTGAGTTTCAACGTGCGTTGTGACCTCTGAACCTTTTCCACCTCTGAAACATTTTGTCCTTTACCCCCTTTTTTTCAATTCTCTCAGTACTATGTATGTTGTTAAAAATGCCCCCTTCCCTATCCTTTCCTGCCTCCAGTTGTTTCCCAAAATTTTTTCCCCCTCAATGAAAACCCCTTAGTTTAGGGACTAGTTTTTTAAAAAAAACGTTTCGCTTTCTTAATTTCTTAAACGTGCTTGACCAGGTGTGGGTTCCATACTGGGTTGCATATTTTAAATTTTTGACCTGTGACATGGGTATAGTGTTTTGGTGACTCCTTAATTGGGTGTCCAAACTTTTATTTTTGGGGTTTGCCAAAACCCCCTAAGCTGCAGCGGGTTTTTGGGTTTGATGGCCTCGGGAGATTGCTCGTAAATATCCCCCCAAAAATACTTTTCCTTCAGTAAGGATGAAAACCTTTTGACCCCGAGCATGTACTCTGTCTGCGGTTCTTTGACACCCCCCAGTCTTCATGACGGGCACTTCTTGCTTTAAAACTTCACATGTCTGAAAAAAGGACACCCCTGAATCACCCTTCTTTCAGACCCTTCACATGTACTAGAAACATAAGATGACACCGGAAACCCCACTCGTCCAAAACACCCACTCCGACACTTCGTCACATCCCCTCGTTTTTTCCTTTTTGGCGGATTCCCCCGATCCACTGCAGTGGCTTTTTCCCGTTATTCCTCTTTCTCCCCTGGCTTTTTCACTAATTTTTTTGCTTAAGTGCCCAAACCCTTCTTCAGCCCAAGAAAATACAGTTTACCCCTTAAACTCCTCCTGTTGTTTCTGTCGCTGTCGTCCGTTGGACGAATCTTGTTGTAGCCAGCTGACCCAATGGCTAGCGCGTCGGTCTGAAGTTTTAGGGCTCTCTGATTGCGGGTTCAACCCCGCCCGTGGTATGGTTTGTTTGCAATCGTGTTATTACGATTTCGTGAGTTTAAACTCTGCAGCTGTCATTGTATTCACTAGTTCTGCTGTAACATTCTGTCTCAGTCGAGGTACACAAATCGGGCACCTCAGCTTCCTCGCCATTTCATGCGCTGCCAATATCTCATTGGTATCATTCTTTTAGCTTCCTGAAAACCTTGGAAAATCAGCGACCTAATGCTGTCTTCTTCGTGTTTCCTATCCTTCACAGTTCATTGTCTTTCGTTTTTACTTTGCTGTCCCCCTCCCCCATATAATTTCCTTCACCTATCAGTTTCCTAGAGCATTTCAGCAAATGCTCCCAGTTTTATCTTCATCTACTGGAGATCTTCCAGATGTACCTTATCCTCGGCAGCAATGGCCCTTGTCTCTTGTGCCTTGCCTGACTGCAATGCTCCTTTGTTATCTCCATCTCCAGCCAAAGATCATGGTACTTATTTTCCTCTCTCATCATCCGTAACGTATTTTAACCTAACCATCCAGCCATCAACAATTCCCTCTGTTGATAAATTAGACACATGTGCAACTCTTGGGTATCTTTATTGAGGAAACGTTTCGCCACACAGTGGCTTCATCAGTCCATACGTAGGAGAAACTTGAAGAACAGGAGGAGAATGAGGTAATCAGTCCCTCAACCTTGAGTCGATGCGTTCAGCCCCATCAATAGTCCATCAAGTTTGATGGACTGAACACATCGACTCAAGGTTGAGGGACTGATTACCTCTTCTCCTCCTGTTCTTCAAGTTTCTCCAAACGTATGGACTGATGAAGCCACTGTGTGGCAAAAACTTTTTCCTCAATAAAGATACCCAAGAGTTGCACATGTGTCCTAATTTATCAACATGTCGGTTCTCTGAACCATTCATCTACAATTCCCCTGTCTTTGAATTTCCTGATTATAACTTCTCAGCATCTCCAACCCTGGTATTTCCCACATCTGAAAACTTGAGTTTTGCCTATAATTTGAAAACTCTAATCCTTCTCTTGGTCTGTGTGTGTGTGTGTGTGTGGTGTGTGTATGTATGTGTGTGTGTGTGGGGTGTGTGTGTGTGTGTGTGTGTGTGTGTGTGTGTGTGTGTGTGTGTGTGGTGTGTGTGTGTGTGTGTGAATGTGTGTGTGTGTGAATGTGTGTGTAGCTTAGCGTATATGTAGTAAAGGGGAAAGCGTAGGTTAAATAGTTATTCAAATAATTATTAAATTACTTATCAAAGAATGGCACCAAAACAATAATGTCAGGAAGGGGACGAAGAAGGAAATAAAAGAGGAAATGGAACCCTGGAGTCACTTCCCTGGTTGTCACCAAATTCTGTCAGGATTTAATGATCGGGTAAATTTTGGCTTTGTTTTTAATGATCATAGGGATAAAGTATAATTAGTAATAATGAAGTCACCAGAAATTATTTATAATCCGTTGTCAATAAACTGAATACTCGACCACAATAGATCACAATATTAATCATTCATATATATTATTCACTGTCAATAAGACCAGATAATATGGCCCCCTCCAAAGGGTTATTAAATAAACAATGTTTTGATTGCCAGTGATATAATTGTTTGGGAAAATTTAAATATCAAAACCCCTATTCAATAATCATAAAAAAACATGAAACAAAAATCTACATTCTAAATTAGTTTAGATAAATCCAAGTAGTTTTAATTTATAGTAGTTAAAAAGTTTACTAAGTTATCTCAGAAGTTAACCCCCTTCTTGTTACCCTTGTTTTATATAAAACAAAGACCATTAATACAGCTTTGTTGCCTTAGCACTCTGTGAATAACACGTCTCATATATAACAACCAAACTCGTAACTTTTACCTTTCATTTACCTTTTACTAATTTTTAATGAATTCCGATAGTTTTTTATACACCCAGAGCCCGGTCTTGGGTCAGGCCTTTTTGGTGCATGTCTGTTCAACCAGGCTGTTGGTGCTGGCGGCCTGCTGACACCTGGTGAAGATACCTTCCATTTTTTTATAGACTTCTACAGTATCCCGAGCAATTTTTTCTGATATCTTCTAGTATGATGCTGAATAGTCCCGGGACCACGGATTTTTGATACTTACTGTGCCCACGGCGCCCTTTCTTTTTCATTTGATTTATTTGGCACCTCCTCCATATTTTTTCACTCCTGTCTGTTAGTATGGCAGTGTGCAAATTTGGGTCAAGGCCCTCAAGCATTTTCCGGTATATATTTTCAAGTATTTCCTCCATTCCATTGAGGACATATTTAAGGCTCTATGTAGGAATTAAATAATCTCTGTATTCATTCCGGCTCTGATATTCTCCTTCCCCGAACGGGGCCGTCAACAGCAATATTCCAAATGAGAGTACATATGTGATTTTATATGTGTCACCATTGGCATTATGTGTGTGTATGTATGAATGCTTATGTATACATGGTAGGAAGGCAGACCGTAGAGTCAAAAAAAAAATAATATATAATTTTCAATTTAAAATGGAAGCGGATGGGCTTAGATGAAGAAGTGCAATAGGCCGATTTAAGGATAGATACGATTAAAGGAGGTAGTAGAACCAACTGGTAGTATTAGGATAAGAGACTAGGTCAGTGCTGAAATTCCTGCTGAACACACCACTAATGGGTTAGTACAAAGAAGAGCATGCATGCACAAATGCACTTCTGAGTGTGCGTGTGTTTTCCCGGAGTTAAACCCCAGCAAGTTTCAATGTATGAAGTTTTGGGTAAGGGCAAAGAAGACGGCAGACGGAGTACATGTTCTGGGGACAAATTCTGGGAAACCTCACTGAAGGACTTTGAGGTAGCTTTATACCGTGCATATCACATGAGGCGCACATCAACTAAACAACTGCTGCAGGATTTCGCGTCTGTCCTAGCTGTAACACATTTACGTAAGGAGTTATTCACGACAACGTACAGTGTGTACGTTTAGGTCTTATATGGAATCATGAAGCACCAGTACGGAACTCACACTTGTCAAGAAAGTGGAGGCAGTGCAGTGGTTTGCAACGAGAATAGTCCCAGAGCCAAGGGCTATGTCCTATAAGGAGAGGTTCAAGGGACAGCCTGACAACCCTGGAGGACAGGAAGACTAGGGTGATATGATAACGTCCAAAATATTGAGAGGGATTGACAAGGTGTATAGGGACAAATTTCTTGAGAGATGGGAAACAGGAACACGAGGAAATAGCTGGAAGTTGAAAATCAGATAAGTCAAATGGACGTTAGGAAGTATTTTCTTTCAGCTCACGAAGCCAGGAGAGAGTTAAACTAGTAGCGACCAGCTACTTGTGAGTAGATTGCTGAGCACATATTTACACAAATACACACATTCACATGCAGATGCACTGAACACTTGCAAAATCTTAAAATCTCCATTAAAAGCGATAACTTCAATATAGCTCACAAAACTGTGTGTCCTGTTTAGGAGGACGCTCGACCATAATACTCACACAGGACAGTAGGGATATGTAAGTCACACGCCAGCTAAACTCAGCACACAACTCTGAAATAGTTCAACTTGGGAGCTGCCACCTACAAAGGTCATCAAGTGTCAGTTGGTTGTTTCAAAGGCACTAAGGTCAAGAGTGTGCCAGGCGGGCATGTTGCTATTAGCTTCTGTGGACAAACGTATCTTTGTGGTTCATCTTATGTGTGTTCTCTCTCTCTCTCTCTCACTCCACACACACACACACACACACACACACACACACACACACACACACACACACACACACACACACACACACACACACACACACACACACACACAACATTCCAAACCAACCATCACACACCGATCCCTCTGTTTCCACCCCCCGCACCACAGTTACAGTATTAGAACAGAAGTTGAAGGTTTGGTACACAAATGCAGATGGATTAACGAATAAACATGAGGAATGGCAAGAAAGAATCAATGAGAAGTCCCCAGACATCATAGCAGTTACAGAAACAAAACTCATGGAGACAATAACAGATGCAATCTTCCCACCAGGATACCAGATCATGAGGAAAGATAGAAGGGGTAGGGGGGGAGGTGGGGTTGCTCTGCTCGTAAAAAACAGATGGAAATTCGAGAAAATGGAAGGAATAGATGAGACAGGAGAAAGAGACTACATAGCAGGTACACTTCAGTCTGGGGAACACAAAGTGGTCATTGCAGTGATGTATAATCCACCACAGAACTGCAGGAGGCCAAGAGAGGAATATGAAGAGAGCAACAGAGCAATGGTGGACACACTTGCTGAGGTGGCAAGAAGAGCTCACTCCAGCAGAGCAAAGTTGCTGGTTATGGGGGATTTCAACCACAGGGAGATTGACTGGGAAAACCTGGAGCCACATGGGGGTCCCGAAACATGGAGAGCCGGGGTTTTGGACGTGGTGCGGGAAAAACCTAATGCCCCAACATGTTAAGGACCTACCAGATGGAGGGGAGGATAAACCCAGCAAGTTTGGGCCCTTTGTGTTCACATTGGGGGAAGCCGACATTGAGGCATCAAGTTGAGAGTCCCCTGGGAGCTAGGACCACGTGGTTCTGGCTTTGAAAACTAGTAGAGTGAAGTGGAGAGAAAAACGGAGTAGAATGGGAAAACCCTGCTATAAAAGAGGGGACACATGGGGGTTAAAGAATTTCATCGGGAGGTCCAGTGGGACAGAGACTGGGGGAAAGCCAGTAAAAATAAAATGGGGGGAATATGTGCAAAAAAAATGCAAGGGGGCAGTGGAAAGGTTCTTTCCCCAAGGGCAACAGTAAAAAGGGGAAGACCGAAAAAGCCCCTGGTTTACCCACGTTTAAGGAGGCAAAAAAAAAGTGCAATAGAGAAGGGAAAATACAGAAGGCAGGAACACACAAAAAAGGGAGATCGCGCGAGCCAGAAAATGAGTAGCACAGGTAAGGAGGGGGCCCCCCGACATTTAAAAAATGACATAGCATCGAGAATCAGACTGACCCAAAAAATGTTGTTGCCACATCAGGAGGAAGAAAACGTCAAAGACCAGGTGATCTTTAAGGAAGAGGGGGAGAACTAAAAGAATGTGGAGGTATGGAGGGCTGAACAGGGTTTTAAAGGAATTTTTACAGTAGGACAGGGGGCGGGGGGGAAGACAGCACGAGGGAACATAAAGGGGGAAATATACCAAAAAGTGTTGGATGAATACGAAAAATGGGAGGAGGTGAAGAAGCTCTTAAAGTGACCTTAAACCCCTAAAAAGGCGGGGGACCGGGGAAACAATTCCCCATGGGTCCTTTAGAGAAGGGAGCAAGATGCTGTGTTCCCTTAACCCAAAATCTTCAACCCAACCCCTTGAAACTGGGCAACTACCTGAGAAAGGGAAAGACAGCAAATGTAGCCCCCATTTTTAAGAAAGGAAACAGAAACGGGCACAAAATACAGCCCTGTGCTCTGACATGTATTGTGTGCAAAGTCAGGAGAAGATTTCGGGGGAGTGGTCGAACACCTGGAAAGGAACAAGATTAAAAATAAAAACCAGCAGGGTTTTTCATGGAAGGGCAAACTTGTATCAAAAACCCTCCTGGAGTTTTTATGACAAGGTAAGAGTAAGACACGAAGAGGGGGTTGGGTAGATGCGTTTTCCTAGACTGCGGGAAGGCCTTTGAAAAAGTTCCCCACAAGAAAAGTGAGAACTGGAGGATCAGGCACCATAAAAGGAAAGGGGCACTGCAAGGATAAGGGAATCCTGCGGGGAGGCAGCAACGGTCAGGTACGTGAAAGGTATCACAGGGGGCGCCCTGTTACGGCGGGGTCCCACGGGGGGGTAGTTCTAGGCCAGTGCTATTTTTGATATATGTGAACACAGATGGAAGGAAAGACTCTGAAGTGTCCCTGTTCGCAGATGACGTGAATTGATGAGAAGAATTAAATCGGACGAGGATGGGGCAGGACTGCAAAGAGCCCTGGAGAGGCGGACATGTGGCCCAGTAACTGGCCCTCAAATTCAATCCACCCAAATGCGTCATGAAGTTTGGGGGAGGGGCAAAGAAGACGCAGCAAAATTTAAAGGTAGGGGAAACAAGACTACAGACCTCCATCGGGGAAAAAGCCCTTTGGGGGTGACCAAACACCGATACATCACCGGGGCAACATAACCAAAAAACCCGCTCAGCATACGGGCCCCTGAAAAACGAAAATAGCGTTCCAAACCCTCAATAAGGGAATCGTTAAAGACATTTTTACAGTGTATGTTAGGCCCTACGGAGTTGCGCACCAGGGGAACCCACACCTGGTCAAGCACGCAAGAATTTAGAAAAAGACAAAGGTTGCAACAGGCTACCCCAGACCCAAAGGGAATGTCGTACGAGGAAAGGGGAAGGGAAAACGGATGACGACACTGGAGGGCAGAAGGGTCAGGGGAAAGATAACGACTACAAGATCTGCGGGGAATAACAAGGGGGACAGGATAGGGTGTTCCCGAGAGGGGGGCACGGGACAGGGGGGCACAATGGAAGCTGAAGACTCAGACGAGTCACAGGGGCTTGAAGTATTTTTTCGTATGAGTTGTCGCAAGTGGAATAGCCTAGCAATGAGTAGTGGGGGCAGGAAAAAATAATAGTTTTAAAAGGGTATGACAAAGTGGAAGAGAGAGAGAAGGTCCGTAGGATCAGTGAAGAGGGGGGGCCAGGAGCTGATTTTCCGACCCCTGCAAACCCCCAAATTGGGAGTACAATTAGGTGAGTACACACACACACAAGGGGACAGAGGGCAAGATTTCCCGAGATGGGACAAAACAACAAAGGGGGGGCACAATTAGAAGTTAAAGACTCAAAGAGTTACATGGATGTTGGAAGTTTTTTTTTAGTCCCCGGTTGTCAGGAAGTGGAAAATCTGGAAAGGAGTAGTGGAGGCAGGATCCTACATGCTTTAGGAAGAGGTCTGATAAATTAGGGTAGGGAGAGAGTAGCTAGTGGCAACCAATGAAGAGGGGGGCCAGGGGGGTGTGAATCGACCCCTGTAACCACAAATTTTGTAAGTACACACACACACAACCCCCCCACCACACACACACAACCAACACACACCAAAACCCACCCCATCCTGTTGTTGTCAATCTAATGTATTAAATTGTGCGAAGAAGCCAATTATAGTGCTGCTTCTATCTTTTTCCTTGCCCATATTAGCTTCTTTAACAAGATGTAAAAACTGTGTGTGAGTTCCTCAGTCTGTACACAAATACTTGTGCCTCGACCTTGTACGCAGAATTTGGGTTTCCCCGGTTTGGTTTTCAAAGACTTTTTACTTTTTGCATTCTTTTAGATTTAGATTTTGCCGCCGAAGCGGGGGGTTTATTGTGACTACTGCTTCTCGTGGAAGTATGCAACAGCCCATAAATCCATGAAAGCCAGGAAAATTCCCCAAATGGGTTTAAAAAGGGTACTCTGGACTTATAATTTAATTGTTACTGTACAAGCAAATTTTGGAATTTGCTTAAAAATTTTGTATCGAGTTACGTTATTAAAATACCCCGATAAACACATGTTTTTGAATGTATCTCAATATTTCCCTTTAAAATGTGAACAGAGGCAAATATTTTCACGAATGTAACAAATAAGCCTGAACACATATTACGCGTTTAACTTAATCTCACGGTGTGTCTGCCAAAATGCAAGTGTACTGTAACCAAGATAATCTGACTATTTTAACACGTCAGTTGTTTACATTGGAAGCTGCTCCGTGAAAGTTTTTACCAAAATTCTATGCTGAAAGATCAATCGGTCTATTTTCTGATTTTGTTGGTTTTTATTTTCTTTTTATAATATTATTTATAATACTACAACGATATACCTTGTTAATTCAGAAATTTTAAAAAGGGCCCTTTTGGTTTTAAATTTTTAAATTAGTCACGAAAGTTTAAATCTGTAATATAATACATGTTTCAAGAATGGTTACAAAACCGACAAAATGAAAATTTAGACACATGTGCAACATTGGGTATCTTTATTGTAGCTTTCGCCATCCATGGCTTTATCAATAAAAATTCAGGACATAATTGAAGACAGGAGAACTATGTACAGAAGATGGGTAATCATCCCCCAACCTGAATAGGTGCGAAAAGGGACCGTAGTCGTGGGATTCTGAAAACGAAGCAAGGCCCAGAGCTTTTAAAAGTAACGTCAGGGGGAAAAGGGACGGGTAGCAGACAAGGCATAGTCACTGGGAGGGGGATTCCCCCGTGGAAGTAGGTCCTACCCAAAGAGTGGGTTTGTTGTCGTATCGTGAAGGTTATGTACAGTCCCCAGAATCAAAATTCCTGTGTTTCAGTGTCTGAAGGTGTGACGTTACTATATAAACGCAGGGCCCCTTTTTCTGCTTCAGAATCTCCACGACTACGGTGTCTTCGCCTCGCTAGGTTGAGGGGCTGATTTTCCTATCTTCTGTACTAGTTCTCCTTTTTCAAGTTATTCCTGGGAAATTTTTATGATAAAGCCCCTGGATGGCGAAACGTCTGCAATAAAGATACCCGGGGTGTTGCACATGTGTCTCAATTTCAATATAATACATACAAATTCAACATTAATTGCTTTATCACTGATTCTGGAGTATCTTTACCTGGCTTGTTTAGTCGGCATTCTGTTAGTCATTATGTAAGTCAGGTACCTTCATGCTGTTTTTATTTTTGTGAGTCAGGTGCCTTCTGCGTTTTTCATTAAGTAAGTAGGGGCCTTTTATTTCAGTTATCATTATGTAAGTCATTTCCTTTCATGCTGTAAGAATTATTGGTCAGGTCCCTTTTGCTTTAGTCATTATGTGGAGTAGGGGGTTTCATGTTGTTAGTTTTATTGAGTCAGGTGCCTTAATGCTGTTAGTCATTATGTGAGTCAGGTGCCTTAATGCTGTTAGTCATTATGTGAGTCAGGTGCCTTCATGCTGCTAGTCATTATGTGAGTCAGGTGCCTTCATGCTGCTAGTCATTATGTGAGTCAGGTGCCTTCATACTGTTAGTCATTATGTGAGTCAGGTGCCTTAATGCTGTTAGTCATTATGTGAGTCAGGTGCCTTAATGCTGTTAGTCATTATGTGAGTCAGGTGCCTTAATGCTGTTAGTCATTATGTGAGTCAGGTGCCTTATGCTGTTAGTCATTATGTGAGTCAGGTGCCTTAATGCTGTTAGTCATTATGTGAGTCAGGCTGCACTTAATGCAGTTAGTCATTATGTGAGTCAGGTGCCTTAATGCTGCTAGTCATTATGTGAGTCAGGTGCCTTAATGTTGTTAGTCATTATGTGAGTCAGGTGCCTTAATGCTGTTAGTCATTATGTGAGTCAGGTGCCTTAATGCTGCTAGTCATTATGTGAGTCAGGTGCCTTCATGCTGCTAGTCATTATGTGAGTCAGGTGCCTTCATGCTGCTAGTCATTATGTGAGTCAGGTGCCTTAATGCTGTTAGTCATTATGTGAGTCAGGTGCCTTCATGCTGCTAGTCATTATGTGAGTCAGGTGCCTTCATGCTGCTAGTCATTATGTGAGTCAGGTGCCTTCATGCTGCTAGTCATTATGTGAGTCAGGTGCCTTCATGCTGTTAGTCATTATGTGAGTCAGGTGCCTTCATGCTGTTAGTCATTATGTGAGTCAGGTGCCTTCATGCTGCTAGTCATTATGTGAGTCAGGTGCCTTCATGCTGTTAGTCATTATGTGAGTCAGGTGCCTTCATGCTGCTAGTCATTATGTGAGTCAGGTGCCTTCATGCTGTTAGTCATTATGTGAGTCAGGTGCCTTCATGCTGTTAGTCATTATGTGAGTCAGGTGCCTTCATGCTGTTAGTCATTATGTGAGTCAGGTGCCTTCATGCTGCTAGTCATTATGTGAGTCAGGTGCCTTCATGCTGCTAGTCATTATGTGAGTCAGGTGCCTTCATGCTGCTAGTCATTATATGAGTCAGGTGCCTTCATGCTGCTAGTCATTATGAGTCAGGTGCCTTCATGCTGCTAGTCATTATGTGAGTCAGGTGCCTTCATGCTGCTAGTCATTATGTGAGTCAGGTGCCTTCATGCTGCTAGTCATTATGTGAGTCAGGTGCCTTCATGCTGCTAGTCATTATGTGAGTCAGGTGCCTTCATGCTGCTAGTCATTATATGAGTCAGGTGTCTTCATGCTGCTAGTCATTATATGAGTCAGGTGCCTTCATGCTGCTAGTCATTATGTGAGTCAGGTGCCTTCATGCTGCTAGTCATTATGTGAGTCAGGTGCCTTCATGCTGCTAGTCATTATGTGAGTCAGGTGCCTTCATGCTGCTAGTCATTATGTGAGTCAGGTGCCTTCATGCTGCTAGTCATTATATGAGTCAGTTGCCTTCATGCTGCTAGTCATTATGTGAGTCAGGTGCCTTCATGCTGCTAGTCATTATAAGAGTCAGGTGCCTTCATGCTGCTAGTCATTATGTGAGTCAGGTGCCTTCATGCTGCTAGTCATTATATGAGTCAGGTGCCTTCATGCTGTTAGTCATTATATGAGTCAGGTGCCTTCATGCTGCTAGTCATTATATGAGTCAGGTGCCTTCATGCTGCTAGTCATTATGTGAGTCAGGTGCCTTCATGCTGCTAGTCATTATATGAGTCAGGTGCCTTAATGCTGTTAGTCATTATATGAGTCAGGTGCCTTCATGCTGCTAGTCATTATATGAGTCAGGTGCCTTAATGCTGTTAGTCATTATATGAGTCAGGTGCCTTCATGCTGCTAGTCATTATATGAGTCAGGTGCCTTAATGCTGTTAGTCATTATGTGAGTCAGGTGCCTTCATGCTGCTAGTCATTATATGAGTCAGGTGCCTTAATGCTGTTAGTCATTATATGAGTCAGGTGCCTTCATGCTGTAGTCATTATATGAGTCAGGTGCCTTAATGCTGTTAGTCATTATATGAGTCAGGTGCCTTCATGCTGCTAGTCATTATATGAGTCAGGTGCCTTAATGCTGTTAGTCATTATATGAGTCAGGTGCCTTCATGCTGCTAGTCATTATATGAGTCAGGTGCCTTAATGCTGTTAGTCATTATGTGAGTCAGGTGCCTTCATGCTGCTAGTCATTATATGAGTCAGGTGCCTTAATGCTGTTAGTCATTATGTGAGTCAGGTGCCTTCATGCTGCTAGTCATTATATGAGTCAGGTGCCTTCATGCTGCTAGTCATTATATGAGTCAGGTGCCTTAATGCTGTTAGTCATTATATGAGTCAGGTGCCTTCATGCTGTTAGTCATTATATGAGTCAGGTGCCTTAATGCTGTTAGTCATTATATGAGTCAGGTGCCTTCATGCTGCTAGTCATTATATGAGTCAGGTGCCTTAATGCTGTTAGTCATTATATGAGTCAGGTGCCTTCATGCTGCTAGTCATTATATGAGTCAGGTGCCTTAATGCTGTTAGTCATTATGTGAGTCAGGTGCCTTCATGCTGCTAGTCATTATATGAGTCAGGTGCCTTAATGCTGTTAGTCATTATATGAGTCAGGTGCCTTAATGCTGTTAGTCATTATATGAGTCAGGTGCCTTCATGCTGCTAGTCATTATATGAGTCAGGTGCCTTCATGCTGCAAGTCATTATGTGAGTCAGGTGCCTTAATGCTGTTAGTCATTATATGAGTCAGGTGCCTTAATGCTGTTAGTCATTATGTGAGTCAGGTGCCTTAATGCTGTTAGTCATTATATGAGTCAGGTGCCTTCATGCACCTGAGTCAGCGTCATTAGATAAACTTGCAGTATATAGTCATTTTCTTGAACACTATATGTGATTATTGAGGAAAATTGATATAGACAATTCTCTAACCTAATATATTATCATAGTCTTTATTTAGAGAAATTTTATTAAAACAAAAGTTTTAAACGAAGAACTAAACGTTGCTTGTAACAAAACGTATATATAAAAATATGCGTACATCCAAATGAATTTTTAGGTCCTTTTTTTGAGCTTAGTTTTAAGGATTTTTGTGTTTTTGGGTTGCTATGGACACGATGGATATATCGCTCCACAAAGCAAGTAACTATCAACAAAGGGATGGATATGGGGTGACATATAAACAAGACGCTAACGTATACAGGAAGGATAACTAGCAGTTACTGTCCGCAAAATTGATGTGAATGTGAACAGCAAACTAGCATGCATGCATATATACATATACATAAATATATATATATATATATATATATATATATATATATATATATATATATATATATATATATATATATTATATATATATATATATATATATATATATATATATATATATATATATATGCATGCAAGACAAGCCACTGTGGGTGGAAATCTTTAGCTTAAGTACTTTTACAAGAGCAGCAACTGCAGAACTGAAGGTAAGTTTTCTGAGTAGTGCAGTGTGGGGTTGACACCAGAGTAACACGACCAAGAAACGGAATTTCAACTATTACACAGCATGTAATGTAATATCCGGAGAGACAAAAGGACAAAAGCAATGGTGGCAGCCAAGTATTATCTAACACCAAATAACAGAAGGCTACAGGAGGATTATGATAAAAGTAATAGGGAAATGATTCGCATATCGATGACAGTGGCAGACAGAGCAGGACGACACAAGTCTTAATTTCTAGTACTAGGAGATTTCAACCTTAAGGAGGTTGACTGGAAATTTTGTGACCGCCATGGGGAATGAGAAACCTGGAGAGCGAAATTTATGGAAATTGTATGGAAAAAAATTTTACGACAACATATGTAGAATAAATGAGGGAATCAGATGAGTTAGCAGGACTTGACGTGGTTTCACAGGATATAAATATGATTAATCTTGAGTTACTTACGGAGAACCACTGGGATGAAGCATTTTTATAGTACTAAGTTTTAAGTAACTGATGTGAAAAAGGAAATGGAGAAAGGAAATAACAGAAAATGGAACCTATAAAATGGGGGACTGCATGTGCTAAAGAAGATGCATGAGCAAGTCTCCTCACATCTGCTGCCCGTTTTCACAGAGAAATAATTAAGTATCTGAATTGTACTTTGAGGTAAAAATAACTTACTATAACAGAAAAAAAAATCCAAAAAGAGGTTATCATAAATAGGTAATTACACATAGGCAATCATCAAAAAACATTGATAGGTAATATAGGGAACATTCGTATCAACAACGAATTTAATTATCACAGAGTTTCACTACAGAATATGAAAGGCAAGAGCTTTGATACCTGGCTCTTACAAAGACATAATGCACTAATTAGTCTCTCACCGCGAACCCAAAACTTCGGCCTCTCTGGTAATATCATATTCAGTCGAGTCTTATTTCGTATCTTGTGGGAAATGTTGCTTAATATAGAAAAGTTACACTCTCGTATCTGTATAAATATGAACGTATAATTCCTACAAAAGGTTTTCCTCTTGGGAATCTCAGACAAATAAGTGAGAGAAATACAAAAGTCATGTATATGTTTCTATTTAATTCCCCAATTGCCTCATGTATTATCGACAGATTTCGTAGTCTCCAACTCCGTCATCAGTACTAAAATAATTGCCATCAATTAACTAAGCAGAATCAGTCGTTGATATGAAAGACAAAAATGTTTAACTTATTCAGTGCCATAAAATGTAAAATATAAATAAGATACGTAAAATCTCTAATGTTGCAATATTTATTCCTAGTATTTTTACATAGTTATATACTTACGTAGTTAAGGCAGGCTAAAAAGGATACTAGTAAATTTGGCAAGTGACAAGTTAAAAGGTGGGACCAGGAGCTAAGACTCGACCACTGCAACCTTAAATACACAGACACATTCACAAACACAAATACATACCCTTAACTCTTCCATACGTTGGTGTGAGCTACTAACCTGTACTTAGCTCCAGTGGTGACGTGTACTTAGCTCTGTGAAGACCTGTTTGTGTGCTCTCTGTGAATTTGAACCAGGATGCCCTCTCTTGAGCAACTTTACGAGCAGCTGAAAGAAGAGCTTAGGGTTGCTAAGCAGAAGATACGGAGATTAACGGAGGAGAACAAGAGGATTCGAAGTACTCCTCCTGTTGTGAGTCCCCAGGTCAAGAGGGGAGCTTGGTCAGTTGCCGGGCAACATGGAACCAAGCTGAGGATCAAGAAGACTGTTCGAGAGGCAGAAACAACGAGGACCCAGAAGACTACTGTGGAAACTTCCAACCCATTTTCGGTGCTACCTGACGAATGTGGGTGTTCTACTGGGAATGTCACAACGAGCACCAAGGAAGTATTGGCTAACGTGAGTGAGACATCCCTAGAAACCCCAACGAAAACCATCGAGAACGTCTTGAAGAATTCCACATGTGAAGGTGTAGTGCTACCTAACGAATGTGAGTCGACTACTGGGAACATCATGACGGACGTCGCCAAGGAAGGTAAAAACATTGTTGTTGTTGGGGATAGCCGGATTAGGTACATGGATAGGGCATTCTGCTTGAAGGATAGGAGTAGAAGGCAGAGAGTGTGTTTTCCTGGGGCTGGGATGAAGGATACTGTTAGCCGTCTGGATGACATCATGAGAGGTAATGGGAGCAATCCTTTTATCTGTCTCAGTGCTGGAGGCAACGATGTTGGCAGACGTGGGAGTGAGGACCTGATTAGCAGGTATAGGTCAGCAATAGAGATAATTAGGAGGAAGGGTGGGAACCCTGTCATATGTGGCATTTTGCCAAGGAGAGGAGTTGAAAATGAATGGTTGTCCAGAACAATTGGTGTCAATTGCTGGCTGGACAAATACTGTAAGGAAAATGCGGTAACATTCATTGACAACTGGGACCCTCTTCAATGGCAGAAATGACATGTATTCCAGGGATGCGGTTCATTTAAATCTAGGGTGGGGGTGGGAGCACTGGCCAACGCAGTGGAGGGAGCTGTTAGGTTTTTTATACTAGGAATAGTTAGTGGTATGGGTTTTTTTGCGGGGAAACAGTGAAGTTGCTGTGTAGTAATATGAGTACTAGGAGAATTAGTAATAGGAACAATGAGGTGGATTTTGGGAAAGAGAGTGACAGTAATTGACAAGGACAGTAATAGGTTTAGCGGAATAACAGAAAGGAGCAGGAAGGGTAAAGAGAAAGGAAGGTCCTTAAATATATATTACACAAATAGTCGTAGTGCTAGAAATAAGAAGGACGAGTTGAGGGACTAGTTGCTAGTGCAGGTAACATTGATGTATTTGCCTTAAATGAGACGTGGTTCAATATGAAAAATCGGGACATGCCTGCGGAATGTCACATTCAGGGTTTTAAATTGTTCCAAGTAGATAGAAGTGTCGGGAAGGGGGGTGGGGTGGCATTGTATGTCCGAGATCGCTTGAACTGTTGCATAAAAACGGGTATTAAGTCTGAAAATAAAAACTACAGAGTCTGTTTGGATAGAATTTTCAGAGGGGCATGAAAATTTTTTTTTAGGTGTGATATACCGTCCCCCAAACTTAGATAGGGACCAGGGGAGACTACTATGGGAGGAAATTGTTAGGGCCACAAGACACGATAATGTAGTAATTCCAGGAGACTTTAACTTTAGTCATATTGATTGGAATTTCTTGACAGGGAATTTAGAATCACACGACTTCTTAGAAGTAGTTCAGGATTGTTTTTTGAAAGAGTTTGTGACAGAACCTACGAGGGGTAATAACCTACTTGACTTAGTTCTGGCAAACAATGAATCCCTTGTTAATAATTTAGAATTTTCAGAGGAACTCGGTGCTAGCGACCACAAATCAATTACATTTAGCATTGAATGGAAGTACGATAGTAGGGATAACTCAGTAACAGTCCCAGATTTTCGCTTAGCAGATTACGATGGGCTTAGAGAACACTTATCATCTATTGACTGGGGTAACGAAGAGAGGTATCAATATGACAGTTTTCTGAACACTATACATGCTGCTCAAAGAACGTTTATCCCGTATAAAGAAATTAGATCAAATAGAAATAACCCAAAATAGATGAATAATAGGCTGAAATATCTAGTAGGGCATAAGAAAGGAATTTATAGGCGTATCAAAAGAGGTGAGGGTCATCTTATGAATCAGTATATTGACATTAAGAGGGACATTAAAAAGGGGATAAGAAAAGCTAAAAAGGACTATGAAATTAAGCATAAGAACATAAGAAAAGAGGAACACTGCAGGAGGCCTGTTGGCCCATACTAGGCAGGTCCTTTACAATTCATCCCTCTAACGAAACATTTGCCCAACCCAATTTTCAATGCTACCCAAGAAAGAAGCTCTGGTGTGAAAGTCCCACTCAAATCCAACCCCTCCCACTCATGTACTTATCCAACCTAAATTTGAAACTGCCCAAAGTCCTAGCCTCAATAACCCAACTAGGTAGACTGTTCCACTCATCAACTACCCTATTTCCAATCCAATACTTTCCTATGTCCTTTTTAAATCTAAACTTATCTAATTTAAATCCATTACTGCGGGTTCTCTCTTGGAGACATATCCTCAAGACCTTGTTTATATCCCCTTTATTAATACCTATCTTCCACTTATACACTTCGATCAGGTCTCCCTTCATTCTTCGTCTAACAAGTGAATGTAACTTAAGAGTCTTCAATCTTTCTTCATAAGGAAGATTTCTAATGCTATGTATTAATTTAGTCATCCTACGCTGAATGTTTTCTAACGAATTCATGTTCATTCTGTAATATGGAGACCAGAATTGAGCTGCATAATCTAGGTGAGGCCTTACTAATTATGTATAAAGCTGCAGTATGACCTCTGGACTTCTGTTGCTTACACTTCTTGATATAAATCCCAGTAATCTATTTGCCTTATTACGTACGCTTAGGCATTGCTGTCTTGGTTTAAGGTTGCTGCTCACCATAATCCCCAAGTCCTTTTTCGCAATCTGTATGGCTAAGTTCTACATCATTTAACTTATAAGTGCTAGGGTTATGGACACTCCCGGGCTTCAGAACCTTGCATTTATCTACATTGAACTGCATCTGCCACTTTTCTGACCAAGAGTAGAGTTTGTCTAAATCCTCCTGAAGTTCCCTAACATCTACGTATGAATCAATTATCCTACCTATCTTTGTGTGATCGGCGAATTTGCTCATATCACTAGTAATTCCTTCATCAAGATCATTGATATATATTATAAACAACAACGGGCCCAAGACTGATCCCTGTGGAACGCCACATGTTACTGATCCCCACTCGGATTTAACCCCATTTATGGACACTGCTTCCTGTCTGTGAGCCATGATTCGATCCACGAGAGCATCCTTCCTCCAATGCCATGAGCTGCTACTTTCTTTAACAGTCTTTGGTGCGGAACTCTATCAAATGCCTTACTAAAATCTAAGTAAATAATATCAAATTCTTTATCGTGGTCAACAGCCTCAAAAGCTTTACTGAAGAAAGTTAATAAATTAGTTAGACAAGACCGGCCTCTTGTGAATCCATGCTGAGTATCATTGGAAATATAAACACAAATGCAGTATAATGTGATCCTTTATTGACAACGTTTCACCCACACAGTGGGCTTTTTCAAGTCACACACGGATCTACCTGGGGTTAGAAGGTACGGGAGTATTTATAGTTCAGAACGTTGAGGTCAGGTGGAGATTGCTGCATCTGATGATCTACCGGGTGGGGGATATTGGACAAGTTGTGAGTAGACCTTCTGCAGTGTTCTATGTTCTTATGTGGGATAGCGATGAAGAAGTTTCTTGGCGAGTGGTTCAGCTATGTTATAGAAGCCATTGTTCTGGTTGAAATTGTTGGTTATAGAGATAAACGATGATTCCAGGATTCTTCTGTATTGAGTGTTGTCTTCTGTGGCTATAAGTCTTGAGTTTCTGTAGTTAATTAAATGGTTGTGTGAATTGCGATGTTGTACACAGGCATTCCTTGTATCGTCAGTCCTGCTTGCATATTGGTGTTCTGAAATACGTGTTTGGAGGTCTCTTGATGTTTCGCCCACATATAATTTGTTGCAGTCATTACAAGGGATTATGTATACCCCTGCAGAGGATGGAGGCTTGTCCTGCCCTACTACTGGTGATGTCCTTGATGGTCGTGGTTGTGGAGGTAGATACTTGGAATGATGTTTTGGCAAAGATGTTGGAAACATGTTTGGCAATGGAGTTGGTGGGGAAGGACTATGTATCTCTTCGCCAGTGTCTTCTCTGGGTGTGTTGAAGATGTTTCAATGCTCGCCGTCTGCAGTCTCTGATGAAGTGACGAGGATAGTGGAGTTTGGAAAAAACTTGTT
This sequence comes from Cherax quadricarinatus, assembly GCF_026875155.1. Taxonomy (NCBI): domain Eukaryota; kingdom Metazoa; phylum Arthropoda; class Malacostraca; order Decapoda; family Parastacidae; genus Cherax; species Cherax quadricarinatus. The sequence goes on along the minus strand of NC_069418.1, from coordinate 127,856 downwards.
CAATTATAGTGCATTCTTCCTCAAGGAACTCGTTGCTGCAGATTCTGAGTGCACGCAGGAAGAAAGCCTATAATTACACCACGTTTGGTTTTGGTGTCGTGGTGAGAGTGGAAGTGGAGGAGATCGTTTTGGTTGGTGGGTTTTCGATAGACTTTAAAACGAAGTTCGTGGTCAGCTTTGCAGAGTAGAACATCAAGGAAAGGAAGAGTGTTGTCGACTTCTTCTTCAAGTGTGAACTGGATTGAAGGCTCGACCTGGTTGAGCTTGTCTTGGAGAGCTTGAACGTTGAAGCGTTTAGGAGTTATGAGGAGAATGTCGTCAACATAACGGAGCCAGGTGACAGACGAAGGAATAATGGTGGAGAAACGTTCGGCTTCTAGATGTTCCATGTATAGGTTCGCCAGGACTGCACTGAGTGGCGAACCCATGGGTAGTCCAAAAGTCTGCTGAAAGAGGTGATTTTCGAAAGAGAAACACGTAAAGCCAACACATAGTTCAACAAGGTCGATGAAATCGCTGGCTGGAATGGGAAGATCATGTGAATCGTCAATTTTCCTGCGCAAGAGATCGATGACTTGTTTAGTAGGTACTTTAGTAGGTTTAGCAGAAGACACGACCATCAGGGTCACCACCGCTGATAAAGGAGGTGGTGTTGTTATCATGAACACTGACGATTACAGGAACAAAATGCTTAATCTACTTAATGACCCAGATACCTACAAACCTCTCACAACTAACCAAGTGGACAACCTCACTAAAAATTTTCTTCAAAGGACTCGCCGCATTCTGAGGGGCTCAGAACAAGGGAAGAAACTTCTGCACACCATGCCCAGCAACCCCAGACTGCCAGAATGTACGGCCGCCAAAGACTCACAAGCCTGGTATCCCACTGAGGCCCATATCCTCGGGAATAGGCAGTGCTCCCCACCAGCTCTCAGGAATTCTCGCCAAACACCTCTCTAAACTCTTGGGCACTATCAGTCCAGCACATCTCAAACACTCAGGTGATCTTCTCAATCGCATTCGCAACATCAACATCAGGAACAAGAAACTTTCCAGCTTTGACGTGACTTCCCTATTCACTAAAGTACCTACTAAACAAGTCATCGATCTCTTGCGCAGGAAAATTGACGATTCACATGATCTTCCCATTCCAGCCAGCGATTTCATCGACCTTGTTGAACTATGTGTTGGCTTTACGTGTTTCTCTTTCGAAAATCACCTCTTTCAGCAGACTTTTTGGGCTACCCATGGGTTCGCCACTCAGTGCAAATCCTGGCGAACCTATACATGGAACATCTAGAAGCCGAACGTTTCCCCCACCATTATTCCTTCGTCTGTCCACCTGCTCCGTTATGTTGACGACATTCTCCTCATAACTCCTAAACGCTTCAACGTTCAAGCTCTCCAAGACAAGCTCAACCAGGTCGAGCCTTCAATCCAGTTCACACTTGAAGAAGAAGTCGACAACACTCTTCCTTTCCTTGATGTTCTACTCTGCAAAGCTGACCACGAACTTCGTTTAAAGTCTATCGAAAACCCACCAACCAAAACGATCTTCTCCACTTCTACTCTCACCACGACACCAAAACCAAACGTGGTGTAATTATAGGCTTCTTCCTGCGTGCACTCAGAATCTGCAGCAACGAGTTCCTTGAGGAAGAATGCACTATAATTGAACAAGTATTTCCAAACTCCACTATCCTCGTCACTTCATCAGAGACTGCAGACGGCGAGCATTGAACATCTTCAACACACCCAGAGAAGACACTGGCGAGAAGAGATACATAGTCCTTCCCACCAACTCCATTGCCAAACATGTTTTCCCAAAATCTTTGCCAAAACATCATTCCAAGTATCTACCTCCACAACCACGACCATCAAGGACATCACCAGTAGTAGACAGGACAAGCCTCCATCCTCTGCAGGGGTATACATAATCCCTTGTAATGACTGCAACAAATTATATGTGGGCGAAACATCAAGAGACCTCCAAACACGGTATTTCAGAACACCAATATGCAAAACAGGACTGACGATACAAGGAATGCCTTGTGTACAACATCGCAATTCACACAACCATTTAATTAACTACAGAAACTCAAGACTTATAGCCACAGAAGACAACACTCAATACAGAAGAATCCTGGAATCATCGTTTATCTCTATAACCAACAATTTCAACCAGAACAATGGCTTCTATAACATAGCTGAACCACTCGCCAAGAAACTTCTTCATCGCTATCCCACATAAGAACATAGAACACTGCAGAAGGTCTACTCACAACTTGTCCAATATCCCCCACCCGGTAGATCATCAGATGCAGCAATCTCCACCTGACCTCATCGTTCTGAACTATAAATACTCCCGAACCTTCTAACCCCAGGTAGATCCGTGTGTGACTTGAAAAAGCCCACTGTGTGGGTGAAACGTTGTCAATAAAGGATCACATTATACTGCATTTGTGTTTATATTGCCATTGTGTCGGTATTTTATACCATTTATTTCCACTGAGTATCATTAATCAAGCTATGCTTATCGAGATGGCTTCTTATAATCTCAGCTATAATTGACTCTAGTAATTTGCCTACAATTGAGGTCAGGCTTATTGGGCGGTAATTTGACGGTAACGACTTGTCCCCTGTTTTAAAAATAGGAATTACATTAGCCATCTTCCACATATCAGACACTGCACCTGTTTGAAGAGATAAATTAAAAATATTAGTTAATGGTTCACAGAGTTCCATTTTGCATTCCTTAAAAATCCTTGAAAAAACCTCATCAGGACCCGGTGACTTATTTTGCTTCAGTATGTCTAACTGCTCCACAACCATTTCACTAGTGACTGTCATGTTACATAATTTATCTTCTTCTGGCCCACTATAAAAAATAATTACTGGAATATTATTAGTGTCTTCCTGTGTAAAAACCGAGAGAAAATAATTATTTAAAATCGAGCACATTTCATTCTCTTTGTCAGTAAGATGCCCATAGTTATTTTTAAGGGGACCTATCTTATCTCTGACTTTTCTTCTATATACCTGGAAAAAACTTTTTGGGTTAGTTTTAGAATCCCTAGCAACTTTAATTTCATAGTCCCTTTTAGCTTTTCTTATCCCCTTCTTAATGTCCCTCTTAATGTCAATGAACTGATTCATAAGATGACCCTCACCTCTTTTGATACGCCTATAAATTCCTTTCTTATGCCCTACTAGATATTTCAGCCTATTATTCATCCATTTTGGGTCATTTCTATTTGATCTAATTTCTTTATACGGGATAAACGTTCTTTGAGCAGCATGTATGGTGTTCAGAAAACTGTCATATTGATAGCTCTCTTCGTTACCCCAGTCAACAGATGATTAGTGTTCTCTAAGCCCATCGCAATCTGCTAAGCGAAAATCTGGGACTGTTACTGAGTTATCCCTACTATCATACTTCCATTCAATGCTAAATGTAATTGATTTGTGGTCGCTAGCACCCAGTTCCTCTGAAACTTCTAAATTATTAACAAGGGATTCATTGTTTGCCAGAACTAAGTCAAGTAGGTTATTACCCCTAGTAGGTTCTGTCACAAACTGCTTCAAAAAACAATCCTGAACTACTTCTAAGAAGTCGTATGATTCTAAATTCCCAGTCAAGAAATTCCAATCAATATAACTAAAGTTAAAGTCTCCTAGAATTACTACATTATCGTGCATTGTGGCCCTAACAATTTCCTCCCAAAGAAGTCTCCCCTGATTCCTATCTAAATTTGGGGGACGGTATATCACACCTAAAATTAATTTTTCATTCCCCTCTAAAAATTCTATCCAAACAGACTCTGTATGTGTTACTTCAGACTTAATACCCGTTTTTATGCAACAGTTCAAGCGATCTCGGACATAAAATGCCCCCTTCCCGACACTTCTATCTACTTGGAACAATTTAAAACCCTGAAATGACATTCTGCAGGCATGTCCCGACATTTTGAATTAAACCACGTCTCAGTTATGACAAATACATCAATGTTACCTACACTAGCAACTAGTCTCATCTCGTCCATCTTATTCCTAGCACTGCGACTATTTGCGTAATAAATATTTAAAGACCCTCCTCTCTCTTTACCCTTCCTGCTCGTTTCTGTTATTCCACTAAACCTATTACTGTCCTTGTCAATTAGTGCCACTGGCTTTCCAATATCCACCTCATAGTTCCTATTACTAGTTCTCCTAGTACTCATATTATTACACTGCGACTTCACAGTTTTCCCGCCAAAACCCATACCACTAACTATTCCTAGTTTAAAGACCAAACAGCTCCCTCCACTGCGTTGGTCAGTGCTCCCACCCCACACCTAGATAAGTGAACCCCATCCCTGGCATACATGTCATTTCTGCCATAGAAGAGGTCCCAGTTGTCAATGAATATTACTGCATTTTCCTTACAGTATTTGTCCAGCCAGCAATTGACACCAATTGCTCTGGACAACCATTCATTTCCAACTCCTCTCCTTTGCAAAATGCCACATATGACAGGTTTCCCACCCTTCCTCCTAATTATCTCTATAGCTGACCTGTACCTGCTAATCAGGTCCTCACTCCTACGTCTGCCAACATCGTTGCCTCCAGCACTGAGACAGATAATAGGATTGCTCCCATTACCTCTCATGATGTCATCCAGACGGCTAACAATATTCTTCATCCCAGCCCCAGGAAAACACACTCTCTGCCTTTACTCCTATCCTTCAAGCAGAATGTCCTATCCACGTACCTAATCTGGCTATCCCCAACAACAACAATGTGTTTACCTTCCTTGGCGTCGTCCTTCGTGATGCTCCCAGTAGTCGACTCACATTCGTCAGGTAGCATTACACCACTTGTGGAATTCGTCAAGACGTTCTCGATGGTCTTCGTTTGGGTTTCTAGGGATGTCTAACTCCCTCTGCCAATGCTTCCTTGGGGGCTCGTTGTGGCCCTTCCCAGTAAAAAACACTCACATTCGTCAGGTAGCACGGAGAATGGTTGGAAGTTTCA
>NC_069418.1:107507-122340 GCF_026875155.1 Cherax quadricarinatus | reverse complement strand
TTTCTTTTTTACCCATGTCCCTCTTAATGTCATATACTGATTCATAAAAATGACCCTCACCTCTTTTGATACGCCTATAAATTCCTTATTCTTTGCCCTAGTAGATATTTCACCCTATTATTCATCTTTTTTGGGGTTTATTTCTATTTGATCTAATTTCTTTATACGGGATAAAACGTTCCTTGAGCGGCATGTATAGGGTTTCAGAAAACTGTCAATTGATACCTCTCTTCGTTACCCCATCATAGATGAAGATAAGTGTTCTCTAAGCCCATCGTAATTGCTAAGCGAAAATCTGGACTGTTACGGGTTATCCCTTCTATCGTACTTCCATTCAATGCTAAATGTATTTTGATTTGTGGTCGCTAGCACCGGTTCCTTTGAAAATTCTAAATTATTAACAAGGGATTCATTGTTTGGCAGATACTAAGTCAAGTAGGTTATTACCCTTGTGGGTTTTCTGTAAACAAACTGTTTCAAAAAACAATCCTGAACTACTTCTAAGAAGTCTTTGTGATTCTAAATTCCCAGTCAAGAAATTCCAATCAATATGACTAAAGTTAAAGTCTCCTGGAATTACTACATTATCGTGTCTTGTGGCCCTAACAATTTCCTCCCATAGTAGTCTCCCCTGGTCCCTATCTAAGTTTGGGGGACGGTATATCACACCTAAAAAAAAAATTTCATGCCCCTCTGAAAATTCTATCCAAACAGACTCTGTATGTGTTACTTCAGACTTAATACCCGTTTTTATGCAACAGTTCAAGCGATCTCGGACATACAATGCCACCCCAACCCCCTTCCCGACACTTCTATCTACTTGGAACAATTTAAAACCCTGAATGTGACATTCCGCAGGCATGTCCCGATATTTCATATTGAACCACGTCTCATTTAAGGCAAATACATCAATGTTACCTGCACTAACAACTAGTCTCAACTTGTCCTTATTTATAACACTACGACTATTTGTGTAATATATATTTAAGGACCTTCATTTCTCTTTACCCTTCCTGCTCCTTTCTGTTATTCCGCTAAACCTATTACTGTCCTTGTCAATTAGTGTCACTGGCTTTCCAATATCCACCTCATTGTTCCAATTACTAGTTCTCCTAGTACTCATATTACTACACTGCAACTTCACTGTTTTCCCGCAAAAACCCATACCACTAACTATTCCTAGTTTAAAGACCTAACAGCTCCCTCCACTGCGTTGGCCAGTGCTCCCACCCCACACCTAGATAAGTAAAACCGCATCCCTGGAATACATGTCATTTCTGCCATAGAAGAGCCCCAGTTGTCAATGAATGTTACCGCATTTTCCTTACAGTATTTGTCCAGCCAGCAATTGACACCAATTGTTCTGGACAACCATTCATTCCAACTCCTCTCCTTGGCAAAATCCACATAGGGACAGGGTTCCCCCCCTTTCCCTCCTAATTATCTCTATTGCTGACCTATACCTGCTAATCAGGTCCTCACTCCATGTCTGTAACATCGTTGCCTCCAGCACTGAGACAGATAAAAGGATTGCTCCCATTACTCTCATGATGTCATCCAGACGGCAAACAGTTATCCTTCATCCCAGCCCAGGAAAACACACTCTCTGCCTTCTACTCCTATCCTTCAAGCAGAATGCCCTATCCATGTACCTAATCTGGCTATCCCCAACAACAACAATGTTTTTACCTTCCTTGGCGACGTCCATCATGATGTTCCCAGTAGTCGACTCACATTCGTTAGGTAGCACTACACCTTCACATGTGGAATTCTTCAAGACGTTCTCGATGGTTTTCGTTGGGGTTTCTAGGGATGTCTCACTCACGTTAGCCAATACTTCCTTGGTGCTCGTTGTGACATTCACAGTAGAACACCCACATTCGTCAGGTAGCACCAAAAATTTGGGTTGGAAGTTTCACAGTATTCTTCTGGGTCCTCGTTGTTTCTGCCTCTCCAACAGTCTTCTTGATCCTCAGCTTGGTTCCATGTTGCCCGGCCACTGACCAAGCTCCCCTCTTAACCTGGGGACTCACAACAGGAGGAATACTTCGAATCCTCTTGTTCTCCTCCGTTAATCTCCGTATCTTCTGCTTAGCAACCCTAAGCTCTTCTTTCAGCTGCTGGTAAAGTTGCTCAAGAGAGGGCATCCTGGTTCAAATTCACAGAGAGCACACAAACAGGTCTTCACAGAGCTAAGTACACGTCACCACTGGAGCTAAGTACCGTTAGTAGCTCACACCAACGTATGGAGGAGTTAAGGTATGTATTTGTGTTTGTGAATGTGTCTGTGTAATTTAAGGTTGCAGTGTCGAGTCTTAGCACCTGGTCACACCTTTTAACTTGTCACTTGCCAAATTTTATATCCTTTTAGCCTGCCTTAACTACGTAAGTATATAACTATGTAAAAAATACTAGGAATAAATATTGCAACATTAGAGTTTTTTACGTATCTTATTTATATTTTACATTTTTGGCACTGAATAAGTTAAACATTTTTGTCTTTCCCATATCAAACGACTGATTCTGCTTAGTTAATTGTTTGACAATTATTTTAGTACTGATGACGGAGTTGGAGACTACGAAAAATCTGTCGATAATACATGAGAAAATTGGGGGAATTAAATAGAAACATATACATGACTTTTGTATTTCCTCACTTATTTGTCTGAGATTCCCAAGAGGAAACCTTTTGTAGGAATTATACGTTCATATTTATACAGATACGAGAGTGTAAACTTTTCTATTAAGCAAACATTTCCCAAAAGATACGAATAAGACTCGACTGAATATGATATTACCAGAGAGGCCGAAGTTTTGGGGTTTCGCGGTGAGAGACTAATTAGGGGCATTATGTCTTTGTAAGAGCCAGGTATCAAAGTTCTTGCCTTTCATATTCTGTAGTGAAACTCTGTGATAATTAAATTCGTTTTTGATACGAAGTTCCCTATTTTTACCTATCAATGTTTTTTGAGATTGCCTAGGGTGTAATTCCCTATTTATGTACCTCTTTTTGGAATTTTTTTTCTGTTATAGTAAGTTATTTTTACCTCAGAGTACAATTCAGATACTTAATTATTTCTCTGTGAAAAACGGGCAGCAAATGTGGGAGTTTTTGCGCATGCATCTTCTTTAGCACATGCAAGTCCCCCATTTTATAGGTTCCATTTTCTGTTATTTCCTTTCTCCTTTCCTTTTCACATCAGTTACTTAAAACTTAGTACTTTAAAAATGCTTCATCCCAGTGGTTTCCGTAAGTAACTCAAGATTAATCATATTTATATCCTGTGAAACCACGTCAAGTCCTGCTAACTCATCTGATTCCCTCATTTATTCTACATATGTTGTCGTAAAAATTTTTTTTTCCATACTGTTTCCATAAATTTCGCTCTCCAGGTTTCTCATTCCCCATGGCGGTCACAAAAATTTCCAGTCAACCTCCTTAGTTGAAATCTCCAAAGTACTAGAAATTAAGACTTGTTCGCCCTTTGCTCTGTCTGCCACTGTCATCGATATGTGAATCATTTCCCTATTATTTTTTTTCATAATCCTCCTGTAGCCTTCTGTTATTTGGTGTTAGATTATACTTGCTGCCACCTTGCTTTTGTCCTTTTTGTCTCTCCGGATATTACATTACATGCTGTGTAATATTTTGAAATTCCGTTTCTTGGTCGTGTTACTCTGGTGTCAACCCCACACTGCACTACTCAGAAAACTTACCTTCATTTCTACAGTTGCTGCTCTTGTAAAAGTACTTAAGCAAAAGATTTCCACCCACAGTGGCTTGTCTTGCATCACACACCACACACACACACACCACACAATATATATATATATATATAATATATATTATATATATATATTATATATTTTATATATATATATATATATTATATATATATATTATATATATATATATATTATATATAAATATATATATATATATATGCATGCATGTAGTTTGCTGTTCACATTCACATCAATTTTGCGGACAGTAACTGCTAGTTATCCTTCCGTATACGTTAGCGTCTTGTTTATTGTCACCCCATATCCATCCCTTTGTTGGTAGTTACTTGCTTTTTGGAGCGATATATCCATCGTGTCCATAGCAACCCAAAAACATAAAAATCCTTGAAACTAAGCTCTAAAAAAGGACCTAAAAATTCATTTGGATGTACGCATATTTTTATATATACGTTTTGTTACAAGCAACGTTTAGTTCTTTGTTTAAAATTTTTGTTTTAATAAAATTTCTCTAAATAAAGACTATGATATTATATTAGGTTAGAGAACTGTCTATATCAATTTTCCTCAATAATCACATATAGTGTTCAAGAAAATGACTATATACTGCAAGTTTATCTAATGACACTGACTCATATAATGACTAGCAGCATGAAGGCACCTGACTCATATAATGACTAGCAGCATGAAGGCACCTGACTCATATAATGACTAGCAGCATGAAGGCACCTGACTCATATAATTTACTAGCAGCATGAAGGCACCTGACTCATATAATGACTAGCAGCATGAAGGCACCTGACTCACATAATGACTAGCAGCATGAAGACACCTGACTCATATAATGACTAGCAGCATGAAGGCACCTGACTCATATAAAGCTGCAGCATGAAGGCACCGACTCACATAATGACTAGCAGCATGAAGGCACCTGACTCATAAATGACTACGCATGAAGGCACCTGACTCACATAATTTACTAGCAGCATTAAGGCACCTGACTCACATAATGAAATAGCAGCATGAAGGCACCTGACTCACATAATGACTAACAGCATTAAGGCACCTGACTCACATAATGACTAGCACATTAAGGCACCTGACTCACATAAGACTAGCAGCATGATGCACCTGACCACATAATGACTAACAGCATTAAGGCACCTGACTCACATAATGACTAGCAGCATTAAGGGACCTGACTCACTAATGACTAGCAGCATGAAGGCACCTGACTCACATAATGACTAGCAGCATTAAGGCACCTGACTCACATAATGACTAGCAGCATGAAGGCACCTGACTCATATAATGACTAGCAGCATGAAGGCACCTGACTCACATAATGACTAGCAGCATTAAGGCACCTGACTCACATAATGACTAGCAGCATGAAGGCACCTGACTCACATAATGACTAGCAGTATGAAGGCACCTGACTCATAATGACTAAACAGCTTAAGGCACCGACTCACATAATGACTAACACATTAAGGCACCTGACTCACATAATGACTAACAGCATTTAAAGGGCCCTGACTCACATAATGACTAACAGCATTAAGGCACCTGACTCACATAATGACTAACAGCATTAAGGCACCTGACTCACATAATGACTAACAGCATTAAGGCACCTGACTCACATAATGACTAGCAGCATGAAGGCACCTGACTCACATAATGACTAACAGCATGAAGGCACCTGACTCACATAATGACTAACAGCATTAAGGCACCTGACTCACATAATGACTAGCAGTATGAAGGCACCTGACTCACATAATGACTAGCAGTATGAAGGCACCTGACTCACATAATGACTAGCCGTATGAAGGCACCTGACTCACATAATGACTAACAGCATTAAGGCACCTGACTCACATAATGACTAACAGCATTAAGGCACCTGACTCACATAATGACTAACAGCATTAAGGCACCTGACTCACATAATGACTAGCAGTATGAAGGCACCTGACTCACATATGCTAGCAGTATGAGGCACCTGACTCACATAATGACTAACAGCATTAAGGCACCTGACTCACATAATGACTAACAGCATTAAGGCACCTGACTCACATAATGACTAACAGCATGAAGGCAACCTGACTCAAAATAATGACTAGCAGCATGAAGGCACCTGACTCATATAATGACTAGCAGCATGAAGGCACCTGACTCATATAATGATTAGCAGCATGAAGGCACCCTGACTCATATATGACTAAAAAGCATTAAGGCACTTGACTCACATAATACTAGCAGTATGAAGGCACCTGACTCACATAATGACTAGCAGTATGAAGGCACCTGACTCACATAATGACTAACAGCATTAAGGCACCTGACTCACATAATGACTAACAGCATGAAGGCACCTGACTCGCATAATGACTAGCAGAAAGAAGGCCCCCTGACTCATATATGATAGCAGCATGAAGGCACCTGACTCACATAATGACAGCAGCATGAAGGCACCTGACTCATATAAGACTAGCAGCATGAAGGCACCTGACTCGCATAATGACTAGCAGCATGAGGCACCTGACTGACATAATGACTAACAGCATTAAACACCTGACTCACATAATGACTAGCAGCATGAAGGCACCTGACTCACATAATGACTAGCAGCATGAAGGCACCTGACTCACATAATGACTAACAGCATTAAGGCACCTGACTCACATAATGACTAACAGCATTAAGGCACCTGACTCACATAATGACTAGCAGCATGAAGGCACCTGACTCACATAATTACTAAAAGCATTAAAAGGGACCTGACTCACATAATGACTAGCAGTATGAAGGCACCTGACTCACATAATGACTAACAGCATGAAGGGGGGACCCGACCCCACATATGACTAACAACATTAAGGCACCTGATCCACATAATGACTAGCAGTATGAAGGCACCTGACTCATATAATGTCTAGCAGCATGAAGGCACCTGACTCGCATAATGACTAGCAGCATGAAGGCACCTGACTCACATAATGGGCTAGCAGTATGAAGGCACCTGACTCACATAATGACTACATCATTAAGGCACCTGACTCACATAATGACTAACAGCAATTAAGGCACCTGACTCACATAATGACTAGCAGCATGAAGGCAAACCCGACTCATATAATGACTAGCAGCATAAGGCACCTGACTCAAAATAATGATTACAGCATGAAGGCACCTGACTCATTAATGACTAGCAGCATGAAGGCACCTGACTCCCCTAATGACTAGCGCATGAAGGCACCTGACTCACATAATGACTAAACAGCATAAGACACCTGACTCACATAATGACTAGCAGCATGAAGGCACCTGACTCCCCATAATGAAAACAGCATAAGGTACCTGACTCACATAATGACTAACACATTAAGGCACCTGACTCACATAATGACTTAGCATATGAAGGCACCTGACTCATTAATGACTAGCAGCATGAAGGCACCTGACTCGCATAATGACTAGCAGCATGAAGGCAAACCCGACTCACATAATGACTAACGCATTAAGGCACCTGACTCACAAAAATGACTAGCAAATATGAAGGCACCTGACTCACATAATGACTAACAGCATTAAGGTACCTGACTCACATAATGACTAACAGCATTAAGGCACCTGACTCACATAATGACTAGCAGCATGAAGGCACCTGACTCATATAATGACTAGCAGCATGAAGTTACTGACTACATAATGAACTAGCAGCATGAAGGCAAACCCGATCATATAATGATTAGCGCATGAAGGCCCTGACTCATATAATGACTAGCAGCATGAGGCACCTGACTATAATAATGACTAGCAGCATGAAGGCACCTGACTCATATAATGATTAGCAGCATGAAGGCACCTGACTCATATAATGATTAGCAGCATGAAGGCACCTGACTCATATAATGACTAGCAGCATGAAGGCACCTGACTCACATAATGACTAACAGCATTAAGACACCTGACTCACATAATGACTAGCAGCATGAAGGCACCTGACTCGCATAATGACTAGCAGCATGAAGGCACCTGACTCACGTAATGACTAACAGCATTAAGGCACCTGACTCACATAATGACTAGCAGCATGAAGGCACCTGACCCACATAATGACTAGCAGCATGAAGGCACCTGACTCATATAATGATTAGCAGCATGAAGGCACCTGACTCATATAATGACTAGCAGCATGAAGGCACCTGACTCATATAATGATTAGCAGCATGAAGGCACCTGACTCATATAATGACTAGCAGCATGAAGGCACCTGACTCGCATAATGACTAGCAGCATGAAGGCACCTGACTCACATAATGACTAACAGCATTAAGGCACCTGACTCACATAATGACTAGCAGCATGAAGGCACCTGACTCATATAATGACAGCAGCATGAAAGGGACCTGACTCACATAATGACTAGCAGCATGAAGGCACCTGACTCATATAATGACTAGCAGCATGAAGGCACCTGACTCGCATAATGACTAGCAGCATGAAGGCACCTGACTCATATAATGACTAGCAGCATGAAGGCACCTGACTCACATAATGACTAGCAGCATGAAGGGACCTGACTCACATTTAAAGACTAACAGCATGAAGGCACCTGACTCACATAATGACTAACAGCATGAAGGCACCTGACTCACATAATGACTAACAGCATGAAGGTACCTGACTTACATAATGACTAACAGAATGCTGACTAAACAAGTCAGGTTAAAGATACTCCAGAATCAGTGATAAAGCAATTAATGTTGAATTTGTATGTATTATATTGAAATTGAGACACATGTGCAACATCTGGGTACCTTTATTGCAGACGTTTCGCCATCCAGTGGCTTTATCAATACAAATTCCAGGACGTAACTTGAAGACAGGAGAACTATGTACAGAAGATTAGGTAAACAGTCCCTCAACCTAGCAGTAGGTGCGAAGAGCACCGTAGTCGTGGAGATTCTGAAGCAGAAGCAAGGCGCCAGACGCTTATGTAGTAACGTCACACCTGTCAGACACTGCAACATCATGGAATCTTGATTCTGAGGACATTTACATAACCTTCACGACTACTACAACTAACCCATCTCTTTGGGTAGGACCTACTTCCACTGGGGAATCCCACCTACCAGTGACTATGCCCTCGTCTGCTACCCGTCCCATTTCCACCTGACGTTACTATATAAGCGTCAGGCGCCTTGCTTCTGCTTCAGAATCTCCACGACTATGGTGCTCTTCGCACCTACTGCTAGGTCGAGGGACTGATTACCTCATCTTCTGTACATAGTTCTCCTGTCTTCAAGTTATGTCCTGGAATTTGTATTGATAAAGCCACTGGATGGCGAAACGTCTACAATAAAGATACCCAGATGTTGCACATGTGTCTCAATTTCATCTTGTCGGTATTGTATACCATTCTTGTACATGTATTATATTACAGACTTAACTTTCGTGACTAAGTTAACAAGTTAACCAAAGTGCCATTTATGAAACTTCTGAATATAACAATGGTATATCTGTGTGTAGTATTATCAATAATATTATAAGAGAAGAAAATGAAAACACATACAAGAAATCAGTAATAGACCTGATTAGATCTTTCATGCATATGAACGTTGGTAAATACTTTCACGGAGCAGCTTCCAATGTAAACAGACTGACTGATATTGAAGTAGTCAGATATATACTTGGTTACAAGTACATCTTGCAGTTTGGCAGACACACTCGTGATGATTAAGTTAAACGCGTAATATGTGTTCAGGCTTATATTGTTACATTCGTGAATAATATTTGCCTCTGTTCACATATTAAGGAATTTTGAGATACATTACAATAATCTATGTGTTATATCAAGGTATTTTAACAACGATAACTCGATACTAAATTATTAAGCAAATATCCTAAATTTGCTTGTAGCAGATAGGACAATTGAAAATATAAGTCCAGACGTACCCTTGTTAACCCATTTGGGGAATCATTCCTGGGTCTTTCATGGATTTATAGGCTGTTGCACTACTGTCCACTGAGAAGCTATGTAGTGCACAATAAACTAGCCGCTTCGGCGGCAAAATCTAAATCTACAAGCATATGCAAAACAGTCAAAAGTCATTGTAACCAAGCCTGAAGCATCATCTATTCTGCGTACATAGGTCGAGGCACAAGTATTTGTGTACATGAGCTGAGGAACTCACACTACAGTTGTTTACATCTTGTTAAGAAGCTGAGATATGTGGCAAGGAAAGATAGAAGCAGCACTATAATTGGCTTCTCTCGCATCAACTTATATACATTATGAGTTGACAACAACAGTGAGTGAGGTGTGTGTGTGTGTGTGTGTGTGTGTGTGTGTGTGTGTTTGTGTGTGTGTGTGTGTGTGTGTGTGTACTTACATAATTGTGGTTACAGGGGTCGATTCACAGCCCCTGGCCCCGCCTCTTCATTGGTTGCCACTATGTCTACTCTCTCCCTACTCCATGAGATTTATCAGACCTCTTCCTAAAGCTATGTATGGATCCTGCCTCCACTACATCTCTTTCCAGACTATTCCACTTCCTGACAACTCTGGGACTAAAGAAATACTTCCTAACATCCATGTAACTCATCTGAGTCTTTAACTTCCAATTGTGACCCCCTTGTTGCTGTGTCCCATCTCTGGAACATCTTGTCTCTGTCCACCTTGTGTGTGTGTGTGTGTGTGTGTATGTGTGTGTGTGTGTGTGTGTGTGTGAGTGAGAGAGAGAGAGAGAACACACATAAGATGAACCACAAAGATACGTTTGTCCACAGAAGCTAATAGCAACATGCCCGCCTGGCACACTCTTGACCTTAGTGCCTTTGAAACAACCAACTGACACTTGATGACCTTTGTAGGTGGCAGCTCCCAAGTTGAACTATTTCAGAGTTGTGTGCTAAGTTTAGCTGGCGTGTGACTTACATATCCCTACTGTTCTGTGTGAGTATTATGGTCGAGCGTCCTCCTAAACAGGACACACAGTTTTGTGAGCTATATTGAAGTTATCGTTTTTAATTGAGATTTTAAGATTTTGCAAGTGTTCAGTGCATCTGCATGTGAATGTGTGTATTTGTGTAAATATGTGCTCACCAATCTACTCACAAGTAGCTGGTCGCTACTAGTTTAACTCTCTCCTGGCTTCGTGAGCTGAAAGAAAATACTTCCTAACGTCCATTTGACTTATCTGATTTTCAACTTCCAGCTATTTCCTCGTGTTCCTGTTTCCCATCTCTCAAGAAATTTGTCCCTATACACCTTGTCAATCCCTCTCAATATTTTGGACGTTATCATATCACCCTAGTCTTCCTGTCCTCCAGGGTTGTCAGGCTGTCCCTTGAACCTCTCCTTATAGGACATAGCCCTTGGCTCTGGGACTATTCTCGTTGCAAACCACTGCACTGCCTCCACTTTCTTGACAAGTGTGAGTTCCGTACTGGTGCTTCATGATTCCATATAGACCTGACGTACACACTGTACGTTGTCGTGAATAACTCCTTACGTAAATGTGTTACAGCTAGGACAGACGCGAAATCCCTGCAGCAGTTATTTAGTTGATGTGCGCCTCATGTGATATGCACAGTATAAAGCATACCTCAAAGTCCTTCAGTGAGGATTCCAGAATTTGTCCCCAGAACATGTACTCCGTCTGCCGTCTTCTTTGCCCTTACCCAAACTACGTGACATTGCACTTGCTGGGGTTAAACTCCAGGAACACACGCACACTCAGAAGTGCATTTGTGCATGCATGCTCATCTTTTGTACTAACCCATTAGTGGTTGTTCAGCAGGAATTTCAGCACCTGACCTAGTCTCTTATCCTAATACTACCAGTTGGTTCTACTACCCTCCTTCTTTATCGTATCTATCCTTAAATCGGCCTATTGCACTTCTGCATCTAAGTCATTCCGCTTCCATTTTAAATTGAGAATTATATATATATTTTTTTTTTGACTCTACGGTCTGCCTTCCTACCATGTATACATAAGCATTCATACATACACACACATAATGCCAATGGTGACACATATAAAATCACATATGTACTCTCATTTGGAATATTGCTGTTGACGGCCCCGTTCGGGGAAGGAGAGATATCAGAGTTGGAATAGATACAGAGATTATTTAATTCCTACATAGAGCCTTAAATATATCCTCAATGGAATGGAGGAGATACTTGATAATATATACCAGGAAAATGCTTGAGGGCCTTGACCCAAATTTGCACACTGCCATACTAACAGACAGGAGTGAAAGATATGGGAGGAGGTGCAAAATAAGTCAAGTGAAAAAGAAAGGGCGCCGTGGGCACAGTAAGTATCAATATCCGTGGTCCCAGACTATTCAGCATCATACTAGAAGATATCAGAAACATTGCTCGGAATACTGTAGAAGTCTATAAAAAAAAATGGGCAGGTATCTTCACCAGGTGTCAGCAGGCCGCCAGCACCAACAGCCTGGTTGAACAGACATGCACCAAAAAGGCCTGACCCAAGACCGGGCTCTGGGTGTATAAAAAACTATCGGAATTCATAAAAATTAGTAAAAGGTAAATGAAAGGGTAAAAGTCACGAGTGTGGTTGTTATATATGAGATGTGTTATTCACAGAGTGCTAAGGCAACTAGCTGTATTAATGGTCTTTCGTATTATATAAAACAAGTAACAAGAAGGAGGTTAACTTCTGAGATAACTTAGTAAACTGTTAACTACTATAAATTACAAACTACTTGGATTTATCTAAACTAATTTAGAATGTAGATTTTTGTTTCATGTTGTTCTTATGATTATTGAATAGGGGTTTTGATATTTAAATTTCCCAATACAATTATATCAGCTGGCAATCAAAACATTGTTTATTTTAATAACATTTGGAAGTGGCCATATTATCTGGTCATTATTGACAGTGAATAATATATATGAATGATTAATATATTGATCTTATTGTGGTCGAATATTCAGTTTATTGACAACGGGATTATAAATAATTTCTGGTGACTTCATTATTACTAATTATACTTTATCCCTATGATCATTAAAAACAGCCAAAATTTACTGATCATTAAATCCTGACAGAATTTGGTGACAACCAGGGAAGTGACCTCCAGAGGTTCCATTTCCTCTTTTATTTCCTTCTTCGTCCATTTCTGACATTATTGTTTTGGTGCCATTCTTTGATAAGTAATTTAATAATTATTTGAATAACTATTTAACCTACGCTTTCCCTTCACTACATATACGCTAAGCTACACACACATTCACACACACACACACACACACACACACACACACACACACACACACACACACACACACACACACACACACACACACACACACACACATACACACACACACACACACACACAGACCAAGAGAAGGATTAGAGTTTTCAAATTATAGGCAAAACTAAAGTTTGCAGATGTGGGAAATACCAAGGTTGGAGATGCTGAGAAGTTATAATCAGGAAATTCAAAGACAGAGGGAATTGTAGATGAATGGTTCAGAGAACCGACATGTTGATAAATTAGACACATGTGCAACTCTTGGGTATCTTTATTGAGGAAACGTTTCGCCACACAGTGGCTTCATCAGTCCATACGTAGGAGAAACTTGAAGAACAGGAGGAGAATGAGGTAATCAGTCCCTCAACCTTGAGTCGATGTGTTCAGTCCATCAATCTTGATGGACTGATTGATGGACTGAACGCATCGACTCAAGGTTAAGGGACTGATTACCTCATTCTCCTCCTGTTCTTCAAGTTTCTCCTACGTATGGACTGATGAAGCCACTGTGTGGCGTAACGTTTCCTCAATAAAGATACCCAAGAGTTGCACATGTGTCTAATTTATCAACAGAGGGATTTGTTGATGGCTGGATGGTGAGGTTAAAATACGTTACGGATGATGAGAGAGGAAAATAAGTACCATGATCTTTGGCTGGAGATGGAGATAACAAAGGAGCATTGCAGTCAGGCAATGCACAAGAGACAAGGGCCATTGCTGCCGAGGATAAGGTACATCTGGAAGATCTCCAGTAGATGAAGATAAAACTGGGGAGCATTTGCTGAAATGCTCTCAGGAAACTGATAGGTGAAGGAAATTATATGGGGGGAGGGGGACAGCAAAGTAACAACGAAAGACAATGAACTGTGAAGGGATAGGAAACACGAAGAAGACAGCATTAGGTCGCTGATTTTCCAAGGCTTTCAGGAAGCTAAAAGAATGATACCAATGAGATATTGGCAGCGCATGAAATGGCGAGGAAGCTGAGGTGCCAGATTTGTGTACCTCGACTGAGACAGAATGTTACAGCAGAACTAGTGAATACAATGACAGCTGCAGAGTTTAACTCACGAAATCGTAATAACACGATTGCAAACAAACCATACCACGGGCGGGGTTAGAACCCGCAATCAGAGAGCCCTAAAACTTCAGACCGACGCGCTAGCCATTGGGTCAGCTGGCTACAACAAGATTCGTCCAACTGGACGACAGCGTAGCAGAAACAGGACAGGAGAGAGATTGAATGGTAAACTGTATTTTCTTGGGCTGTAAGAAGGGTTTCGGCACAGTTAAGCAGAAGAAATTAGTGCAAAAGCCAGAGGAGTAAGTAGGAATAACAGGAAAGCCACTGCAGTGGATCAGGGAATATCCGACAGGAAGGAAACAACGAGTGGTATGTGACGAAGTGTCGGAGTGAGTGCTTGTGACGAGTGGGGTTTCACGAGTGTCAGTCTTATGTTTCTAGAACATGTGAAGGATCTGAAAGAAGGGATAGATTCAGGGGTGTCCTTTTTGCAGACAATGTGAAGTTAATGCAGAGAAGTGCCAAGTCATGAAGACTGGGGAATGTCAAAGAAGACCGCAGACAGAGTACATGCTACGGGGTCAAAGGTTGCATCCTTACTGAAGGAAAAGTATTTTGGGGTGAGTATCATACTGAGCACATCTCCTGAAGGCACATCAACCAAATACCTGCTGCAGCTTAGGGGCTTCTGGCAAACCCAAGAATAACGTTTGGACACCTAATTAAGGAGTCACTCAAGACACTATACACCATGTACAT
>NC_069418.1:100007-105007 GCF_026875155.1 Cherax quadricarinatus | reverse complement strand
TGGGCTCCAGGAAGTCGAAGGGGAAACATATGAAGCAAGAAAACAAGGGGAGAAAAAAGCAATTGAAAGCATCATGAAAGCAATAGGAGAAGACGATATGACCCAGCTGGAAAATTTTCGGAGAATAGGGGGGTTTGTAAAAAAAAGAACCCGGCCAGTGAGAGTGACCTTCAAGGCAGAAGCGACTTGGACCAGGATCCTGCAGGAGAAAGCACGATTAAGGGACATGACGGCATACAGGAGGGTGTATCTCAACCGCGACAGAACACAAGAAGAAAGGAAGAAACTGAGAGAGATGGTACAAAGGCGAAAGGAGGAAAGAGAGGTGATGGAGAAGACAGACAGGAGATCCCAGACCCAGGGAAAAAGATCTAATACAGCCTCCCTCACAACTTTCTAAGAAGCCTCCCAACCAGGTCAACCCCAGTGCAACCAAACACTCTAAATCAAAACACCCATGCCACATCCAATGCCCCCACCCACTACATTACAAACTTCACCCCCACAGCAACAACCCATAGTTCCTTACCAGGTCTCCCCACTTTCCCCAACCCCAATATACTTCCCAGACACAGTCTTAGAAAAGAAGTTGAAGGTGTGGTATACAAATGCAGATGGAATAACAAACAAGTATGAGGAGTGGCACGAAAGAATCAAAGAGACATCCCCAGACATAATAGCACTCACAGAAACAAAACTCACCAGAATAATAACAGATTCAATCTTTCCATCCGGATATCAAATCTTCAGGAAAGACAGAGGGAGGAGAGGGGGGGGGGAGGAGTTGCACTGCTCATTAAAAACCAGTGGGGTTTTGAGAAAATGGAAGGAATGGATGGCATGGGCGAAAGGGACTACTTAGTAGGAACAATCCAGTCTGAGGGACATAAGGTGATAATTGCAGTAATGTACAACCCACCACAGAACTGCAGGAGGCCAAGAGAAGAATACGATGAGAGCAACAGAGCAATGATCAACACACTAGCCGAGGTGGCCAGGAGAGCACACATGGGGGGAGCAAAGTTACTAGTTATGGGTGATTTCAATCACAAGGAGATTGACTGGGAAAACCTGGAGCCCCATGGGGGTCCCGAAACATGGAGAGCCAAGATGATGGATGTGGTACTGGAGAACCTCATGCATCAACATGTTAGAGGACACTACCAGAGAGAGAGGAGAGGATGAACCAGCAAGGTTTGGACCTTGTATTCACCATATTTGTTCGGACAAACGAGGGTATCATGTATGAAAGGCCCCTGGGAGCTAGTGATCATGTGGTTCTGTGCTTCGACTACATAGTTGAGCTCCAAGTGGAGAGAGTAGCAGGAATAGGCTGGGAAAAACCAAACTACAAAAGGGGAAACTACTCAGGCATGAGGAACTTCCTTCAAGACATTCAGTGGGAGAGGGAACTGACAGGAAAACCAGTACAAGAAATGATGGACTATGTAGCAACAAAAATGCAAGGAGGCAGAGGAGAGGTTTGTTCCCAAGGGAAACAGAAATAATGGGAAGAACAGAACGAGTCCTTGGTTCACCCAAAGGTGTAGGGAGGCAAAAACTAGGTGTACTAGAGAATGGAAAAGGTACAGAAGACAGAGAACTCAGGAAAATAAAGAAATCAGCCGAAGAGCCAGAAAAAGAATAATGCACAGATAAGAAGGGAGGCTCAGAGACAATATGAAAATGACATAGCATCAAAAGTAAAGACTGACCCGAAGCTGTTGTACAGCCACATCAGGAGGAAAACAACAGTAAAGGACCATGTAATCAGACTGAGGAAGGGTGATGGGGAATTCACAAGAAACGACCGAGAGGTATGTCAGGAGCTCAACACAAGATTTAAAGAGGTATTTACAGTGGAAACCAGTAGGGACTCCAAGAAATCAGAACAGGGGGCACACCAGCAAGTGCTGGATGAGGTACATATAACCAAGGAGGAGGAGAAGAAGCTGCTATGCGAACTTGACACCTCAAAGGCGGTGGGACCAGACAACATCTCTCCATGGGTCCTTAAAGAGGGAGCAGAGATAATTTTGTGAGCCATTAACAAAGATTTTCAACACATCATTTGAAACTGGGCAACTCCCTGAGGTATGGAAAATGGCAAATGTAGTCCCAATTTTTTAAAAAGGGAGACAGACATGAGGCACTAAACTACAGACCTGTATCACTAACGTGTATAGTATGCAAGGTCATGGAGAAGATCATCAGGAGGAGAGTGGTGGGGCACCTGGAAAGAAACAAGTGTATAATTGACAACCAGCATGGTTTTCAGGAAGGAAAATCCTGTGTCACAAACCTACTAGAGTTTTATGACAAGGTGACAGAAGTAAGACAAGAAGAGAGGGGTGGATCGACTGCGTATTTTTGGACTGCAAGAAGGCTTTCGACACAGTTCCTCACAAGAGGTTACTGCAAAAGCTAGAGGACCAGCAAACATAACAGGAAAGGCACTGCAATGGATCAGAGAATATCTGACAGGGAGGCAACAACGAGTCATGGTACGCGACGAGGTGTCAGAGTGGGGCGCCTGTGACAAGCGGGGTTCCACAAGGGTCAGTCCTAGGACCTGTGCTGTTCTTGGTATACTGAACGACATAACGGAAGGGATAGACTCAGAAGTGTCCTTGTTTTGCAGACGATGTGAAGTTAATGAGAAGAAATCGAATCGGACGAGGATCAGGCAGGACTACAAAGAGATCTGGACAGGCTACAAGCCTGGTCCAGCAACTGGATCCTTGAATTTAACCCTGCCAAAATGCAAAGTCATGAAGATTGGGGAAGGGCAAAGAAGAACCGAAGACACAATATAGTTTAGATGGCCAAAGACTGCAAACCTCACTCAAGGAAAAAGATCTGGGGGTGAGTATAACACCGAGCATATCTCCGAGGCGCACATCAATCAGATAACTGCTGCAGCATACGGGCGCCTGGCAAACCTACGGATAGCGTTCCGATACCTCAGTAAGGATTCGTTTAAGACTCTGTACACCATCTACGTCAGGCTCATACTGGAGTATGCAGCACCAGTTTGGAATCCCACACCTAGTCAAGCACGTCAAGAAATTAGAGAAAGTGCAAAGGTTTGCAACAAGACTAGTCCCAGAGCTACGGGGATTGTCCTATGAAGAAAGGTTGAGGGAAATCGGCCTGACGACACTGGAGGCCAGGAGGGTCAGGGAGACATGATAACGACATATAAAATACTGCGCGGAATAGACGAGGTGGACAAAGACGGGATGTTCCAGGGATGGGACACAGACACAAGAGGTCACAATTGGAAGTTGAAGACTCAGATGAATCAAAGGGATGTTAGGAAGTAATTCTTCAGTCATAGAGTAGTCAGGCCATGGAATAGCCTAGAAAGTGATGTGGTGGAGGCAGGAACCATACATAGTTTTAAGGCGAGGTATGATAGAGCTCATGGGGCAGGGAGAGAGAGGACCTAGTAGCAATCAGCGAAGAGGCGGGGCCAGGAGCTGTGACTCGATCCCTGCAACCACACATAGGTGAGTACAAATAGGTGAGTACACATACACACAAACACACACATCTATCGAAACAGGGAGATTGCCTGAGGCATGGAAGACAGCAAATGTAGTCCCAATCTTTAAAAAAGGAGACAGACATGAAGCATTAAACTACAGACCAGTGTCACTGACATGTATAGTATGCAAAATCATGGAGAAGATTATCAGGAGAAGAGTGGTGGAACACCTAGAAAGGAACGATCTCATCAACAGCAGCCAACATGGTTTCAGGGACGGGAAATCCTGTGTCACAAACCTACTGGAGTTCTATGACATGGTGACAGCAGTAAGACAAGAGAGAGAGGGTGGGTGGGATTGGATTTTTTTGGACTGCAAGAAGGGTTTGACACAGTTCCACACAAGAGATTGGTGCAAAAACTGGAGGACCAAGCAGGGATAACAGGGAAGGCACTACAATGGATCAAGGAATACTTGTCAGGAAGACAGCACGAGTCATGGTACGTGGCGAGTGTCAGAGTGGGGGACCTGTGACCAGCGGGGTCCCACAGGGGGCAGTCCTGTGACCAGTGCTGTTTCTGATATTTGTGAACGACATTGACGGAAGGAATAGACTCTGAGGTGTCCCTGTTTGCAGATGACGTTTAAGTTGATGAGAAGAATTCACTCGATCGAAGACCAGGCAGAATACAAAGGGATCTGGACAGGAGTGCAGACCTGGGCCAGCAAAGGCTCCTGGAGTTCAATCCCACCAAGTGCAAAGTCATGAAGATTGGGGAAGGGCAAAGAAGACTGCCCGACGGAGTACAGTCTAGGGGCCAAGACTACAAACCTCACTCAAGGAAAAAGATCTTGGGGTGAGTATAACACCAGGCATATCTCCTGAAGCGCACATCAACCAAATAACTGCTGCAGCATATGGGCGCCTAGCAAACCTCAAAACAGCATTCCGACATCTTATAGGAATCATTCAGGACCCTGTACACCGTGTACTTAGGCCCATATTGGAGTATGCGGCACCAGTTTGGAACCCACACCTAGCCAAGCACGTAAAGAAACTAGAGAAAGTGCAAAGTTTGCAACAAGACAGTTCCCCCGAGCTGAGAGGTATGTCCTACGAGGAGAGGTTAAGGGAAATCAACCTGACGACACTGGGACAGGAGAGATAGGGGGGACTGATAACGACATACAAAAAAACTGAGAGGAATTGACCCAAAGGGGGACAAGACAGGATGTTCCAAGATTGGACACAGTAACAAGGGGGCACCGATGGAAGCTGAAGACACAGATGAATCACAGGGATGTTAGGAAGTATTTCTTCAGCCACAGAGTAGTCAGTAAATGGAATAGTTTGGGAAGCATGTAGTGGAGGCAGGATCCATACATAGCTTTAAGCAGAGGTATGATAAAGCTCACGGCTCAGGAGAGTGACCTAGAGCGATCAGTGAAGAGGCGGGGGCCCGGACCGGACTCGACCCCCGCAACCTCAAATAGGTAGTACAAAAACTG
>NC_069418.1:82745-95245 GCF_026875155.1 Cherax quadricarinatus | reverse complement strand
CACATTATATACACTTCACTTCATATGTATAATGGCACACAACTTGTCGTGACGTCACTTCATCAGGCCTACCGCTACCAATGTGGCAACAGCGCCTAAGACCCCCAACGGTTTGCGCTTTGAAATATTATGATTTCAGCTTTCCTCTCACTTTCTTTAACTAATAACTTTAATTATCACTCGTAGTATTGTTCACTGACGTTCCACTACCACTGATTACTTCTAGCTGATATTACGCGTCTTTCAACGCTAAGGTTCTCGGAGCCTTGTGTGTGTGTGTGTGTGTGTGTGTGTGTGTGTGTGTGTGTGTGTGTGTGTGTGAATTATGTGTCGAATTATGTGTGGGTTTATTATGTGTCTGAAAAGTAGGTGGCTTGTGCTTGGAGTGTAATGTAGATTCTCAGTTGTTGCTTGTGTCCACAACCTCTTGTGACCTGACTCCCACCCTTGCAGTGTTGCCTATATCGACCTGCTTATAGTGAGTTAATCGCCTTGTTCAATGGATTACCATTTGCTAAACCTCATTGAATACTTGAGTGCCTATTCTTTATCGTGCTATGAGAGTTAGACCATTCACATTCAGCTTGGCGGTTAATTGGAACCTGGACCCCACACCCAAACAACCACTCATAGGTGATACAGTACTTGTAGTGCAGCTGTAGCACTGTAGATTGTCCAGGTCGATGTGACGACCTGGCGTAGATCCAGCTCGATGTACGTCCTGGCGTAGATCCACCTCAATTTCTTCTCGTTAATAATGTACCCTATTCACTGTATTTCTTTCACTGGTCACACGATTGTTTCACTTTATTACCTTGGGTGACACTTGGCAACGCCGCCTTACAACGCCTGCGCCACAACGCTTTTATTTTCCAGATCACTTTCAAAATTGTGGCTCTCCCCACACTTGTGTGGCTCAGGCAATTCAAAAAAACACTTCTAGGATTGTTGACTACCCTGACACACTTAGCAACCCTTGCAGAACACTTAGTAGCCCTCAAAAACACTTAAATCCCCGGAGCACCGACGGCGTGACTAGCGCGCTCGCTGTCCCTACTGTGCATGTGTCTGTGCGTGCATCCTCGTGTGTATATGTGCGTGTGCACGTGCATGTGTGGGTGTATGACCCACTTAATATTTGTATATATAACTCATTACAATTGCGACAGGTGTGGATGTGTCAGTGGCTCATTACTTTGTAATTTGTTCTTGATTGTAATAATGTATAGGAGTGAGGCTGTTTCATTCACTACCTCTGTAACTTGCCATGAATGTGACCAGATCTACCTGGAGTTCATTACCTTTGTAACTAGTTCAGCTATCATAACTTTGAGGCCCAGTCCCTGGACCCATTATGTACCTCTGTAATTTTTTGACTACCGCCCACAGGATGGGTAAGGAGTGCATCATAAAGATATTAAACTAACTCTGGACACAAAATAGAGCGAAACACCAACGTCAAATACCTGGGAGTGATCATGTCGGAGGATCTCACCTTCAAGGACCATAACATTGTATCAATCGCATCTGCTAGAAAAATGACAGGATGGATAATGAGAACCTTCAAAACTAGGGAGGCCAAGCCCATGATGACACTCTTCAGGTCACTTGTTCTATCTAGGCTGGAATATTGCTGCACACTAACAGCACCTTTCAAGGCAGGTGAAATTGCTGACCTAGAAAATATACAGAGAACCTTCACGGCGCGCATAACGGAGATAAAACACCTCAATTACTGGGAGCGCTTGAGGTTCCTGAACCTGTATTCCCTGTAACGCAGGCAGGAGAGATACATGATTATATACACCTGGAAAATCCTAGAGGGACTAGTACCGAACTTGCACACGAAAATCACTCACTACGAAAGCAGAAGACTTGGCAGACGATGCAACATCCCCCCAATGAAAAGAAGGGGTGTCACTTGCACGTTAAGAGACCATACAATTAGTGTCAGGGGCCCGAGACTGTTCAACTGCCTCCCAGCATACATACCTGGAGTTTACCTGGAGAGAGTTTCGGGGGTCAACGCCCCCGCGGCCCGGTCTGTGACCAGGCCTCCTGGTGGATCAGCGCCTGATCAACCAGGCTGTTGCTGCTGGCTGCACGCAAACCAACGTACAAGCCAGAGCCCGGCTGATCAGGAACTGACTTTAGGTGCTTGTCCAGTGCCAGCTTGAAGACTGCCAGGGGTCTGTTGGTAATCCCCCTTATGTGTGCTGGGAGGCAGTTGAACAGTCTCGGGCCCTGACACTTATTGTATGGTCTCTTAACGTGCTAGTGGACACCCCTGCTTTTCATTGGGGGGATGGTGCATCGTCTGCCAAGTCTTTTGCTTTTGTAGTGAGTGATTTTCGTGTGCAAGTTCGGTACTAGTCCCTCTAGGATTTTCCAGGTGTATATAATCATGTATCTCTCCCTCCTGCGTTCCAGGGAATACATGTTTAGGAACCTCAACCCGCTCCCAGTAATTGAGGTGTTTTATCTCCGTTATGCGGGCCGTGAAAGTTCTCTGTACATTTTCTAGGTCGGCAATTTCACCTGCCTTGAAAGGTGCTGTTAGTGTGCAGCAATATTCCAGCCTAGATAGAACAAGTGACCTGAAGAGTGTCATCATGGGCTTGGCCTCCCTAGTTTTGAAGGTTCTCATTATCCATCCTGTCATTTTTCTAGCAGATGCGATTGATACAATGTTATGGTCCTTGAAGGTAAGGGGGATTACCAACAGACCCCTGGCAGTTTTCAAGCTGGCACTTGACAAGCACCTAAAGTCGGTTCCTGATCAGCCGGGCTGTGGCTCGTACGTTGGATTGCGTGCAGCCAGCAGTAACAGCCTGGCTGATCAGGCTCTGATCCACCAGGAGGCCTGGTCACAGACCGGGCCGCGGGACGTTGACCCCCAAACTCTCTCCAGGTAAACTCTCCAGGTTACAGCCTGGCCAGAACTTTCGGTAGTTACAGGTTACACTCTTTCGTTTGTTCGACTTTTGGATAGAGAGTTCAGGAATTGATCACAGTTATGAATCTCTTACAGACTTCATGGTTGCTGACCAGTTCCTGACAGCTCTTCCCATCAGATACGAACATTCATCAGAGAACGTAATCTGATTAAAGCTGAGGAAGTTGCTGAGGCTGCTGACCTGTATGCTGAGGCTCACAATTCCTATAAAGACCTAAAGGATCGAACCCTAAGGGCAAGGGTTCATCAGACCTTAAGAAATCAAAGCCTCTAGTGGAAAGTAAAATGACTTCTTTTATTCCTGTTTGTCATTTGTGTGGGTGTTAAGGGACATAAACGTCCAGATTGTCCTTCTAAGAAGGTCCAAAAGTTGGAAGATGTTTTAAAGACTGCAATGACCAAGCACCCTTCTGTTTAGAAACAGTTAATGGACTTAATGTATCTACCATTTTACGAGACACTGGATGCACATGTTTAGTATTTCTGATAAGCTGTTCCCTAACCTTAAAGAAATCATTCCTCTGCTATACTTTCAGACTACTTGGCCGTACAGACACTTTTCCTACCATCCGTTGTTACATTAGGTCTAATGGTTCACAGGTTGGTTGAAGCAGTACTAGCTCCCATCACTTCTTGCTCCGTACTAATAGGTAATGTAAAAGGTGCCATTCTTCCTTCTGAGGTTGACCTTTCATCACCAAAGATGGATATAAGTGTTTCAAATCCTCTTCCTGTAGAGTCAGAGAAGCCCCTCGAAAGTTCGGATGAGACAATGTCTCGTGAGATTCATGTGGGATTAAAAACCAGTGATGCTACTCTCGAAAGCGAGGTAGTAGGATCACCGGTTCACTTGTTAGATGAAAGTGAAGGTATCACCTCCGATACCATTAATGTCTTGACTAGGGCTCAGACCAAAGCCCAGGCTTCTCCTACTGTCCATCCTTTGATTTTCCCTGACTTTAAGCCTTTAGATATATCGAAGGACTCCTTTGCCAATTTACAACGTAATTGCCCTTCTCTTCAGAATTGCCATAATGCTGCTAAACAAAATCAAGTTATCCAAATGAAAAACTTTTCATATAAATTTGAATATATAAATTGTATCTTGTATAAGTCAGTATTCAAATTAAATTCAGATGAGACAGACTATTCCATCTTAGTTGTTCCAAGTCAATGCAGAGAGACTGTTCTTAAAATGGCTCATGACCTGCCAGTGGCCGGACATTTCTCGCATCGTAAAACCTTAAATAAAATTAGGGAAACCTATTTTTGGCCAAAAATGTCCTCAGATGTCACTACCTATTGTAGATTGTGTAAAGTTTGCCAACTGTCAGCCTCCCGAGGCACCAGGCGAGTACCTATGGTCAAAATGCCAGTCTTTACGGTAACTTTTAAAAGAGTAGCTATTGACGTCGTTGGTCCTTTATCTCCACTTTCATCTGGGGGACATAGATATATATTAACATGAGTTGATTATGCTTCGAGCTTCCCTGAAGCCGTTCCCTTAAAAACCATAACTACTACAGAGGTGGCTGAAGCCCTTTTGTCCATCTTCTCCAGAGTGGGCATCCCTAGAGAAATTTTGTCTGACCGTGGGACACAATTCACATCTGACTTAACGCAACATCTATACCAACTTCTGGGAGTGAAGCCTCTCTTCACTACACCCTCTCATCCCAGCTGTAATGGGAGGATTGAGCGCCAGCATTCGATTCTAAAGTCAATTTTAAGGAAACTTTGATCCCTTAAACCTAAGGAGTGGCATCGTTACCTACCCTGTGCTTTGTTTGCCATGAGGGAAGTTCCCAGTGACTCTTTGGGGTTTTCACCTTTTGAGCTTCTCTATGGTGGACTGGGCGTCTACACTGCAAACTGAATTGTTTGCAATCCTAATGGCGCTAAAGCTAACCTATGACACTAAGCTTGACTCTATCATCATTACTGATTCTATGTCATCATTGAAGGCTCTTGGCTCATATAATGACTCCAACAACATGCTCATTGGGGAAGCCAGGTATAGATACTCAAAAATTAGGGACAAAGGAATTAATGTACAATTGCTATGGATCCCATCACACATTGCATTACTCCTTCATGATAAAGTTGATATGTTAGCCAAGAAGAGTATCCAGAAGGAGAACGTAGAATATAACTTTGGTATAACTGTGTCTAGCATTAGGAATAATATTGGAGAGATGTAAATAATGAAGATGATTTGTTATAGGAATGCAGTTTAGAAGCCTGAGTAGATCTATAACCCACTATGATAACATGAACGTAGATAAGTATGTTTATGGAGCAACTTGCAATGTGAACAGACTGACTGATGTTGTAGTGGCCAGGCTTAGGCTTGGTTACAAGTACTTCTGGCAGTTTGGGAGACACACAGATGATGATCAAACTAATGTAAATTATGTGATCAGGCATATGGTCACTCTCTTGAACACTATGTGCTTAATTGTCCACTTATTGAGGAATACAGAGACAGACAGTATAATAACCTATGTGACATGTCAAGATATCTTATTAATGAAAATAAGATACCAGATATACTAAGCAAATTTCCTAAATTTGCTTGTAACAGATAAGTGAACTATAGATATGTAGATATAAATCCATATGTATTCCTGTTAACCCTTTGGGGCCTAGTTCCTAGGCCTTTTGTGTATCCACATGCTCTCGTGCTACCGTCCACAGGATGGATATGGGGTGCACAATAAACTAGCCACTTCGGTGGCAAAATCTAAATCTCTATGGTAGACAGGCCAGAGGTCCATTGTCCATGCTTCATGACTTATGGACTAATGAGGACGTAAAGGCTGAGGTTCAGTCTTCTTATCAGTTTCTCCTTGACATTAGATCCAAACTTGAGGAGACCTCTGACAGTTTCGAAAAACTTAAGCTTGTCAGTGGACCAGTACAAAACCTATTTTGATTCCAAAAGTGAGAGGAGAAGTTTTAAAGTAGGAGATGAAGTTCTGGTACTTTTGCCTATCAAGTCAAATAAATTATTAGTAGCATGGAAAGGTCCATATAAAGTATTAAAAATTTGTGGGAAAGTTGACTACCTCATAGAAGTCAAGGGGAAACCTAAGCTTTATCATATCAACATCCTTAAGAAATATTACCGAAGAAATTCGGTTAACTGCCTTAATAACTTTGACTTAGTTTTTCCACACGAACTTGATACGACAACTGAAGAATGTAAGGTGTGCGTAATTGACACCTCTAACTTAGACTATGATGAAGAACTACATGACTTGGTGACTCTTGACCACTCGGACGCAACCAACATTAATATTTATGAATCTTTGGATGACCAAAAGAGACATGAATTACTTCAATGTGTGAGTAACTTTTCAGACGTCTTTACTGACATTCCAGGTGCTACCTCCACGGTAGTCCATAAGATTGACTAGTGACGGACAATCCTATCAAACGAAAATTATACCCAGTTCCATTTCACCTTAGGGATGCATTTGACCGAGAGGTAGACAGATTATTAAAACTAAAGATCATTGAACCTTCAGTATCTTCACATTCTTCACCAGTAGTCATGGTTAAGAAGGAGGATAATTCATATAGACTTGCTATTGACTTCAGAGGCCTTAATGCTATAACTCGGTGGGATGCTGAGCCTATGCCGTTAATGGATAGCGATCTACACAAATTTTATGACTCTTCCTTCTTTTCAGAGATTGATATTGCGCAGGCATATCATCAAGTAATGTTAGATCCTTCTTCTAAGCTGTACACCGCTTTTCCTACACACCAAGGACTGATGCAATATAGAACTATGCCCTTCGGTTTGGTAACTGCCTGTGCTACCTACGTGAGGCTGATTAGAAAGGTCTTGGGTAATATGCCAAATGTTTCAGTTTATTTTGATAACATTTTCGTACATTGTCCTTATCGCCTCCGAGCCGTGTGGACGAGCTGCGCAGACGCTCCTGTTTGAGTTTGTTTTTGCGCAGTTTACCTGATTGAGCTGCCCCTAGCGTTGGTTGGTGGAAACTTTATTTTCTCCAACATGGCGCTGAATAGCTGAAGAAGAATCAATACTGTCTGCATTGAGATGATCCGTGGGGCTGTCACGGGATCCAACATGGATTTATTGTTACCAGCGATCATTCGCGATACCTATGGTATAGCAAATGAGGAGATAAGTGGTGTCGCACTCAATGGAACGACAAGAATTTTCGTTAAGTGGTTTAATGAGTATTTGGTGCGACTTGGTGTGGATGTGGTATTCTTACAGGAACGTAATTTTAGATCTGGTTGAGTTGGATATGAGTGGTTATAATGTGTACATGGAACATGCGACACGTTTGAAAGGTGGGGCTGCCATTTTGGTAAAGGAAACTAGCCCGTTTATAGTAAGGCGTAGTGAAGGGGGGGAGGGGAGGGTAATTAGAGTGGATGGTACCTGGGGTAGGGTTCCCATTAGTTTAGTATGTGTATATGGCCCGGCTGAGGGTGACGTGAGTATTAAAACTAAATTTGTTCAGGACGTACTGGTCTATTTTTTACGTGGTTTACCAAATGTTGCAATAATAGGCGGAGATTGGAATTGCGTGATACGTTGTAAAGATGTGGAGCCTAGAGGTGCGGGGTGTTGTTTGGGTATATTGGGGGATTTATTGACCGGGATGGGGTTAAAGGATGTGTGTGGGGGGGGAGGGATGGTAGAGCATACCTTCATTAAACGAGGTTATGCGGCGAGGTTGGACCGAATGTACGTGCCTTGTGCGGTTACTGTGCGGAGGGTGAATGTGATAGATGTGTTTTTTTCGGATCATAGAGGAGTTGTAATAGATGTGGATATTGAGGGTGTGCCTCGGAGGGGTCCATCATTTTGGAAATTGAATGTAAAGTTATTAAAGGAAGAGGATAGTCTTTTGTCTTTTGGACATATGTGGTATCGTTTAGTGGTAGAAGCACCAGGGGATGTTGCCATGGTTAATTACCTGGAGTTTACCTGGAGAGAGTTCCGGGGGTCAACGCCCCCGCGGCCCGGTCTGTGACCAGGCCTCCTGGTGGATCAGAGCCTGATCAGCTAGGCTGTTACTGCTGGCTGCACGCAAACCAACGTACGAGCCACAGCCCGGCTGATCGGGGAACCAAATTTAGGTGCTTGTCAAAGTGCCAGCTTGAAGACTGCCAGGGGTCAGTTGGTAATCCCCTTATGGTGCTGGGAGGCAGTTGAACAGTCTCGGGCCCTGACACTTATTTTTATGGTCTCTTACGTGCTAGTGAAAACCCCTGCTTTTCATTGGGGGGATGGTGCATCGTCTGCCAAGTCTTTTGCTTTCGTAGTGAGTGATTTTCGTGTGCAAGTTCGGTATAGCCCCTCTGGATTTTCCAGGTGTATATAATCATGTATCTCTCCCGCCTGGCATTCCAGGGAAACACAGGTTCAGGAACCTCAAGCGCTCCCAGCAATTTAAGGTGTTTTATCTCTGTTATGCGACCGTGAAGGTTCTCTGTACATTTTCTAGGTCACCCAATTTCACCTGCTTTGAAAGGTGCTGTTGTGTGCAGCAATATTCCAGCCTAGATGAACAAGTGACCTGAAGAGTGTCATCATGGGTTAGCCCCCTCGTTTTGAAGGTTCTCATTATCCATCCTGTCATTTTTCTAGCAGATGCGATTGATACAATGTTATGGTCCTTGAAGGTGAGATCCTCCGACATGATCACTCCCAGGTCTTTGACGTTGGTGTTTCGCTTATTTTGTGGCCAGAATTTGCTTTGTACTCTGATGAAGATTTAATTTTTCGTGTTTACCATATCTGAGTAATTGAAAAATTTTTCATCGTTGAACTTCATATTGTTTTCTGCAGCCCACTGAAAGATTTGGTTGATGTCCCCCTGGAGCCCTTTCAGTGTCTGCAATGGAAGACACTGTCATGCAGATTCGGGTGTCATCTCAAAGGAAGAACGGTGCTGTGGCTGACATTCTTGTCTATGTCAGATATGGGATGAGGAACAAGTGGGAGCGAGTACTGGCCTTGTGGAACAGAGCTTTTCACGAGTGCCTGGGACTTTTTCTTTTGGACACTACTCTCTGTGTTCTGTAGTGGGGAAAATTTTTAAAGATCCATGCCCGACTTTTCCTTTTTTTCTTTAGCACGCATTTTGTGCGTATTACGCCAGGTCACATTGTCAAGGCTTTTGCAAAGTCTGAAAATTTATTACATCTGCATTCTTTTTGTTTTAGTGCTTTAGGCCCTTGTGTGTGATCAGTATTGAGCGACAGGAGCGATCGTTCAAACCCCATGTTGCCCTGGTTGTGTAATGAGGGTTTCTAGAGGGGGGTGATTTGCTTCTTAGGCCCCTTTCAAAGATTTTTAGATATGGGATTTTAGTGCTATCGGTCTTAGTTCTTTGCTGTTCTTTACTGCCCCCTTTGGGTGGGGCTATGTCGGGTTTTTAGAAACTGAGGGGAGGACCCCGTGCCCAGCTCCCCTCCATAGGATGGAAAAAGGCTCGTGATGGGGCTTTTGCGTTCTTGTGAACCCCGGGTTTCCAGGTCTGGCCCTGGGACGAGTGCATGGGATGTATTTATCCCCGTTCGAAGTATCTGGCGTCAGGGGACGATAGCAAAAAAAGCATTAAGGAATATTATTTTAAACGAGGGCGAATTAATCAGTTAAAATACGGTTTTCAAAAATATTTGGGGGCTTTGGCGAATGTTAGACAAATTAATGCTAATTTTCCTGTTATTAAATTGAAAGTTTGAAGGAAAATATCCGGAATTTTACAAAATGAGAGGTTTTATGGGGAAAGGCTTAAGGGCAGGATTGGGAGGTTTTTTTTGGGAGTCGGCCGTCGGCGTGGTGTTTCGGATCAACACAAGTCGCAAGGCAAGGAGTTTAAAGGGGTTGAAAGTTCGGTAGGTAGCAAGGGGATAAAGTGGATCAGGGTGTTGACGACTGAGGGTATGAGTGGGTATATTGATGTTTGGGGTTTTGTTGAAAGCAAAGTGTGGGAAAAATGAAATGCTTAAGTCAATTGGAAGGTTTTTGAGTGTGAGTTGACAGAGCATGCGATTTGTTTTTGGAAAAGCCGATAACGGAGTGTTAGACATGGGAAGCTTTATCCGGGGCGCAAATTTGGTAAGGCACCCGGAAATTTATGGGTTGCCCAGTGACTTTTTTCTTTAAAATTTGGGGCATTTTAAAGGGGGTTTTTTGGAAGTTATTCAATTTTCCCAGCGGGGTCGGGTTTTTTGGGGCACAGCAAAGGATGGTGTGGTCGTTCTAGTGTAAAGGTGAGCCATTAACAGTCAAAGACTATCGTGCTATTTCGTTATTGTGTGGTGATTATAAGATTTTGCAAGGATTTTAGCTAAAGAATAAAAAAGGTCGGGGTTAAAGTGATTGATAAGGGACAATATGGGGTGCCGGGAAGATCTATTTATGCGGGCATGGGTTGATTAAAAGTTTTATTGAAGAAAGAGTAAAATTGGGAGGGGGGGTGTGTTGGCTATAGTTTGGGAGCGGCATATGATAGTGTAGAAAGGGAAGCGTTATGGAAGATTATGAGATGGCAGGGGTTTGGAGAGGAAATTATAAACATGGCCAAATATATGTATCAAGATTTCATCCTTGCGGGTGCAGGTAAATGGAAGGTTAGGAGAACAAATTCAGAAAAAGAAGGGGTCTACGTCAAGGTTGTTCCCTTTCACAAATATTTTTTGCGTGTTTACAGGATCCCTTTTATAGAGGAATTAGGGTCTTATTCGCAGTAAATGGGGTTGGTGACAAAAGGGGTGGGGGGGCTGGCATTGTTGGATATGTTGATTGGGCACAACGATTTTAGTAAGTGGTAACAGGGATTTGCCTCGGGGGGAAAGTTAGTAAACGTTTTGAAAAGGCTTCTGGTATGTCAATTAATAAGGAGAAAACGAAGTATATGGGTCTTGGGGATGGGTTAAGTGGGAATGTGTGTAGTTGAAAGGTGGAAAAGGTGGACCAATTACTGATATGTGGGATCGTTTATATAAGTTATATCAAGTTAGCACAACAAATAAATTCAGTGTGTATTGTAATGGTGTACTGAAGCGCCTTAGTGGTTTACGAGCTGCCACTTAAAATTTGCATCAAAGAGTAATTACAACGAATTTTCCTTTTATATAGTAAACTTTGGCATGTGCAGCAATATACCGATAAATTCGTAGTGAGATACAAAGGGTTTCAAAAGCGCGTTTTTTTTTTGATTCATTTGGGGTACTGGAAGCGAATGGTAGGTAGAGCGGTGTCACACTCCCCGGGTTTGGGCCGAGGAGGGCTGGGTCTTAAGTGTTTTAAAAGAGGATTATGAGTGTGTTATTTGAAAAGTAGTTTTTAAGCGGGAGGGGGGGGGGGCGAGGGAAGGCGGACTTCATAAGATATGACAGGATATGCAATGGTGGTGGGTGGGTTTGGGAGTTCATAATCGGTGAGGCAATGTTACGGGTCTTTAAACATGAGAGTTCCTTCAATATTAAATTGGGAAACCTTTTGGGGTGGATGGTAAGGCTGTGGTGCAGTGGTAGAAGGGGTTTATCGATGTATGATTGGCGTAATATTTGGGGGCGTTTGAACAATTGCATTTAAAACCTAAAGTACGAGAAGTTATGTATAGATTTTTACATGGGATCTTACCGTCTGGAATGGTTTTTATTCCATAAGAGAATACGGGGGGATGGAATACGCAGGCTTGTGGCGGTTAGGAGGGCTGTTTTCCATATGGTGTATTTTTGCGAATGTTTGAAACTAATAAGGGTTTGGTTGGGTAAGTGTAGTGATACTGGTCCTGTGGGGAGCAGCAGCAGGATAATACTGCACCACCTCTAGGGGCCCTTAACAACAACAAAGTTTGGTGTGTGTCTGGGCACCAACACATGGTGTGTGATTCTCTCCTACTTTTTCCATTTATCAGCGATGCAGATTACATGGTGAGTTTAAATATGTGGCCCGTAGTTATAACTTTTCTCTTTACATATGCAAGACATACCATCCCTGTAGAAGCCATTATTAGATGTACTAGTCATTATATTTTGTTGTTGCAGAAGACTATGAAGATTCTATGTTCAATAAAGCCTAGAGATAAGGCCCGTGTTTCTTTTCACAACAATTTACTGAACATAGAAATCCTGGGTACCTGGTGGTGATCCTGCGCTAGACTACATCACAACATGGAGCGTTTACTGAAACCTGAGAGGCTAGACTGTGACCCCAGCTTATCAAAGGGCTGCTCAGGGAAAGGAAGCACTGGTTTAAGACTTTCCCAAAACTTCTTGGGAGCCCTTCCCAAAGAAGATCTAGATAAACTAAGTCTGCTCATCAATTTGTGTCACCTAAGATATATGAGGCTATTTCTGAGTGTAATACCTACGAAGATGCTATCAAAACCCCCAAGTCTCAGTATATTAAACTACAAAATGAAATCTTGCACGCTATCGCCTTGCAACTCGCGCCAGCGATTGATGAGTCCTTAGAGGAATACTTTCAAGCACTGAAAAATTTTTGGTAAGGACTTCACTTCCAAACAGTGACAGT
>NC_069418.1:63019-82245 GCF_026875155.1 Cherax quadricarinatus | reverse complement strand
TTCTTTCTCTTCCTCAGTACTCAGATTTAATCCCTTTTTTCCCCCACTGAAATCTCCTACCCCTTCAGCTTTGTTTCGTTTGG
This sequence comes from Cherax quadricarinatus, assembly GCF_026875155.1. Classification (NCBI taxonomy): domain Eukaryota; kingdom Metazoa; phylum Arthropoda; class Malacostraca; order Decapoda; family Parastacidae; genus Cherax; species Cherax quadricarinatus. Next base: position 82,162 of record NC_069418.1, on the reverse strand, counting down.
GCCAGGACACCAAACCTTCTTTTCATTCATAACATCAGCAATCATCTGTTTCTTGTCATCCGCACTACATCCACGCACATTTAAGCAACCCAGTTTTATAAAGTTTTTCTTCTTCTCTTTTTTAGTAATTGTATACAGGAGAAGGGGTTACTAGCCCATTGCTCCCGGCATTTTAGTCGCCTCATACGACACGCATGGCTTACGGAGGAAAGATTCTTTTCCACTTCCCCATGGACAATAGAAGAAATAAAAAGAACAAGAGCTATTTAGAAAAAGGAGAAAAACCTAGATGTATGTATATATATATATATGCATGTGCGTGTCTATGAAGTGTGACCAAAGTGTAAGTAGGAGTAGCAAGATATCCCTGTTATCTTAGCGTGTTTATGAGACAGAAAAAGAAACCAGCAATCCTACCATCATGCAAAACAGTTACAGGTTTTTGTTTCACAGTCATCTGGCAGGACGGTAGTACTTCCCTGGGTGGTTGCTGTCTACCAACCTACTACCTATTAATATAATATTCCTTAATACGTTTTTTAGCTATCGTTTCCCACCAATTAACCATGGCAACATCCCCTGGTGCTTCTACCACTAAACGATCCCACATATGTCCAAAAGACAAAAGACTATCCTCTTCCTTTAATAACTTTACATTCAATTTCCAAAATGATGGGCCACTCCGAGGTACACCCTCAATATCCACATCTATTACAACTCCTCTATGATCCGAAAAAACCACATCTATCACATTCACCCTCCGCACAGTAACCGCACAAGGCACGTACATTCGGTCCAACCCGCCGCATAACCTCGTTTAATGAAGGTATGCTCTACCATCCCTACCCCCCCCACACACATCCTTTAACCCCACCCCGGTCAATATATCCCCCAATAAACCCAAACAACACCCCACACCTCTAGGCTCCACATCTTTACGACGTATCACGCAATTCCAATCTCCGCCTATTATTGCAACATTTGGTAAACCACGTAAAAAATAGACCAGTACGTCCTGAACAAATTTAGTTTTAATATTCGCGTCACCCTCAGCCGGGCCATATACACATACTAAACTAATGGGAACCCTACCCCAGGTTCCATCCACTCTAAATTACCCTCCCCTCCCCCCTTCACTACACCTTATTATAAACGGGCTAGTTTCCTTTACCAAAATGGCAGCCCCACCTTTCAAACGTGTCGCATGTTCCATGTACACATTATAACCACTCATATCCAACTCATAACCAGGCCTAAAATTATGTTCCTGTAAGAATACCACATCCACACCAAGTCGCACCAAATACTCATTAAATCACTTAAGCTACCTCTCAGCTCTCAACCCGTTAATATTTATAGTAAAACACTTGAATTCAACAAATGGGTTTTCCTTTTGTCCCCGGCATTGACTTTACCCCAGTTCGTTTTGCAGCACCTCTGTCCCTCCCCCCTTTATTGGGAATCACCTTTGCAATCCCTTGATCCTTGGGTTCACCATTCCCTCTCTGCTGTACCTCCACCCAAGACTTTTTCCCAGGGTGTTGGGCAGGAGTGAGCACATCATCAGAATCCGATGATGCTGCAGTCCTCTTTCGTGTCCCGCCCTCCACCTGCATTTTGACATCTGAAGCACCGTCCTGATGCACCTCCACCTCTACTGCATGCACCTTCAATCCTTTAGACTCTCTCGTCGACAAACCGTCATCTCCTGCCATACCTTCATTCACAGCCGTCCCCAGAACTAAGCCTGGGTCTTCACTGATCTAGGACCGATTCCTCTAACAAGTCATCCAACGCCTTTACCAAAGACGCCGCCACTTCTTCACCATATTAGGTAGTCTCTCCTCAAAACCTTATGTATGTCCAATGACTGAGATTCTCCTTGTAGTGTTACACTGGTGATTCGAGCACCTTTTCTTTGTCCAACCCCCCTACTCCATGACAACCGTTGTTGGGGCGGTGTAGCCAGAACTGTTCTCGCTCCCCTTCGCCAGTGGACGGGTGGTGGATGCAGTAACGCGGTCCCTTTGTTGGAGTGTATGCTCCGGCGGAGAACGATGCAGGGTAAAATCGGCAATTGTAAGGATGATCTGGTGTATTTCTTGGAGCAAACTGCCCAGGGTTGCATTGATGGGGAGATTGGAATTGTATAAATACGGAGGATTTTGATGTGATGCCAAGCGGGGGCGGGATATTTTTTTCAAACGTGTTGCGAGACACTGTGTAGAGATATTGGGGTACGAGATGCATTTGGGTGGAATAGGTAAGTGCATACATACGTATGTAAGGAGTGAATACGCAGCTAGACTGGTTAGGATCTATATAAAACGCAAGGGGTTTCAGTGGAGTCTTTTAAACAACTAAATAGAAGCAATTTATTCAGGATCACAGGGCAGTGGGGGTGGGGTAGCATGGACTACTCGTTTATGAAACGGTTTTGAAAGCTAACTGGAAATTAAACACTGCGACTGCCTTGAGGATGAGGAAGTGGGAGGAGGGGTTTTTGCTTCAGCTGTGGAGGAAGCTAAGTAGGAGGCAAAAGGGTTGATAATGTTTACGTTGGTGGGACAGTGTGGCCAAGAAGGAATTCCCGTAGGTTTTACGTGGTGAGGGGAAACGGATAAATCGACTGAAGTATGGATTAACAAATTAATGTTGGAAAGTAGAATAGGATACTATCATGAACAAGGAGTATGGGAGGGGTTTTCCAAACAGAGCAATAGATGATCTGAAGAGCAGGATAAGAGAAGTGCAGGAGGAGAGATTTCATGCGGTGCGGGTGCAGGGGTGGGAGGAAAGTGCTTTGGGGGGAACAAGAGCCATCGCGATGTGTGTTGAGGAGGACAACAGCAGAGAGGACAGCGACCACAATAGCAGATTTGGAAGTGCACACTGAGGAGAAGGTTTAGGGAGGGGCAGGTGTTAAAAACTCCGGAGGTGATGAGTAATGTTCGCGGATGCGTGGTATGGGCATTATTGGTAAAAGTAAAGGAGTTAATAGGAGGATCTTGATGGGGTGTGTGCTTGTAGAGCCCTCGTAGCTCTGGGGAGTAAGGACAGGGAACTTTGGGTGGTGAGATTAAGAGGGGGAGAGATGGAGAGCGCTGTAGATCATGTGTCAGAGGCAAAGCCACCAGGTATTGATGGACTACCAAGCGAATTTTACTTAAAACATTGGGACGTTAAGGGGTTTTTTAGTAACGCTGTTCAATAGAATGAAAGATGGGGGAGAATTGGGCAGAAGCATAGTACAGGGGTCGTAGTGCTTGTGCCCAAGGGTAAGGGCAGAGTCACTTAAGGATTACAGGGCGATTACACTCATGTGTGCGGACTATAAATTGTTCGCGAAGATTTTGGGGAATGAGGTTAAAATGTGAAGTGGGACTTGTAGTTTCAAAAGGTCAACTAGGGTTGCCAGGACGGTCGATGGTCATGGGCACGGAAATCTAAGGGGTTGTTGAGAGTTTTGAGGGACGCAGGAAGGAGGGGGTATGGTGGGCGATTGTGATTGGCAGGGTGCTTTATGATCAGGTGGAAAGTAGGAGGGGTTAAGGACATACCTTAACAAACAAGGTTTTGGGGATGAGATTGTGGGGGGGTTGAAACGTTGGTATAAAGGGCAAAAGCGAGAATTCAGATCAATGGACGTGTGGGCAGTGGTGGTGAACATTGATAGGGCTTGAGGCAGGGGGGGGGTTGCCGCATCACAGTTATTATTTGCATGAGTGGCAAGATCCATTTATAGGTTGTTGTAGACCAGAGTGTGTGGTGGGAGGGGTAAGGGAGGGCTTGATAGGCATCATGTGGTAGGTTCCGTGATGACACGACACTCTATCTGAAGGGACAAGATTGGGAGAGTTGGGAGGGGTGGTTGTCATGTTGGAGGGCGATGACAGGCATGACGGTAAAAACGTTGAGAAAACAAAGATCATAGGGGCTAGGGAGTGTGAGAGACAGAGTTGATTGGGATGTGATGTGGGAGAAGGCAGGAAGGGCAGTTATTAATATGTGGCTTTTCGTATAGAGCACCATTACGGGAGGCTAGGGAGGCGAATTCCGTTTGAGAATGGTGGAACGCGTGGAACCATAGGTTGGGGATGTTGCGGCCTTATCACTTGACATTGTTTGCAACGGAGCAATTGTTATTAACGTATTGCTGTACAATAATGTAGGTATGTAGCAGCAGTTTTTTCTCCATTGCTGAGGGCTGAGATTACTCGTATCCTTAGAAGTGTTTTAAAGGTTCTATGGGCCTCAGGATGTGAATGGATGAAGAGGATGTGGTGACTTTGTGCCGGTGAGGAAGGGAGGTTTAGGCCTGTTGGACCTGGGGAAGGAGGGAGGAACATGCATTTTTTGTCAGGTGGGAGTGGAAAAATTAGGGGACAGAGGGGGACAATGCATGCAAAGGTTACATGATATTTTGGAGGGGAATGTATGTTGGGGTGGGGAATGGAGGGAGTGTGAATTTGGTTGATGGCACTTTTGTGGGCGCGCGAGCCAGACAAATTAAAGGTGAGGATTTATATCGAATATTGAGGGTAGAGGAGACGCCCCAGTTGAGGGGCTGTTCCCGATGTATGCATGGGGAGCTATATGGAGTTCCGTTCGGTAAACTAAAGTTTAGGGCCCAGGTGCAGAGATCATGTTCAAATTTTTGCATGGGATTCTGCCTACTGATCATCCTCAGAAACAGACGTGGGGTAAGGAAGGGTGGTGTTGGGTTATGTGGGGAGTTTTTTTTTTTTTTGGAAACAGCCTATCACTGGGAATACTTTTGCGATTATTTGGGGAGTGTGAGGGAATGGCTGGTAAAGTGTCAGGGAGGAAAGGAAGGAACTGGGTGTCAGTGTTGAGAGCGCTGAGTCTTGATATAGGGGGGGTGGGGAGATTGTGGCACGGGGAGTAGCTTATATCGTGGTGGATTTCGTGTACATATCGTGGGGAATGAGAGGGGTGGATTAATGGGAGACAGGAAACGAGTTTTAGAGCGAGGATTTTTTGTAGGACTATGAAATAGAATCGGGGAATTTATGTGGAGGAGAGGGAAAAAAAGGGAGCTTTCACTGAGGGTTACAGTCCAAAACTGTTGGGAGTTGCTAGAGTTGGTGAGGGGGGGGGAAAGTGGGTTTAATTGTTGTGTAAGCATTAGATAAAAAACGGGGGGGGTACCAAACGGGCTTGCCAAATGAAAAAGATGTTGGTTTGGTGTTCATGTGCGTGGGTGAGTGACAAGTGCAAGAGAGAACGATTGTGTGTAATTGGGGTGTGCATGGGAGTGGCTTGAGTTCATGCATTCTTATATATTTAATATTGTTAATTAATGCCTTCTGCTGAAGGCCTCGTAGTAGCGTATAAGGAGTACAGTCTGAGAATGCTGCATGACACCAATAAAGTTAGGATTTGACTCCATTGTAAACTAGTCGTTCTAATGTATATATACATATGCTTATATAAATAATATTAGGACAGCTGCTGCGTCACATGTAGCAGTTGTTATTGTTTTCAATTTTAATATGTTCTTAAGTTAATTTAGTATGGTTAGTTTATAAGTTACATAAACAAACGGTGAAATGCTGTACTTTTGGTGAGTGGGTAAATAGTGGGGGGGGTTATACTGCTTGCTTTTTTTGCGGTGTAATTATTGTGTGTGGATATTGAAATTAGCATCGGGAAGAGTAAGAGGAATTCTTTATTTTGTATTACTTGAATCTCTGTTAATTTACATCTAGTAAAGAATTATGTATATGGCAGTATTCACCTATCAGCAGCATGACATATACTGCGATATTGCAGTGTAATGAAATTGATGAATTTATATTGTCTGTCATGCTGCTCTCATACTGTAAGTGCTTTTGTTAATTGTATTGTATGATATAATAAAATATAAAAAAAAAATTAATCTGATGATACATGAGAACTGAAATGTCGATAAGGGAACCTCATAGGAAGGTTCGCCATTCGATACTGTCAACCACAATATATGTTCCATAGGTTACATAGACTAGTTTAAGTCCAATCTTAGTCAATAGCAACAATGTCAAAATCAACAAACAGAATCAGAACCCCTGGCCAGATAGCGATGTGAAGTACCCCCAGGTAATGATTCATGGGTCCCTTATTTCTATGTTATGTAAACACATTGCCCCATCATTGTCCAGTCAAATTTCCCTACTTCCATGCGGATGACATGCTTGCTGTTTGTGTCAGATAAAGACCCACAGATATAGCTAAGTGTAATAACACTGGAACTAGAGTCCTGCAGCAAATGGTAGTTAGACAACAAGCTATCGCGTCGCACCTCGGGAAAACGGAAACCAACACTTTGGCACGAAACATAAACAGAGAAGAGTAAATAATTTTAAGTTCGGTGTAATGGGGAACCCATCACTCAGTTTCCTCGGTAAAATATCAGGGAATCCTTTTTGACCCATGGGCCATGTCAGAAGAACTGATCGGAACACAGACAAACACATGGTCCTACCTACTAGGCTCGCAGGACCCTATGTCTAGCCCTCATACAATGTCATATGGACACGCATGCTCCCTTTATGACACTTTGCTTGCGGGGGGGGGGGGGGGGGGGGGGGGGGGGGGACAAAAAAAAAGGGGGGGTAGTTGGGGGGAGGAGTGGTAAACGCAAACACACCCAGAACAAAATGGAGAAGAATTGCGAGTCCTGACTGGGGGTGGGGGGGGGGGGGGGGGGGGGGGTTGGGTCCAAGGAACTGTAGCCAGGATGAATTACAACAATGGATATGCTGAATATTGAAGACAGTAAAACAACTGAAGTTATATCAATTTAAAATTGCTCACATTGTCCAGAAATATTGCTGCTAATTTCTGATTGAAGCCACTGGTGGCGAATTGCTTCTTCCAATAAAGATTCCCATGTGTTGCATAATGCACAATCGTCATAACTTTGTCGGTTTTTTCAAACCATTCATCACATGTGTCAGACACTGCACTGCAACATCCATGGGATCTTGGTACAAAGAATTCACCGCTGGCCCAGGCCTTTGACGACGACCTACTTACACCTATGGCAGTTCCACTGTGATCTCCATCCTCCTGCTTCTACTCATCTACTGCAGTAATAAGCCACCATCTCCTCTGGGCTCTGGCCGATGCTGCACTTCCTACAAGAGTGATGACTGTACACATCTGGAGGGGGACGATTCCAGGTTGAGGGACTGATTACCTCAAACTTCTCCTCTCCTTAACCCATTTTCTACTTTGTATTGGACTGATGAAGCCTACTGTTGGCGAAAGGTTCTTCAATAAAGATTCCCATTGTTTCATAAGGTCCTCAATTGGGCTCCATACGAATTTAATAGGTGCGCGGGCGCTGGTCAGTGGGGATGAGGTGTGAGATCGTTATAGTGGGGTGGGTGTGACGAGGGTGTCGGCGGGCGAGGGGGGGGTGGTGGTGGGGGCGGGGAGTAAGTGGCTTGAAGGACATGGCGCATGGGGGGCCTATTGGGGGGGTAAGTGGTACCCCCTTATGGTATTGCTGGGAGATGCAGTTCAACAGTCCTTGGGTCCCTGACACTTATTGTTTAGTCTCGTATGTGCTAGTGGAGTCCTTCCTGTTTTCTTTTCCTGCCAAGTCTTTTGCTTTCATAGGGAGTGTGATTTTTTATGTGCAAGTTGGAACAAATCCCTCTAGGATTTTCCAAGTTAATAATCATGAATGAGCATCTCTCTCTCTCCTGCTACATTTAGGGATATAAGTTGAGGTGGGGGGGGGAGGGAGGGGGGGCATTCAAGCGGAATTCCAGTACTGAGGTTTTATCACAGTTATGTGTGCTGTGAAGGTTCTCTGACATTTTCCCTTATATGTCAGCAACATTCACCGCCTTGAAAGGTGCTGTTAGTGTGGCTCATTATTCCCAGCCTAGATAGGGGCGACAAGCGACTTGAAGAGTGTCATCATGGTCTTGGCATCCCTGGTTTTGAAGTTCTCTCATTATCCATCGTGTCATTTTTTTCTACTATATAGCAGATGCGATTGATACGATATTTGTGGTCCTTGAGAGTGAGATCCTCTGACCACGTCTTTTACATTAGTTTTTTGCTTTATTATGTTGTTGGAATTTGTTTTATGCCTGATATAGTTTTAATTTCCTCATGTTTTCCCATATCGGAGGTAGTTGAAATTTCTCATCATTGAATTTCATCTGTTTTCTGTGGGCCCATTTATATGATTGGTTGATGCCCGCCTGGAATCTTGAGTGTCTTCAATGGAGGAATCTGTCAAGCAAAATTCGGGTGTCATCTGCAGAAAGGATGGCAAGTGCTGTGGCTTACATCCATGTCTATGAGGATGAGAACAGGATGAAGCAAGTACTGTGGCCTGTTAGAACAGAGCTTTTCACAGTAGCTGCCTCAGACTTTACTCAGTTTACTACTACTCTTTGTGTTACTTTCTTAGAAAATTAACAGATCCCATCTACCAACATTTCCTGTTGTTCCTTTACCATCATTTTGCGCATTGTTACACATGGTCACACTTGTCAAAGGCTATTTGCAAAGTCATGTGTTTGTTACATCTGCATTTTAGGGTTTGTGGCTTCTAGCATATCCATGACCTTGTATAGTTCCAGTAGTTGGGACAGGCAGGAGGCGACCTGCGCAATTTGCTGGTATTTTTTATCAACACTAATGCTTTGGGGTGCATCCCCATGTTTTTACTAGTATCTCTAGTTGGCGATATTGGCTTGTTTGTAACATTGGTTTTACCATGATATTGTCTACACCTTGTTTTCCCACTAGGAGTTTCCTGTCTCCCTCCAAGCCACCAACTTTTCATTTCTGGTTTCTTACAGTTGACTGTTCTACCTGTACAGGAATCTACACCAGGTGCAAAGCACAATTCTGGCCCAGACCTGTTGGTATTCCCGATCTGTTTTATAGAATGCTGTCAGGTTTTCTATGAAGGCCATTCGATGTTTCCATCTTTTCATACCAAGGGATTTTTCACAGTTAGTTCTCATTTTTGATTTCGCATAACCAAAACACTTACCTGGTAGAAGATTTCCAAAATCAATTACCTTGTAGATGATTCCCTGAATACTGGCACAAGATGTGTGAGCCCATTTTCCCACAGGAGTTGCATATAATCCATGGCAGAAAGCCCGTTTGTTGCACCGGTTGCAAGCTTACACAGTTTCATGATGTGGTAATTTATTTTTTGTTGTTATACTTATATTCTAACTAATAACTTCCTTAAAGTGTAGAATTCTGTTTGTATGTGTATCTATTTGTGCATTGTATTGTATGGAAAAATCTTACTGCTGCCACAGTTACTGTTCTGGGTGTTTGCTAAGGGCGCCCTAAAAACCCCGGTCAGCTTATGAATCCGGTAAAGGAAACCTTATTTTTCAATGGAATCTGGTTGGGTGTAAAGGGCACCTAGAAACTTTGTCAGCTTTTGAATCTGGTCATTAGTTCATTAAGTTTTGGACGAATCCAGTCAGTCCACCAATATACACAGGTCGTGACCAAACAGAGTAAGCAATTACAGGCAAATATCAAACTAAAACCGTTGCTATCCAAAAATCTCGAGAAACTTATACCATTAGAGATTATATATTCCTTTTATAATAGTGGTAAGGGATCCTCACCCCCTGCCAGTTTGGCTTCAGGAAAAAGCAAACGCCACGAACGACGAGTTGTAAAATTCTAGACCTGCTTTATACAGCACTTGAAAAAAATGAATAACCATTAGACTACTTCTATCAACCTAAGAAAAAGCTTTTGATACAGTAGACCCACAGCATCCCACTCCACAAACTTGATCATTAATGGCATAAGAGGCCACGGCAACTTACATATTTGAAATCCTACCTTACTAACAGTGCAGCAATACGTCCTCTATTAGGACACAACCTCAATCAATGAGACCACTGGATACTGGAGTACCACAGGGAAGTGTCCCTTGGTCCCCCTTCTCTTCCTCTTATGCATTAATGGATCTTCCTAATGTATCACAACAACCATAAACCTAGTCTCTTTGCTGACAAATCGACTTATGTCATCTCCCACCCTAAACTTGCCTCACTCAACACAATCGTTAACGAACATAAAAAAATCAACCTGGATGACTGGCTAATAAACTTACACTTAATACTGACAAAACCTTCTACATCTGTTTGGGAACAAAACAGGTGTTTACCTGGAGGTTTACCTGGAGAGAGTTTCGGGGGTCCAACGACCCCCGCGGCCGGTCTGTGACCAGGCCTCCTGGTGGATCAGCGCATGATTCAACCAGGCTGTTGCTTGCTGGCTCACCAAACCAACGTACGAGAGCCACAGCCCGCTGATCAGGAATTGACGTTATGGGTTGCTTTTTGGGGTTCCCCAGTGCCAGCTTGAAGACTGCCAGTGGGCTGTTTGGTAACCCCCTTATGTTGTGCTGGGAGGCAGTTGAACAGTCCCTCTGGGGCCCCTGACACTTATTGTATGGTCTCTTTAACGTGCTAGTGACACCCCTGCTTTTCATTGGGGGATGGTGCATCGCTGCCAAGTCTTTTGCTTTCGTATGAGTGATTTTCGTGTGCAAGGTTCGGTACTAGTCCCTCTAGGATTTTCCAGTGTATATAATCAAGTATCTCTCCCTCCTGCGTTTCCAGGGAATACTGGTTTAGAAACCTCAAGCGCTCCCAGTAATTGAGGTTTTTAATCGATCTCCCGTTATGCCGCCGTGAAAGTTCTCTGTACATTTTTCCTAAGGTCTGCAATTTCACCGCCTTGAAAGGTGCCGTTAGAGTGCCAGCAATATTCCAGCCTAGATAGAACAAGTTGACCTGAAGAGTGTCATCATGGGCTTTGGCCCCCTATTTTTGAGGTTCTCATTATCCATCCTGTCATTGTTTCTAGCAGATGTGATTGATACAATGTTATGGTCCTTGAAGTGAGATTCCTCCGACATAATCACATCCAGTCTGTGACGTTGGTTTTCCTCTATTTTGTGAGGCCAGAATTGTTTGTACTCTGAATAAGATTTAATTTTCTCAGTTTACCATATCTGAGTAATTGAAATTTCCTCATCGTTGAATTCATATTGTTTTCTTTCTGCAGCCACCGCTGAAAGATTGGTTGATGTCCGGGCATGCACCTTAACAGCAACCTGAAAATCAACACCCATATGTATCCAAGAATAACGAAAGAAAAAGTATCCAAAACAGTTGGGATCCTCTCCAAGAACATTACTACATACCGCATTCAGTCCTACTCCCACACTGTAACTATCACTCTTCTATCCCTACCTCACCTTTGCTATTTGTGCCTGGGGACAATAGCAGCAACTCACCTAAAGCCAACATTAACCCAAGAGAAAGCCACAGTTAGAATTATCAGTAAATCCAATGCAAGACAAAAACACACCCCCCCTCACTCTTCAAAGACCAAACTTACTGTAGGCGGAACATTCACACTATTATATTGTGTCAACCTTCATTACAGAACCAAAGTTCCTAATATTAATCCCGAACTAAAACACTTTCTTGGTATTGCAACCAAGACCCATAGACAACATACCAACACAAAAATCTCTATGATATTTCCCAGTGTCCGCTAAACCTCTACAGAAATTAGAATAATAAAAAGGGCCTAAAATCTGGAACTCCTGCCTAAAAACTCTAGAACCGCAACTCTCAACCACCCAATTTCAAAACCTACCATTAAAAAAATCTCATTCTCCCTAAACACATCCCCATCATCGCTAACCAAATGAAAATCACCTAATTCTCTTTTTGTATCATGAACACATCCAATACAATATAGCCTTACTCTCGTTATCTGTAATTCTCCCCTAACTTTCCCCACTAAATTTTCCAAGAAAGTCTCCAAAGAGGTAGCATCCTTTCAAGATATGGTACAGGATGTACCCGAAATCAGCTCTTCTAGCTTTGTACCATTCTCTCGTTTACCCCTTATCTCACCTATGGTATTTATGCATGGGCTCAACCACAGCAAATCACCTTAAGAGGCCTTTAATAAACCAACAAAAAGCTGCAATGCGATTGATAACTAACCTCCTGCATTAGACATCCACTCCACCTCTTTTCAAAGTCTTAACTTGCTAAATAATACAAAACATCCACACTTATTATTGTTGCCTACTACATACACAGAACATTATACTCTAAAGTAAACTCTCTCTCTAAACTCCTCCCTTGATAACTAAACAGAATACACAACCATAATACGAGACACAGATCACACTTCAATCTACCCCTCGGTATTCCATCTCTCCTCTGCTAAAAAATGCTATGCACATAAAGGCCCACAGATCTGGAATTCATTGCCAGAAACACACTGCAGGACCACTGTCCTTGCAAATCAGTTTTTTTAAAGCCCTAATAAAAATCACCTCATCACCTAAAATTAACCAGACAAACAGTACCTAAACTTCTACAGTTTCTCAAAGCTGCATTCATATTGTGCTGATCAATGCCTCAACCATTTACTACTCGAAATTAGGATTCATATTCATTGTTTTAAATAGTACTAATTGTAATACGGAACATCATAATGTAAATTATCCAGACTAATACCAAATTTCATTGGTTTTTGTAAATAGTTACTAAACTGTAACACATCATATTCGTAAATTTTTTTAAATTGTTACATTTTAATACTGTAATCTTTATTAACTAATTATCATGTAATAAGTCCTACTGGAGACTTATCAAAACCAAGTAGCATTACCTGACAGATATCCTTTGTACTCACTGTAACTCATCTAATGACCATATGAACTGTGTATTATTGCCTTCCTAATCTTTAAGTTAATCTTTAAGTTTGCCACGAAATGCTCTGCTTACGAAGGTCTTTTGCATGTACCCCCAACTATTGTATTCCTCTGATAGACCATATAACTTGTCAAAATAACATCTTAATCTTTATCTTTAACCGGCACTTACACCCACCCAAATGATGAAATTTTAAATTCCTGATATAGCTATTGACTATTAAAATCTTAAGTTAGTCCTAAGTTTAGACTAAGATAATTTAATAATAGTGAGTTCAAACAGTACTGCTAACTGCTCCAAAACTTAATCAATACAGAAGTCAAGAATTAGTATTAGTCATCGAGACCAAGCCTAACCCTTTCTAGGGTAAGGGTAGGTGCCTGAGCCCGACCCTTTAGCTCATAAGACCGTCATTCCCCATTTGCCCCCCTTGTGGCGGGAAGGCAACCAAGGAGGCCTAGATTGAGGCTAGGCCTGGGGAAAAGTTTTCTCCCCAAGATGAGGAGGTACTTGTTCCTCCTCCCATGGAACTTAGGTCTCAGACACACCCTAAAGAGGGAGCCAAGGCCGGGCGCGCGACCACTTGAAAAGGCCGCGGGCCGGCTCCCAAGGGAGAATTACCCGGCTAATCTTTAACAAACAAGTATTAGTCCTCTGGAAATTCCTCGGCTGGCGTGCTAGCGGCCTTCTTTTGTAATTATATTTTATAAAAGTAAACCACACATAGTAAACATTACAAAAGCAAATATAAAATTTGATTTTTTTTTGATCACCTCTTCTGAGCATAGTTAATATCTTCATTGTGCACCCCTAACCCTCCTGTGGGCGGTAGTCCACGACAACACCATACCCATCCTGTGGTTGGGTAGTTCACCCCCATACCCATCCTGTGGGCGGTAGTCACACCATACCCATCCTGTGTGGGTAGTCACACCCCATACCCATCCGTGGGCGGTAAGTCAACCCCATACCCATCATTCCTGGGGCGGTAGTCCACCATACCCATTCCTGTGTGGGTAGTCAACCCCATACCCATCCTGTGGGTGGTAGTCACCGTCACCCCATAACCCATCTGTGGGCGGTAGTCACACCATAACCCATCTGTGGTGGGGTAGTCACACCCCCACGCACCCAACCCTGTGGTGGGTAGTCACCCCATAACCCATGCCTGTGGGCGGTAGTCACCCCATACCCATCCTGTGGTCGTAGTCACACCCATACCCATCCTGTGGGCGGTAGTCAACCCCTACCCATCCTGTGGGCGGTAGTCACCCCAATTAAACCCATCCTGTGGGCGGTAGTCACCCCATACCCATCCCTGTGGGCGGTAGTCACACCATACCATCCTGTGGTGTAGTCCACCCATTACCCATCCTGTGGGCGTTAGTCACCCACAAACCCATCCGTGGGGCGGTAGTCACCCCATAACCTTCCTGTTGGCGGTAGTCACCCCATAACCCATCCTGTGGGCGGTATTCACCCCATATCCCATCCTGTGGGGTGGTAGTCACCTCCACACCCATCCTGTGGGTGGTAGTCACACCATACCCATCCTGTGGGCGGTAAGTCCACACACCCATACCCATCCTGTTGGGCGGTAGTCACATACCTTCCCTACCTCATCCTGTGGGGGTTAGTCACTCATACCCATCCTGTGGGCGGTAGTCACCCCATTACCCATTCCTGTGGGCGGTAGTCACCCCATACCCATCCTGTGGCGTAGTCACACCCATACCCATCCTGTGGGCGGTAGTCACCCCACAACCCATCCTGTGGGTGGTAGTCCAACCCACTAACCCCCAATCCTGTGGGTGGTAGTTCACACCAAACTCCATCCTTTGGGCGGTAGTCACCACCCCATACCCATTCTGTGGCGGTATTCACTCACCCCATACCCACCCTTGTGGCGTAAATCACTCCATTACCCATCCTGTGGGCGGTAGTCACCGCCCCATACCCATGCCTTGGGCGGTAGTCACCCCATACCCATCCCTGTGGCCGGTAGTCACCCCATACCCATCCTGTGGCTGTAGTCACACAATACCCATCCTGTGGTGGATAGTCACCCCATACCCATCCTTGTGGGTGGTAGTCACCCCATACCTCATCCAGTGGGCGGTAGTCACCCCATACCCAATCCTGTGGGCGGTAGTCACCCCATACCCATTCCTGTGGGCGGTAGGTCCACCCCATATACCCATCCTGTGGGCGTAGTCCACCCCATACCCATCCTGTGGCGGTAGTCACCCCATACCCATCCTGTGGGCGGTAGTCAACCCCATACCCCACTCCTGTGGCGGTAGTCACCCCATACCCATCCTGTGGGCGAAGTCTCCCCCTACCCATCCTGTGGGCGGTAGTCACCCCATACCCATTCCTGTGGGCGGTAGCACCCCATATACCCATCCTGTGGGCGGTAGTCACCCCATAACCCATACCTGTGGGCGTAGGAGCACCCATACCCATACGTGGTGCGGTAGTCCACACCATTCCCATCCTGTGGTGGGTAGTCAAACGCCATCGACATGTCCCATCCTGTGGCAGTATACACCATACCCATTCTGTGGTGGGGTAGTTCCAACCCCATCACCCGTCCTGTGGGCGGTAGTCACCCCATACCCATCCTGTGGGCGATAGCAGTCATACCCATTCTGTGGTGGTAGTCCACCCCACACCATCCTGTGGGTGGTAGTCACACCATAACCCATCCTGTGGGCAGTAGTCACCCATAACCATCTGTGGCGGGTATCCACCCCATACCCAGCCTG
Source organism: Cherax quadricarinatus (assembly GCF_026875155.1). Lineage (NCBI taxonomy): Eukaryota > Metazoa > Arthropoda > Malacostraca > Decapoda > Parastacidae > Cherax > Cherax quadricarinatus. The sequence goes on along the minus strand of NC_069418.1, from coordinate 66,636 downwards.
TGGGGAGGTAGTCCACAGCATACCCATTCTGTGGACGGTAATCACAACACCGATACCCATGCTGTGGGCGAGTAGGTCACCATCCCATACCCATTCCTGTGGGGTGTAGTCACACCATACCCATTCCCCCCCCCCTGTGTGGGTAACTCACCCCATACCCATCCTGTGGGAAGTAGTCACACCATACCATCCTGTGGTGGGTAGTCACCCCCACCCATCCTGTGGTGGTAGTCACACCATACCCACCTGGGCAGTAGTCACCCCATACGCATCCTGTGGTGGGTAGTCACCCCATATCCCATCCTTTGGGCGGTAGTCACACCATACACCATTCTGTGGACGGTAATCACACCATGCGCCCATCCTGTGGGCGGTAGTCCACACCATAGCCATTGCTGTGGTGGTTACTCACCCCAAGACCCATGCCTGTGGAATTAGTCACACCATACCCATCCTGTGGTGGTAGTCACTCCCCACCCATCCTGTGGGTGGTAGTCACCCCATTACCCATCTGTGGTGGGTAGCACCCATACCCATCCTGTGGGCGTAGGTCCACACCAACCCATTCTGTGGGCGGTAATCCACACCATACCCATCCTGTGGCGGTAGTCCACCCCACACCCATCCTGTGGGGCGGTAGTCACAACCATACCCATCCTGTGGTGGGTAGTCAAACCATAACCCATTCTGGTGGTGGGTAGTCCCACACCATACCCATTCCTGTGGGTGGGTACTCACCCCCATAACCCATCCTGTGGGAAGTAGTCACACCAACCCATCCTGTGGTGGGTACTCACCCATACCCATCCATGCGGGAAGTAGTCCACAACCAACCCATTCCTGTGGTGGTAGTAACCTCATACCCCATTCCAGTGGGCGGTAGTCACCCATACTATCCTGTGGTGGGTAGTCACCCCATAACCCATCCTGCAGTGCGGTAGTTCACACCATACCCATCCTGTGGGCGGTAGTCACCCCATACGCCATCCTGTGGGCGGTAGTCACACCTACCTATCCTGTTGGGCGGTAGTTCCACTCCCATACCATCCTGTGTGGGTAGTCACCCCATACCCATCCGTGGGCGGTATCACCTCAACCCCATACCCAAATCCGGTGGGTAGTAGTCACGAAACACCATACCCAAACCTGTGGGTCGGTAGTCACCCCATACCCATCCTGTTGGCCGGGTAGTCACACCATAACCCATCCTGTGGTGGGTAGTCACCACCCCATACCCATCCTGTGTGGGTAGTCACCCCATACCCACCTGTGGGCGGTATCACACCATACCCATCCTGTGGGCGGTAGTCACACCCCATATCCAATCCTGTGGTGGGTAGTCACCCATACCCATCCTGGGTGGGCGGTATCAACCACCACCCCAATACCCATGCCTGTGGGAAGTATCACACCATAATCTCCATCCTGTGGGCGATAGTCACCCTAGAAACCCCATCCTGTGGCGGTATCACACATACCTCCATCCTGAGGGTGGGTAGTCAACCCCCATACCCATCCTGTGGGCGGGGTCGTCACTCCCATACCCATCCCTGTGGGCGGTAGTCACCCCATACCCATCCTGTGGGCGGTAGTCCACCCCACACCCATTCCTGTGGGGCGGTAGTCACACATAACCCACCTGTGGGCGGTAGTCACCCCATACCCATCCTGTGTGCGGTAGTGGAACCACAGTCGATGCCTCCACTCCAAACAACAGATACGATTACAAATGCCGAAAAAAAAATCCTTCCCCCCAGTACCAACATACCACCAGTCCGATAACATTCTTCTTTTGCAAATATAACAGGGTCTAAAGCCAGCAACAAACAACAAAATACCTTTTATCCGTGGACTGCTTGCAAAGGCGAAGGCAATGTTCGCGGCCTTTTTTTCACTGAGACCCACATAAAGGATCATTGACAAAACGAAATATGGAATCCCAGTTTACAACCTATACAGATGGACAGAGTGCGCGCAGGCAAAAGGGGGGGAGGGGGTTGGCCTGTACATTTGCAGAGTCACTTGTTTGCACAAACTGCTTAATGCCTCAAATGATGTAGTGGAAGTTTTAGCAGTAAAGGTCGAGAACCAAAATCTAGTCATTGTGGTAGTCTACAAGCCTCCGATGCAAACATCCCAGCAATTCCAGGAACAGCTGTTAAAAAATTAACCTCTGTCCTGGAACATCTTCCAGCCTCTTGCACCCAACTCTTGCTCCTGGGGGATTCAACTTAGGCTAAACCTAAAATGGAGGAATATAGCAAATAATACTGTTGCAGTAAAAAATAACAAACACCAGGAGGCAGCTCTGATGAAAACCACAATCTCCAACGGCTTTTAAATCTCTGCACAAAATTCAATTTAAAACCAGCAAATAATAGAGAGCCTACTAGACTGGAGAATACACTTAGACCTCATCTTCACTAACAAATGAATGAACTGATAAGAAATGTCACCATATCAAAAACAATAACTCAGATCACAACATAATTGAGGTTCAGACATGTATGGCGTGGAACCCCAGACTACATAATGAGACTAGTCACGAGGAGGTTCAATTCACCAAATTCAACTTCAAATAACAAAAACATAAAGTGGGACCCAAGTAAACCAAGTCCCTAACGATATAAGCTGGGAAATATAACTAAGCAACACAGACCCCAGCTTTTTATGCCTAGAAACAGATTAACTCGTGGCACTCGAATTGTATGCACAAGGCTTATTCCTCTAAGAAAAAGGGAGGAGTAATGTAAACAAAAGAGACAGCGCTCCCTTTACAGCAGGCGACGGAAAAGAATAAACAGAGCGGCTAAAAGAGGTCAATATATCTGAATTGCGTAGGGAGACATAGTGGACGGGTGGTGGATGCAGTAACGCGGTCCCTTTGTTGGAGTGTATGCTCCGGCGGAGAACGATGCAGGGTAAAATCGGCAATTGTAAGGATGATCTGGTGTATTTCTTGGAGCAAACTGCCCAGGGTTGCATTGATGGGGAGATTGGAATTGTATAAATACGGAGGATTTTGATGTGATGCCAAGCGGGGGCGGGATATTTTTTTCAAACGTGTTGCGAGACACTGTGTAGAGATATTGGGGTACGAGATGCATTTGGGTGGAATAGGTAAGTGCATACATACGTATGTAAGGAGTGAATACGCAGCTAGACTGGTTAGGATCTATATAAAACGCAAGGGGTTTCAGTGGAGTCTTTTAAACAACTAAATAGAAGCAATTTATTCAGGATCACAGGGCAGTGGGGGTGGGGTAGCATGGACTACTCGTTTATGAAACGGTTTTGAAAGCTAACTGGAAATTAAACACTGCGACTGCCTTGAGGATGAGGAAGTGGGAGGAGGGGTTTTTGCTTCAGCTGTGGAGGAAGCTAAGTAGGAGGCAAAAGGGTTGATAATGTTTACGTTGGTGGGACAGTGTGGCCAAGAAGGAATTCCCGTAGGTTTTACGTGGTGAGGGGAAACGGATAAATCGACTGAAGTATGGATTAACAAATTAATGTTGGAAAGTAGAATAGGATACTATCATGAACAAGGAGTATGGGAGGGGTTTTCCAAACAGAGCAATAGATGATCTGAAGAGCAGGATAAGAGAAGTGCAGGAGGA
>NC_069418.1:43435-62519 GCF_026875155.1 Cherax quadricarinatus | reverse complement strand
CAAAATTCTTTCCCCTCCACCCTCAGGGGGGAACCCCCCTTTTCTCCCCCCTTCATTTTTTTAACCACTTTCTTCTGACATCTGCTGACCCCGCCCAAACTTCCCAAAATTTTTCCCCCCAAAAAATTTTTAAACCACCTCCATACTTTTTTTTCCCTAAAAATCTTTCCCAAATCCTCCAATACCCCCCTTAATTTTTTTTTTCATCATTTTAAAAACCCTCTCAATTTCCACTAAATTTGCCTTCCCCTTCCATACCCCTCCCCCCAATTTTTCCCCCCCCAAAAAAAAAATTCCACAACCCCCAAAACCCCCCCCCTCTGCAACTTCTGTTCAAATCCCCCAAAAGCACGTGCCCCATCAGCAAAAGCAACTGTGAAACCCCCACTTTGTTTAAATTCTTTATTTTTTAAACTCCACACCTCTTCCCAACACCCCAGTTTTCATTTTCCTTAGAACCCCATCTATAAATTATTGAACAACCACGGTGACATCACACATCCCTGTCAAAGGCCCAATTTTTAGGGGGAAATAATCCCCCCCTTCCACATACTCTAACCTGAGCCTCACTATCCTCGAAAAAAACTTTTCACTGTTTTAAATAATCTACTTCCTATTCCCATTTGCAACATCTGTCACATTGCCCCCCACCCATCCTTCATACACCTTTTCCCAAATCAAAAATTGCCACAAAAACCCTTTCCCCTTTTTTAAATAATTTTTCCCCTAATGTTTCACTTAAACACCGGGTCACACCCCCCCACTTTTTTAAAAGCCTCCTTTTTCATCGCTATCCTGCTCTCCTCTTCTCTTAATTCTTTAAATATAACTCTACCAACATGCTCCCTATAATTTGTACTCTCCTTTTTTCCTCTTTGTTTTTTACAAAGGAACTATGACCCCTCTTCTAATCCCTGGGACTTTTCCTTTCTTCCATACATTTGTTAAATAAAAACATAACCCACTCTAAAACATACCCCCCCTGTTTTTAAAACATTTCCATCTCTATCCCTCAACCCCCAGCTCCCTTTTCCCCCTTTTCATTCTACCCACTCCCCCACGATTTCCCCACACTCACACTGGTTCTTTTAACTCCTAAATGTTATTCCTCCTTCCCCTAACACAAAAAAACAGATTCTTTATCTTTATAAACATTAAACATTCCTCAAAATATTCCCCCATCTTCCTAAAACCTCAAACTTCCTTTTAAAAACTCTTCTCCCTATTTTTTAATAAAAAGCCTTTCTTTCCTAGGCTTTTTCCTTACAATCTCACCCCGAACTTTTTTCTTTTCCAAAAAAAATTTGTTGATTTTTTGCCCCATCTTATTTGCTCTCTTTTTACTTTGCTTCACACCTCTTAACCTCTGTTTTTCCCCCATATTTTCCTCCCCCTTCATCACTTCTCTTTGTAAAAACCTCTCAATGCAACTTTTTCCTCTTCTTCCCCCCAACCCACCTTCCTGAAACCCCAAAAACTTCTGCAAACATTTCCTAAACCTATTTATTTTAAATTTACCCCATAATATTTTCCGTTTTTGTCTATACTCTCCAAAAACCATCGTCCCCAACATTTTTTTATATCTTGCCCTAACGCCTCCCCCTCTAGTTTTAAAAAAACCTTCCCTCTTTTTCCCCTGCGTTTTCCTTTTTCCTTTAAAACCCATCCCCTTTTACCTCACTGTAGCACTTTAAAAAAGTGTCTGTTTTGTCCCCCTTTTTAAAAACTTTAATCCTGAAGTCTACCCCAAGTCTTTATCTATCAATACTAGTCCATTTTCTGCATTACACCCCACACATCTATGTAATTTATTTATCCACTTATCTTAAAAATATGTGTTACTCAAACCCAAAACCCCCTTTCAATACAAAATTCAATCAAAATGACCCCATTTCATGTATACCTGCCCCCCTCGGCAAGACAGTGAGGGTGAACGATGATAAAAATTTTTTTTTTGGGCCCCATCGCCTTAGTGGGAATCTTTTGATGCGTTAATAAAATAAAAAATATCCCCAAACCTACCTACCACACCCTCTGTGATGTTTATCCTACTTTAGCATTTAGGTTCTCTATCACAATTTACTCTTACTGCCAAAGTTCCTACCACTCCTTAAATCCCAAAAATTTTTTTCTCTCCCACACCCCCTCTTCTCCGGGTGCAAACATTTTTTTTATGACCCACTTTTCAATGCCCCTTATTAAAATCCCATATCCTCGAATTTATACATTTACATACCCCCTTCCTCTCTCTCCAAAACTGATCCTTCAACATATTGCTACCTTTCCCTTGCCAACTCTCTCAGACACTCCCCGACTTAATTCCATTTATTTCTCCCACTGAAAATCCCCTACCCCCTTAAATTTTGTTTCCCAGAGCTGGAAAATCCCTTCTTTTTATCAAACATAGCATATCTGTTTTTTTTTTTCCGCACTAACCAGACATTTAAACCCAATTTTATGAAGTTTTCCTTTTCCTTTATTTTAGTATTTATACAGAAGGGGTTATAGCCCCCTTGCTCCTGGGCCCTTTTGTCGCCCCTCAAATACAGGCTTATGGGAAAAAATTTTGTTCCCCTCACCATGGAGAAAAAAAAAATAAACAGAACATAACTAGAAGAACAAGAAGAAACCCAGAGGAGTTTGTATATATATTGTACAAACATGTGAGTGTACCTAATTGTAAGTACAAATAGCAAGACATCCTAAAACCTTTCTGTTTTTGACAAAAAATTTTACAGCAATCCACCCCAATGAAAACAATTACAGGTTGTGTTTCACCTCGCCGGTGGATGGTGGGGACCTCCCCCGGGGGTTTTTGTCTACCAAAACCCAATAATTATTATATTAATTATAATATAATATAATAATATATTATAATATTATATGCAAAAAAACCACGTGAAAGAGTTGAAAACAAGCGCTTTCGTGACTACTCACATTGTCTAGTTCCTGGCAAAGTGAGTATCACGAAAGCGCTTGGGGAAATTTTACTTTTTCAAGTGTTGTTTTTCATATTTTAAAATCACCTGTTTACTGGATCTTATTTCGCATATATATAAAATAAAATATATATATATATATTAATATATAATATATAAATATTTAATATTTAAAAATTAAAAATAATTTTATGCCGAAAAGGAGAATTTTCCATCTTGGCTTAAATCAAAAGTTTTCTTGCCCTAAGGGGCAAGTGAAAATTTGTGTATGCATAATTTCGCCAAAAACATTTTGAACCTAAGAAAAAAAAATATTTCACGTGTTTGTTTAATTTAATTTTTTGTAAACAAACCTAAAATTTTTTAGTTGGGGTTTGGGTAAAATAAAAAGTTCTTGTTTTAAAAAAGGTTATAATTTTCTAGATTCTTTTAATGCAAAAAAATTTAAAAATTTTTTTCATTTTAAAAAATGAAAAAATAATCTTTTTAAAAATATAAGAGAAAAATTTTTGAAAGGACTTAATTTTTAAATGAGTTCTTTCTAATTTACCAGTTTTACAATTCGGCACGACTTTTTTATTTTATAATATATATTATATATATATATATATAATTTTTATAATATATATATATATTTGGAGATTCCCCATTAGCTGTTTCCGTTTTCCCCTCGGGCCCGACTCAACCCACAGGGCCCTTCGATTGGTGTTGCTCTTCGCCCACCAAACCCCTACTCACGAACAAAGGGGCTTTTCAGAAAAAACAAGGGGTAAATAAAAGGGAAAGCTTTAATGGATTTAAAGTCTGGGGTCCCCCACCCCTCCCCCCAAAGGAAGAGTTACAAAGTTTTAGGGGTCAATTGGGGCTACAATAAAGGGGAAAGGCCTTTCACACCCTTGCCCACTTCAGGGAAACCCGATACCAAAGCTGAGGGGGTGAGCCCCAGCTAAAAAAACCCGAAGACCCAAAAGAAAATTTCCCCCGAAAAATTCACCTGGGGGGCCCACATTGGGCAACCCCTTTATTTTTTAAAAGCTGGGGGAAAAACCACACAGAAAACCAAAGGTCCAAAGGGGGACTTCCCTTTCAAACCATTTCCCCAGGTAAAAAAAATTGAGCATTTGGGCAAGGGCCCCCGGGTGGAGCTGGAAAAAAGATTCAAGTTTTACTAATGTTATCTTTGTTTGGGGATCTTCGATTTTTGCAAGTTTCCCCGCTTTAAATAAAGTGGAATGTGTTTTTTGGTGTTTTTTGGGGGTTTTTTTGGGGGGGTTTTTTTTTGTGTGTGTGTGTGGGGTGTGTGTGTGTGTGTGTGTGTTGGTGTTGTGGGGGTGTGTGGTGTGTGTGTGTGGGGTGTGTGTGTGTGTTGTGTGTGTGTGGTGTGTGGGTGGGGTGAGTGTGTGTGTGTGTTGTGTGTGTTTTGTGTGTGGGGGTGTGTGTGGGTTTTGTGTGTGGGGGTTGTGTGGGTGTATAAAAAATTATATATATATATAAAATTATAAATATTTTTTATATATATATATAAAATATATATATATATATATTTTTTTATTTATATAAAGAATTTTTTAAATGGAGAGTTAAGGTTTTGGGAAAATTGGGGGGGAAAAATTTTGGGGAATTTAATAAATTTTGTAAAAATGGGGAAGGGCTGGCGTTTTGTGTATAGGGAAGGAGGAAAACATCTTTAAGGAGTGAAGAAGAACCAGCTGGAGTGTGGGGGAAGTGCGTGGGCAGGGGTAGAATGTTGGGGGGTTAAAAACAGCTGGGTTTGATGGGTTAAAGATAGAAATGCTAAAAGCAGGTAGGGATTTAGTTTTGGAGTGGTTACTTTTTTTTAATTTAAAAAAAATGTATGGAAGAGGGAAAGGGTTAACTAGGGTTTGGGCCCAAAAGTATCATATTTAAATTTCGAAATAAAGGAAAAAAGGGAAAAAAAACAGAGTCCCAAAAATTATATCAAATTAAGTGTGAGTATCCCAGGGAAAGTGTATAAAACAAAAGGGAAAGGAAAAAACCCACTGCCCCGGCCTACTGGTCCATGCAAAGGCAGATCCAACCCTTTTCCCCCGGTTTAAACCCGGGAGAGGGCTGGAAATTCCGACCTAGTGCACAAGCAAGTAAAACCCAAAACTCACACACACCTAAAACCCCTCATGTATTTACCCAAACCCTATTTTTTAAAACTACACAACGTCTTAGCTTCATGACGATATTCGGGATTTTTTGGTTCCCACCCAAAAACTCTATTACCAAACCAGGGGCTTTCCTATACCCTTCCTGAATCTGTTTTTAACCCAAAATTAAAACAATTGCTGCAAAGTCCTGTCTTTGCTAAATTTTTTAGCACACTATTTACATCCCTTTAGCAATTCCTTTTTTCCATTTAAAACACCTCAATAAATAACCCCCTTTAATTTTTACGCCTTTCTAGAGATTTGCAGATTAAGGACCTAAGTCTACCCCCATAGGGAAGATTTCTGATACATGGGATCAACTTGGTAACCCCTCCTTTGTATTTTTCCAGTGCATTTATATCCATTCTGTAAAAACAGTGACCAAAACTGAGCGCATAATCTAAATGGGGGCCAAACCAAAGATTTTAAAGAGTTAAAGAAAAACCTGGGGACTTCTTTTAAATTTATAGTTCTTGATACGAAGCCAAGGATTTTTTTTAGCTTTAATGGGGACATAATGCACTTTGCCCTTGGGGTTTCAGATTATGCTAACCAGATCTCCAAAACCCCTTTCCCAATCCGTAATATTAAGATCCACAAATTTAGTTTATATGGGCAGGGTTTTTTTCCTGTCCAAATTTAGAACTTTGCTTTCTATCTATAATAAAACTACATCGGGCCACTTCTCCGACCTTTGGTCAGTTTCAAATCCCCGGAGTGCCAAATGCCCATTAGAAAAAATGAATGGCCTTTTTTGGGGTGCCATCACAAATTTGCTTATGTCGCTATTTTTTTTCCCCATTTGGTCGTTTAGTAGTTTTGTAAACAACAAGGACCCCAACATTGCCCCCTGGGGGGAACCCGTTTTTTGACTTTTCCCCCCCTTTCTGTTTTCCCCCCCATTTGTGAAAAACTTCTGCTGCCTTTTTATAAACCATGCCTCTACCCGGGAAAAAAAATACCCTTTCCATGTGCCTTAATTTCCTCTTTTGGCCTTGATGGGGAAAACTCTATAAAAAGCATTAATAAAAGCCCATATACAAAATTATATTCAATCCCATGATCAAACCTCCTTTAAAACCTTAGTGAAAAAAGTTATAAATTCGAAAGGGCCCGGGAAACGCCACTTTGAAAAACCCGTGTGAGATTCATTAATAAATTTTATGTTTTTAAAAAGGGGCTACGAATTTTCGGCAATTGTTTCCCAAAAATTTTTTTCCAACTATGGGTAAGGTTTATTGGCCTATGTTCGAAGCCAAGGACCTGTCCCCCTTTCCTTGTAAATGGGTATTACATTTTAAAATTTTTCCACTTGCTGGCCTATGCCAGTTTGTGTGAAAATTATAAAATTATTATTAAAAATTTAAGGTAAGACGGAGATTTGGATAGCAAATAAACCAAGGAAAATTTGGGAAAGGGGGTAGGGGGTGTGTGGCCCAAGGGGGGGGGTTTTTACAGTGAAACATTTTGTGAACAGAAATTTGCAAAAGGGGTTAAAAAAGGTTTTAGGGGGCATTTTTGGTTTTGAAACGGCGTAGGGCCCAGGGTTGATGGGGAGGAAAAGGGTGCAGATGTTGCGGGTGTATGGTAAGGAGGAGGTTACTAAAAGCAGGAAGAGTTTTTACGGGGATAGTGGGCTCGGGTTAGGTTTTTAGGAGAGAGGGGATTTTTTCCCTTTAAAAGGGGCCCTTAGCCCAAGGAGGGGAAAGGTCACCGAGTTGAAAAATTATATTTTTTTGTTTGGGGTTTTGGAAAAGAGAAATAAAATGCGAGGGTGTTGGCAGGTGTTGGGTTAAAAGATAAAAAATTTCAACACAAAGTGGAAGTTGTCACTTTTGCTCTTTGCTGATCCCCACTGTGTTTTTTGGGAGTTTTCGAAGAGAAGTTGCAGGGGTTTGGGTGATGATTTTTGGTGGGGAAATGTAAAAAAAGGGAAAATTTTAAAAGTAAATATGGGAAAGAGAAAAAGTGAAGGAAAAAAAAGGGGGTAAAAAAAAGCTTGGTTTATAGAGGGGACAGAGTAGGGAGGGGTGAATGTATTCAAAAAATTAGGAGTGAACGTGCCCAGCAGAGGGGGTTTATAAAAGAAAAGGGTTTGAATCATAAAAATGATAAAGGGGAAAAAGGGGATGGTGCAGTGGGGAGTTGTGGAGACAAAAAAACTTTCTTCAGGGAAGCAAGGGGGGAAAAAAATAGTTTATAGTTGTCCCAACATTTCCTTATATGGGTGTGAAACATAGGTGAAGGAAAAAGGCCCGGAGGCAGTGGAGATGTACTTTCTGGGGGCAAAGTATAAATTTAAAAAGCAAGAATTCGAAATCTGCAAATTAGGAGGAGGTCAGGATTTTAAAAAATTTACCCAAAGGGCCAAGGGGGGGTTGTTGAAAAGGTTTTCGGACATGTAAAAGGGGTTTGGAACGAAAAGAATAAATTCGAAGTGTTTTAAATCGTAGAGGAGGGAAGGCGGGGTGGGGGTGGGCCCTGGGAAAAGGTTGGATGGAGGGGGTAAAGGGGGTTTTTGGGGTGTGGGGGGCTTGGACTTTCAAGTGTGAAATGAGCGTGTTAGGGAACAAATAGAGACAAAGGTTTTTTTAGGACTTGACTTGCTGTTGGAGTGAAAAGAAAGGGAAACTTTATAAAGGGGATTCGGGGAAACCCGGGCAGGCCGGACTTGAGTCCTGGAGGGTGGGGAAATACAGTGTCTGCACTTGAAGGAGGGGGGTTTTAAACTTTGGGAGTTTTATAACTTTAAAGTAAAACGCGCCCTTTTTCTAACCCGTGGAAATGGGAAAATAAAGTTTTTTTTTTTTGGGGGCCACCCTGCCCGGGTGGGGGAAAAGGCCTTTTGTGTTAATAAAAAAATAAATAAAATATATATATAGTATATACCTATACATATAAATATACTTTTACCTTTTTGGTGGGCCCGGTTTGGGTTTAAAGCTTCCGCTTCACCCCGGTGAGGGGGGGGTTCGATTCCCAGCCAGAAAAAGAAAATTTTGGGCGTGTTTTTTTTCCACCTGTTTTTCTAAGTTTCCCCCCTCATTTAAAAAGGGTACCTTTGGGGGTTAGTCGATGGGGGGGTTTCGCATCCTGGGGGGCATGAAACCCAAGGGGGGCCTGGTCCAGACCGGGTCGCGGGGGCGTTTTGACCCCCCCGGGGCTCTCCCAATAAAAATCCCCCGAAAAAAAATTTATATAATATAAATTAATATATTTTAAAAAAAATATAATAATATTATATATATATATTTATTTAGACCCTTTCAGAGGGGTTCGGAAAACCCGTCACGTAGCACACCCCCTCCCGCAGAGAGACTGGGATAAAAACACTGTTAGGTGACTCTGTGGGTTGCATGGGTTTTCAGGTGGCATGGTTTTGAATCCTCTGCCGGTTTTGAGAAGAGTTTCGTAAATCACTCTTGTGTTTTCATGACCCCCCTGGGGGGTTTTTACGCTTCCACACCAATTACCTGCGAGTTTTTTCTTTTTGATGTGGGCCCCAAGTTCGTTCAGTGAGTTCCCAAAGAAATTTTGGGAAAAAAAACGGGCCCCAGGGCTGTGAAAATAACCCTGTTTGATCCGAGGAAGGGAAGGAAATCCCAGCTTTTTTGATCGAGAACCCTTCACCCAAATTCAATGCACCCCCCTTCCGACTTTTTTCCTGAAGGGAAAAGTTTTACCCGAAAGGGGAAAGCTCGTGACAGAAAGAAGTTTAAGGGCAGAAGAACCCTAAAACCGAAAAGAACGTAAGGGCCGAAAAGGGGAAGTAAGACAGAAGCGAAACCCTTTAAAAACAGAAGAGACCCAAAAACAGAAGAGAACGTAAGACAGGGAAGAAACGTAAGACAGAAGGACCGTAAAACAGAAAAGAAAGTAAGGGCAGAAAAAGACCCTAAGACAGAAAAGAACGAAGACCCAAAAGGGGAAAGGTAGACGAAGCGAGGTAAAAAACAAGAGAGACCGTTTAAAAACAGAAAAAGAACGTAAACAGAAAACGTAAGACAGGGGAGAAAAGTTAAAACAATGAGACAGTTTAAAACAGAAAAAAAAGTTTAAAATAGGGAAAGGGAAATTCTACGAAAGACCTAAGAAAAGAAAAGAACGTAAGAAGAAAGGGGAAACCTGTGACGAAGAGAACCCTGAGGCAGAGTGAAACAAATATAACCCAAAATGTAAGAGGTATATTCCCATACCCCGGGCCCTATATTTACGGGCTGAAATTTAAATTTAAAATATGATGCAAGCAAACCCGCGATGTCTGTAACTTCTTTTCATCATTTAACCCAACCCCTCTAGCATGCATGCACCCAGCGGCCCCGCGTGTGCGGGGTGTTGTTTTTGGGGTGTGGTGTGTGTGTTCTCACCAGTTTTTGGTTGCCCGGAGCGATTCACAGCTCCTGCCTTTCCGGGCCCCTTCGTTTTCTGTTTTCCCAGGTGACCTTTCCCGCTCCATGAGCTTTATCCAAAAACTCTTTTTTAAAGCTATGTATGGATCCTGCCTCCACTACATTTACCTTTCCCAGACTTATTCCACTTCCCCCACCACTCTGTGGGTGGAAAAAAAAATCTTTCCTGACAAACCCTGTGATTCATCTGATCTTTAACTTCCAACTGTGGGCCCCCAAATTTCGGGGTCCCATCTCTGGAAAATTCTCTCTCTTTTTACCCTTTTCGATTCCTCCCCCGGGGATTTTGTATTCGTTTTCATTTTCCCCCCTAAATCTAATTTTCCCCCCAGTGCCCCTCAGGTCGATTTTTCCCCTTTAAACCCCTCCTCGTTTTGGGAAAATTCTCCTTACTCCCGGGGCCCGCGAATTGCAAACCTTTTTCATTTTTTTAGGTTTTTTTACGTTTCTTGGGTAGGGGTTGGGTTCCAAACTGATGTGCATTTCCCCAAAAAGGGCCAAAGTAACCCGGTGTACAGGGGGCCCGAAAGATTTTTAATTTAAAATGTTTGGAAAAGCTGTTCTGAGGTTTGATTTTTCGCCCCCATGCTGCAGCAGTTATTTGGGTTTATGTGTTTTCCCCAGGGGATCTGCCTGGTTTTTATACCCCCCCAAAGGCCTTTTTCCTCAGTGGGTTTGCAGTCTCTAACCCCCCCAGACTGATTTCCCTCTTCGGGGCCTTTTTCCCTTTCCCTTCCCCAACTTCATTACTTTGCCTTTTGGGGGGGTTGAACTCCGGAGCCGCGAAAGGCCCCGCCTACAGCCCAAACCTGATCCTTTTGTAGTTCTGTAGTTTATTCCTTCTGTCCTGTCGTTCTATCCCTGTGGAACCTCGCTCGTCACACGGGCCCACTCTGACGCCTCGCCATGTACCATGACCCTGACAAGTATTCCTTGATCCATTGTAGTGCCTTCCCTGTTATTTCTGCTTGGTCCTCCAGCTTTTGCACTAATCTCTTGTATGGAACTGTGTCAAACGCTTCTCACAGTCCAAGAAAATGCAATCTACCCACTTACCTCTTTCTTGTCTTACTGCTGCCACCTTTTCATAGAACTCCAGTAGGTTTGTGTCACAGGATTTCCCATCCCTGAATCTGTGCTGTCGTTGATAAGCTCATTCCTTTCTAGGTGCTCCACCACTCTTCTCCTGATGATCTTCTCCATGACTTTGCATACTATACATGTCAGTGACAGTGGTCTGTAATTTAGTGCTTTTTGTCTGTCTCCCTTTTTAAAAATAGGGACTACATTTGCTGTCTTCCATACCTCAGGTAGTCGCCCTGTTTCAATAGATGTGTTGATAATTGTTGTTAGTGGTACACATAGCGCCTCTGCTCCCTCTCTCTTGACCCATGGAGAGATGTTATCTGGCCCCATCGCATTTAAGGTATCTAGCTTGCTTAGCAGTCTCTTCACTTCTTCCTCGGTTGTATGTATTGTGTCCAACACTTGTGTACCTCACCTCTCCATCTTTCTGGAGTCCTTTCTGTCTCCTTGTGAACACTTCTTTGAATCTCATGTTGAGGCTCCTCACATACTTCACGGTCGTATCTTGCAATCTCTCCTCCTTCCTTCCTCAGCCTGAGTACCTGGTTCTTAACTGTCGTTTTCCTCCTGATGTGGCTGTACAACAGCTTTGGGTCAGATTTAGCTTCGGCTGCTGTATCATTTTCGTATTACCGTTGGGCCTCCCTTCTTACCTGTGCATATTCATTTGTGGCTCTACAACTTCTTTCCTTATTCTCCTGGGTCCTTTGCCTTCTATACTTCTTCCTTTCTCTAGTACACTTGGTTCTGGCCTCTCTACACCTTTGGGTGAACCAAGAGCTCACCCTGGCCTACTCATTCTGTACCCTTGGGTAAACCTTCCTCAGCCTCCTTGCTATTTTTGTCACATTCCATCATCTCATTTACTACTCCCTGCCAGTTCTTTGTCCAGTGAACCTTCTGCAGGAAAATATTCATGCCTATGTAGTCCCTTCTCTTGTAGTCTGGCTTCATTCGTCCTCCCCTACCTGCTTCTCACTCCACTTGTAACTCTACTATATATATGTGAAGCTCAGAACCATGTGATCACTGGCCCCGAGGGGTCTTTCACATGTGATGTCTTCAATATCTGCACTACCCAAGGTGAATATTGGGTCCAGTCTCCCTGGTTCATCCTTCCTCTCTCTCTGGTAGTGCCCTTTACATTTTGGGATACATGGGGTTTTTCCCCCAGTACCCCTCCATCACGTTTCTGGGCCCCACGTGGTTCCAGGTTTTCCTAGTTGACTTCCTGGTGGTTGAACTCACCCATAATCAGCAGTTTTACTCTGCTCACATGAGCCCTTCTGGCCACTTCAGTGGTGTCAACCATCGCTCTATTACTCTCATCATACTCTTGCCTTGGCCTCTGCTGTTCTGTTCTTTGGTGGGTTTTTACATCACTGCAATTACCACCTTGGGACTCCAGAGTGAAGGGGTTCCTATTATGTAGTCCTTTGTTTACTCTGTCTCCTCTCTCCAGCTCGTCAAATTCCCATCGGTTTTTGATGAGCAGTGCCATTCCTCCACCCCTCTGTTCCTTCTGTCTTTCCTTAGGTTCTGTATCCCGTCGGAAAGATGGCATCTGTTATCATACTGTTTAGCTTGGTTTCTGTGAGAGCTAAATGTCGGTGATACTTCTTTGCCCTTCTGTGCCACTCCCCACGTTAATTTGTTATTCCATCAGTGTTGATTTTACCATACCTTAAGTTTCCTCACCACTGTTTTGGGGGGTTCTGTGAGGGTGCGGGACCTGGCAGTGTGCTGTGGGATTCTACAGCGTAGTGTTGGGAGGGCAGCTGTAAGTGCAGATTGTGGTTTGTGTTGGGATGGCTGTGGGGTTCTAGGGGTGGTTCTGTGTGTGGGGAATGGGGAGAACGGAGGGAGAGGGAAAGAAGGAAGGAGAGAGAGGGAAAAATAGAAAGGAGAGACTGTCGGGTTTAAATTTTGTTAACAGTGGGTGTCATTTAGTGTATGCGAAAGTGTGTGTGTACGTGTGTGCCTGAGTGAGTGTTAGTTTTGGGTTTGAATCATGCGTGGACGTGTTACTCAAGTTACCTAGTTGTACTCACCTAGTTGTGATTGCGGGGGGTCGATTCACAGCTCTTGGCCCCGATTCTTCAACTGGCTGCTACCAGTGTGCGCGCGTTATGCGTGTGTACAGGGGGATTTGTAAGGGGAAGGGGAGGGAGGGGGATGGAGAGGTGGAGAGAGTGAGAAAGGGGGGTAGAGGGTAAAGGAGAGAAAGGGGGGAAAAGGGGAAAGGGGGGAGGAGGGAAAAACGAGAGAGAGGGAATGAGGGGGAAGGGAGAGGGAGAAAGGATCGAGAAGAGAGAAGGGGGAAAAGGAGGAGAGGGAAAGGCAATGGGGGGAGAGAGGGAGGAGTAGGGGGAACAGGGGGGAAGGGGGAAAAGAGGAGGAACAGGGGGATGAGGAAGAGGAAGAAGAGGAGGAAAAGCAAAAGAGAAGTGGAAGGGAGGAAAGGGAGGAGGAGGAAGTGGAAGGGAAGAGGAGGAGGAGGAAGTGGGGGGGGGAGGGAGGTGGAGGAGAAAGGGAGGCCCAACGGTTTAGAAAAATGTGGGGGGGTTTATGCGACCCGATTTGGGGCCCTGGTGGTATTTGTTAATGGTCCAGTATGACCCCGTATGTAGCCTTTTATAAGTTTTTCTTATCACTTCTTTTCCCCTGTGCACTATGTACACACTGTCTTTGTGTTTAAAAATTTCTGTACCCGTTGTTTTAAAGACCTTTTCCTGCCCCTTTCCCCTCATGCTTTTTCCACCAAAATTCCCACCCAGTTTATTTTTTCCTTGCTGATCACAATCACTCCAGATAGGGGTTTTTGACCCCCCGCTGCCGCGATGGTGTGTGTGTGTGTGTGTGTTGTGTGTGTGTGTGTGTGTGTGTGGTGTGTGTGTGTGTGTGTGTGGGGGTGGTGTTTTACTCACCTAATTGTGGTTGCAGGGTTCGGACTAGCTCCGGCCCCGCCTTTTCACTGGACTGTACTGGGCCCTCTCTCTCTCTCTCTGCTCCCTGAGCTTTATATACTCTTTTTAAAAACATGTATGGTTCCTGCCTCCACTACTTCACTTGCTAGGCTTTTTCCACTTCCTAAAGCCCTCTATTATGAAGATATACTTCCAAAACGCCCCTGTGACTCGTCTGAGTCTTCAGTTTCCCAAATTTTGTGACCCCTTTTTCCCCGGGGCCCCCCTCTCTTGAACATCCTATCCCGTTTCCTTTTATTTTTTCCCCCCCAGTTTTTCTTGAAGTCGTTATCATGTCTCCCCTGACCTTTGTTCCAGGTTCGTCAGCCCTTTTTTCCCCTTCAACCTTTCCTGTACAACTTTCCCCCTGAGTCTGGGGACTAGCCTTTTTGGAAAACCCGTTTTTCTTTCTCTAACTTCTTGACTTGCTTGTGTGTGTGTGTGTGTGTGTGTGTGTGTGTGTGTTTTGGGGTGTGTGTGTGTGTGTGTGTGTGTGGTGTGTGTGTGCAGGTGTTGTGTGTGTGTGTGTGTGTGTGTGTTGTTGTGTGTGTGTGTGTGTGGGGGTGTGTTGTTGGTGTGATGTGTGGGGTTGTTTTGTGTTGTTCGTGCTGTTTCCCGTGCGTGTGTGCGTGCGTGTGTGGTGTGTGTGGTTGTGTGTGTGTGTGTGTGTGTGTGGGGTTTTGTTGTGTTTTGGGGTTTGTGTGTGCGTTGTGGTGCGTGTTGCGTGTGCGCTTTGTGCGTTGGGGTGCGTGGTTTTGTTGTGTGGGGTTGCGTGCGTCCCGTGTGTGTGTGTGTCGTGTGTGTTTTGTCGTTGTGTTTTTGGGGCGTGTGTGTTTTGTGTGTCGTTGTGTGTGTGTGTGTTCGTGTGTGTGTGTGGTGTGTTGTGTGTGTGTGGTCGTGTTTGTGTGTGTGTGTTGTGTGTGTGTGTGTGTTTTTACTCCCCTTTTTGGGGTTTGGCAGGGGTGGAGTATAGCCCCTGGCCCCCCCCTTTTTCATGATTGCTGCAAAGGCCCTTTTCTCCCCTGCCCCATGAGCTTTATCAAAACCCCCCTTTAAAAACTTTGTTTTGGTTCCCGCCTCCACTACTTCCCCTTTCTAGGTTTATTCCAGGGGTTTTTAGATCCCTCTATGACAAAGGGAAATTTTCCTAACATCCCTTTGATTCTTCTGAGTCTTAAACCCTTCCAATTGTGACCTCTCGTGTCGGTGCCCCATTCTGGAAAATCCCGTCTTTGTCCCCCTCGCTATCCCCCCGCAGTTTTTTATGTCGTTTCATGTCCCCCCTCCCCTTTCCTGTCCCCCAAGTGCTTTGGGCCGATTTCCCTCAACCTTTCTCCGAAGCTCTGGGACTGTTTTGGGTTGCAAACCCTTTGCCTTTCTCTAATTTTTTGACGTGTTTGACTAGGTGTGGTTTCCCCAAAACGGTGCGGCATACTCCGTAGGGCCCCCCTGACGAAAAATGGTATCCCAGAGTCTTAAACCCAAATTCCTTACTGAGGTTTCGGAACGCTACCCGTAGGTTTGCCGGCCCGCCCGTATGCGCAGAAGTTATCTGATTGATGGCCCCTCAGGAGATATGCCCCGGTTTGGTTTTTTATCACCCCCAGATTTTTTTCCCTTTTGGGGTGGGGTTTTGGAAGGATTTTGGGGCCATCAAAAAATATATTGTGTCTGCGGTCTTTTTTCCCCTTCCCCCAATCTTCTGCCCTTTGCATTTGGCGGGGTTAAATTCAAGGAAACCAGTTTTTGGAAACCCGGCTTTAAGCCTTTTCCCGGTCTTTTTTGTAGTCCAGCCCGTTTTTCATCCGGGTTTGAAATTTTTCTATTAACTTTACATGTCCGCAAAAAAAGGACACTTTTGAGGGCATTCCTTCCCTTTTGGGCATTCAATATTTTTTAAGAAAGCACAGGTCCTTTGGATGACCCCTGTGGAACCCCGCTTGTCACCCGGCGCCACTTTGGGCACCCCGTTTACGTACATGACTCGTTTCTGCCTCCCCGTTAAAGGGATTCTTTATCCATTTGGGAGTTTCCTTTTCCCATTATGTTTTGCCTGGGTCCTTAGGTTTTTGCAGTAACCTCCCTTTTGAGGAAAATGTGTCGAAGGGCCCTTTTTGCATCCAAAAAAAAGCAGGGCGGAAACCACCCCTCTCTCTCTTGATTTACTTCTTTTCAAACCCTTGGGCCCTAAAACTCTAATTTGGTTTGTGGCAAAGGGGTTTTCCCCCCCCTAAAAACCCTGTAGTTGTCAATTATACAATTTTTTCTTTCCCGGGGCCCAACCCCTCTCCTCCTGAAAGATTTTTCCCCAAAATATTCCATTCCCGACTACTCTTTTGGCTGGGAAAAAATAATTCCTAACATCCCGTGAATTTATCTGTTTTCTTTAGGGGTTTTTTCCCAAATGTTTTCCCCGTGTTCTGTGTCCAGTCTTGGAGGAAACCCGTCTTTTTTCCCCTTGTCAAATTTCCCCTCAGCATTTTTTTCAGTCGTTATCATGTCCCCCCCAAACTCTTTCCCGTCCTCCAAATGTGTCAAGGGTTTTTTTTCCTTAAAAATCTCCTCATAGGGGCTATCTTAAATTTGGGCTTGTCTTGTTGCAAACCCTTTTCCTTTCTTAGGTTTCCTTTTCGTGTTGGTAGGTGTGGGTTCCCAAAATGGGGGCCGCATACTCCAATAGGGGCCCAAAGTAAAGGTGCACAGGGGTTTTAACGGTTTTCCCTTTTTAAAAGGGCGGGAATTTTCCCGTTCTGAGGGTTTTCCAGGCGCCCATATGTGCGCAGTTATTTTATTGATGTGGTTTCAGGAGAGTGCCCGGGTTTTACTCACCCCATTATCTTTTTTCCCTTTAGTGGGGTTTTTTAGTCTTTTGGCCCCTAGACTGTACTCCCCTTTTGCGGTCCTTTTTTGCCCCTTTCCCCCAAACTTCATGGGCTTTTCACTTGGTGGGATTGAATCCCGGGCCCAAATTTTGGGCCAAAGGGCTGCAGCCTGTCCAAAATCCCTTTGTTGTTTGCCTGGTCTTTGATCGAGTTTAATTCTTTTAACTTAAAGTTCCTTTTGCAAACAGGGGCACCTCAGGCTATTTTCCCTTTCCCTTTATGTCGTTCACAAATTTTCCGAAACAGCACTGGTTCCAAAGGGCTGACCCCTTTTGGGGAACCCCCCCGGGGGCCAGGTGCCCCCTCCGACCCCTCGCCACTTAACCCTAACTCGTGCTGTCTTCCTGACAAGTATTCCCCGATCCATTGTTGTTTTCCTTTTCCCCGGGTTTCCCTGCTTTGGGCCCCGTTTTTTTCCCCCAAACTCTTGTGTGGAACTGTTGTGTGTGGGTGTGGGGTGTGTGTGTTGTGTGTGTGCGTGGTGTGGTGTGTGTGTTTTTTGTGTGTTTTGTGTGTGTGTGCCCCGGGTGGGGTTGTGTGTGTGTGTGTGGGGTGTGTGGTGGTGTGTGTGTGGGTGTGTGTGTGGGGTTTTTTTGTGGGGTTTGTGTGTGTGTGTGTGTGTGTGTGTGTGTGTGTGTGTGTGTTTTGTGTGTTTTTTGTGTGTGTGTGTGTGTGTGTGTGTGTGTGTTTTGTTGTGGTGGGTGTGTGTGGTTGGGGGGTTTGTGTGTGTGTGTGTTTGTGTTTTTGTTTGTGTGTGTGTGTGTGTTTTGTGGGGGTTTGTTTGTGTGTGGGTTGTTGTGGGTGTTGTGGGGTGTGTGTGTGTGGGTGTGTGTGTGTGGGGGGGGGTGTGTGGGGGGGGGGTGGGGGGGGGTGGGGGGTGGGTGGGGGGGGGGGGTGGGGGTGTTGTGGTTTTGTTGTGTGTGGTGTGTTTGGGTTTGGGGGGGTGGTTGGGGGGGTGTGGGGGTGTGTTGTGGGGTTGGGTGTGTGTTGTGTATGTGGGGGTTTGTTTTGGGGTTGGGGGTTTGTGTGGGGGTGTTGTGTTTGTGTGTGGGGGGGGGTGGGGGGGGGGTGTGTGGGTTTGTGTGGGGGGGGGGGTTGTTTGTGGGTTTTTGTTTGTGGGGTTTTTTGGGTGGGGGGGGGGGGTGGGGGGGGGTTGGGGGGGGGTGGGTTTTGGGGTGTGTGGGTGTGTGTTTGTGGGTTTTTTGTGTGTGGGTTTTTGGGGGGGGGGTGTGTGTGGGGGTGGGGGGGTTATGGGGGGTGGGGTGTGTGTGGGGTGGGGGTGTGTTGTGTGTGTGGGGGTTTTTTGTGTGTGTGTGTGTTTTGTTTGTGTGTGTTTGTGTGGTGTGGGGAGTGGGTGTGTGTGTGTGTTGTGTGTTTGTGGGTGTGGGTGTGGTGTGGCGTGGTTTGGGGTGTGTTTTGTGTGTTTTGTGTGTGGTTTTTGTGTATTGTGTGTTGTGTGTGTTGGGTGTTTTTGGGTTTTTGTGTTGTGTGTTTTTGGTGTGTTGTGTGTGTGTGTGTGTGGGTGTGTGTGTGTGTGTATGTGTGTGTTTTGTGGGGTTTTGGGGTGTGTGGGGTGTGTGTGTTGTGTGTGTTTGGGGTGGGGGGTTTGTGTGGGGGGTGTTTTGTGTGTGTTTTTGTGTTTTGTGTGGTGTTGGGGTGGGGGTGTGTGTGTGTTTGGGGTGTGTGTTTTGTGTGGGGGTTTGTTTTGTTGTGTGGGTGTGTGTGTGTGTGTATGTGTGTGTATGTGGGTTTTGTGTGTGGGGGTGTGTGTGTGTGTGTGTGTGTGTGTGTTGTGTGTTTGTGTGTTTTGGTGTAGGGTGTTGTTGTGTGTGTGTGTGTGTGTGTGTTTGTTGTGTGTGTGTGTATGTGTGTGGTGTGTTGTGTGTGTTGTATGTGTGTGTGTAATGTGTGTGTGTGTTTGTGTGTTTTTGTGTGTGTGTGTGTGTGTGTGTGTGGGGTGTTGTGTGGGTTTTGTGTGTGTGTGTGTTTTGTTGTGTGTGTGTGTTTGGTGTGTGTTGTGTGTGTGTGTGTTTTGTGTGTGTGGGGGTTGTGGTGTGTGTGTGTGTGTGTGTGGTGTGTGTGTGTTTTTGTGTGTGTGTGTGTGTGTTTGTGTGTATGTGGTTTTGTGTATGTGTGTGGTTATGTGTGTTGTTGTGTGTGTTGTGTGTATGTTGTGTGTGTGTGTGTGTGTGTGTGTGTGTGTAACCACCTATTTGTACTCACCTATTTGTGGTTGCGGGGGTCTTTCCAGCTCCGGGCCCCGCCTTTTCGCTGATTGCACAGGTCCTCTCCTCCCTGCCCCATGAGCCCCTATCATATCTCCCCTTTAAACTAGTATGGTTCCTGCCCCCACCCATATTTCTGGCTTTCCACCCCTACTACTTTGACTGAAAAAAATTCCTAACACCCCTTTGTTTCTCTAGTTTTAAACTTCCAATTGTGACCTCTGTGTCGTGCCCCCCATCTCGGGAAAACACCCCGTCTTTGTCCACCTCGCTATTCCGCGCAGTATTTATATGTCTTTATCATGTTCCCCGCCCCTCCTGGCCCCCAGTGCGTCAGGCCGTTTCCCCCCCCCCTTTTCTTCTAGGACAATCCCCGTAGCTCGGGGACTAGTCTTGTTGC
>NC_069418.1:23713-42935 GCF_026875155.1 Cherax quadricarinatus | reverse complement strand
AAATCCCCTTTTTTACGTGATCTTATTGCATTAAGGGATACCACACACTCTTCAGAATTTCTCGATAAGCTTTCCTAATCATATATCTTTTGTTTCACAGTTTTCTTCTGCACTGATCAAGTCCACAAGTAAAAATTCGACTTAATTTTTTAAAAAATTGTTTAAATGAACAAGTTCTGCCCAAGTCTCTTTTACCCAATAGACTCCTTGACATGAGAGATCGTCCTTTTGATGATTTTATGAGAATTATTCTTCAGAAACATATTGAAATAACTAAAATACAGGAGAAGGAAGCATTCAAAATATTAAGAAACAAAAAATGCTCTTTTAATCAGGCCATTCCATCAGAATGGAAACACAGTATGTTGGATCATTGCTATAATAAACTCAGAAGAATTTGTAATGAACTCAAGAGCAAACTACAAAGAAAATTAGACATTTTAATTGAAAATAGTGATTGGACAAAGCATGCTAATAACAATTTTGTAATTAACTTATCAGATGAAATTTTAGACAAACATACAACTGCTGCTCTAGGTTTTGGCCTAAGTTTTGCAACTTCAAAAAAACTTAATAATGTTGAAATTGCAAAAGCCTTTTGTAACTTTGAAAAATTTTTCTGATTTATCCTCTGATGAAATTAATATTAGTAAAGGAATGGTATATAGCTCTATGTTAAAACCAAACATTCCCAATTGCCCTCAAAGATTCTTTAAGTCTTATGATACACTTAATAACAATAAAAATTTGCGCCTTACTAAAGCAGACAAAATAAATGCAATAGTAATTATGAAAGAAAATGATTACCAAGAAAAAATGAGAAATCTCTTAGATGATACTGAAACCTATTCTAAACTTAGGAAAAATCCCCTAGAAACCGTTAACAGCAATTTCAATAAAACAATAAAACTTCTACTGAAAGGCATCATGATGCTGGAGTGTATCATGATGTAGGTGTGTATCATGATGCAGGTGTGTATCGTAATGAAGGAGTGCATCATGATACAGGAGTGTATCATGATGTAGGAGTGTATCATGATGTAGGAGTGTATCATGATGTAGGAGTGTATCATGATACAGGAGTGTATCATGATGTAGGAGTGTATCATGATACAGGAGTGTATCATGATGCAGGAGTGTATCATGATGTAGGAGTGTATCATGATGCAGGAGTGTATCATGATGCATGAGTGTATCATGATATAGGAGTGTATCATGATGCTGGAGTGCATCATGATGTAGGAGTGTGTCGTGATGCAGGAGTGTATCATGATGTAGGAGTGTATCATGATGTACGAGTGTATCATGATGTAAGAGTGTATCATGATGTTGGAGTGTATCATGATGTTGGAGTGTATCATGATGTTGGAGTGTATCATGATGTAGGAGTGTATCATGATGTGGGAGTGTATCATGATGGAGGAGTGTTTCATGATGTAGGAGTGTATCATGATGTAGGAGTGTATCATGATGTAGGAGTGTATCATGATGTTGGAGTGTATCATGATGGAGGAGTGTATCATGATGTACGAGTGTATCATGATGTAAGAGTGTATCATGATGTTGGAGTGTATCATGATGTTGGAGTGTATCATGATGTAGGAGTGGGTATCATGATGTACGATTATCATGATTAAGAAGTGTATCATGATTTTGGAGTGTATCATGATGTTGGAGTGTATCATGATGTAGGAGTGTATCATGATGTAGGAGTGTATCATGATGTAAGAGTGTATCATGATGTTGGAGTGTATCATGATGTTGGAGTGTATCATGATGTAGAAGTGTATCATGATGTAGGAGTGTTTTATGATGTAGGAGTGTATCATGATGTAGGAGTGTTTTACGTGTAGATGTATCATGATGTGAGAAGTGTATCATGATGTAGGAGTGTTTTATGATGTAGGAGTGTATCAAGATGCATGAGTGTATCATGATGTAGGAGTGTTTTATGATGTAGGAGTGTATCATGATGCTGGAGTGTATCATGATGTAAGAGTGTATCATGATGTTGGAGTGTATCATGATGTTGGAGTGTATCATGATGTTGGAGTGTATCATGATGTAGGAGTGTATCATGATGTGGGAGTGTATCATGATGGAGGAGTGTTTCATGATGAGGAGTGGTAATCAGATGTGGGGGGGGGGGGGAGTGTATCATGATGGAGGAGTGTTTCATGATGTAGGAGTGTATCATGATGTAGGAGTGTATCATGATGTAGGAGTGTATCATGATGTAGGAGTGTATCATGATGTAGAAGTGTATCATGATGTAGGAGTGTTTTATGATGTAGGAGTGTATCAAGATGCATGAGTGTATCATGATGTAGGAGTGTTTTATGATGTAGGAGTGTATCATGATGCTGGAGTGTATCATGATGCTGGAGTGTATTATGATGAAGGTGTGTATCATGATGTAGGAGTGTATCATGATGTAGAAGTGTATCATGATGTAGGAGGTTGTTTATGAGTAGGAGTGTATCATGATGTAGGAGTGTATCATGATGTAGGAGTGTTTTATGATGTAGGAGTGTATCAAGATGCATGAGTGTATCATGATGTAGGAGTGTTTTATGATGTAGGAGTGTATCATGATGTAGGAGTGTTTTATGATGTAGGAGTGTATCATGATGTAGGAGTGTTTTATGATGTAGGAGTGTATCAAGATGCAGGAGTGTATCATGATGTAGGAGTGTATCATGATGTAGGAGTGTTTTATGATGTAGGAGTGTATCAAGATGCAGGAGTGTATCATGATGTAAGGAGTGTGATCAAAGATGTATAGGAGTGTATCATGATGTAGGAGTGTTTTATGATGTAGGAGTGTATCAAGATGCAGGAGTGTATCATGATGTAGGAGTGTATCATGATGTAGGAGTGTATCATGATGTAGGAGTGTATCATGATGTAGGAGTGTTTCATGATGTAGGAGTGTATCATGATGTAGGAGTGTATCATGATGTAGGAGTGTTTCATGATGTAGGAGTGTATCATGATGCATATTGTATCACATCACATGTTGGAAGCGAGCAGAGCGTGTTTGAGAGCCTGTAGGCGAGTCTGAAAGTTACACTGTCTCACCTATGTAAATCTTATTACGTCCATCCCCACACACGGAATGCTATAACCCCTGCAGGCAGTGGTGCTCTAGTGTCTGTGTGGTTTTGATGGTTACAACAGCAGTGTCCATCTTGACTTTTCGGAAGATAGACTGGTGGTAGTGACACAAACGTGTCCTGATGAATTCCTGTCCTGTAGCTATAGCATATTTATATTATTTTTAGTGTGGTTTCAAGATGTTTTCCAATTTGTTCTATATGTGTAGTTAAAAACTTTTGAAACAACTGTTTAAAGACATTCTAGTTAAACTTTCATAGGCCTCTTTGTCAGTTTTTTTTTCCGTATTATGATTTTTTGAAAACAATTCTCACATTAAAGTATTCGAGAGTTTGACGGATGTGAGACTGGGAAAACACATTCTTCATTTCTTATTTTTTGGGATGTTCGAATAGTAGTGTATAAAAGTAGGTATTTATTGGTTTTCATCATACATTAAGCTTAAAAGCCCTACCATTCGTATAGATATATATACGAATTTCAATCCATGTGTCTTATTTTCCATAATATTTAGTGATAATTACCAAATTTCAATGATGCTCTGCAGGATGTATATAAAGTATATTGACGAATGTTAAGGAAGATCATATCTTTTAAGCACCTCACCTTAACTCCTATATATGCTGTGATTAGTACTATTATAATCATGGAGCGCGCTAAACCATAGGATTATACAGAACATTTAGATGGCAGTTGAAGCCTTTATGGACAAAAAAATCTGTCATGAGTCGGTAGGCTCATGAATACATTTTGTTTGTTCTAAAACTAGTCGGACTACAGATTGTTTCAAGTGAAGATGATAAACTATTTTACTTAGTTTCTTTGTAATTTATTGAAAATATACCAAGCATCATTCTAGTGTTTAACTTTCTTTGGAACATTAATTCTGGTTCTGTTCCATGGTAATATAGAGAATGAAAAGTTTATATTGCTGCACGAGTATACACGCTTTACTGATGTTATTCCATTCTTCATGCTTATTAAATAAAGGTAACACTGGTTATAAATGACCATAATTTTTAACGGGGTGACCGGTAAGCAGCGGAAGGCCTCGTCAATGACCAAAAGCTCCAAAGGCGGGTCCATCATCTTACTAAGAGACCCGCTCAGGAAACAATTGTCCCTGTTTCTACGAACCTTACCTAACCTAACCTTCATGCTTATTTGTGTTTCAGTAAGGAATAGGCAGGCTGTTAACCGTTTTATCGATGCAGTAGACTAGGTAGCATTCCTCAGCAAGAAATATTGTAAACCTCGTACCTTTGAGGTCCTCGTAAAGTTTCGTATGGTCTAGTTGTGACCACTGCGACTTATGTGGATTTTCTGTAGCAGGAAAAAAAATGTGTTTGCCTGTGACCCCTGTCGGGACATGTGTCTCTTAAGGTGTTTGTTCTCTGGTTCCCGGCGATGTGGTGTATCATGTCACATTTCCGCTGCAATGGAGGGATTGTGTTTTGAGAAAATCAGAGGTTGAAGAATCATTTCTCTGTATAATTTCGGTCATCATTCAGGAATTAGTCGTTGCTGACTCTTAGTGCCCGTAGAAAAAAAAATCCGATACGCGACTCCTTTCTTAGCCCTCAATCACAAAGCCCATCTGTGGATAAACGTCCCTATAAAGGGCCTCACTTCAACCAGTGGGGACCGGGCAGTTGCCACTTTGGTGTGAGAAAAAATTTAGTGGTGTTTCCTTCTTTAGTTTTCTAACTAAACTAACTTACCAACCTAATTAAATAATTGTTAAAATTTACATAATATAGCCTAATCCTAACAAACCCGTTCTAAACCAATCCTTAACTTTAAAAAGGGAGCGTGATAACAAGGGGTTTTGAGTAGCAGTTAAGAATCAAGAAAAATTATTGTGAGGTGATAAAAATTTGTTAATGGTGATCCAGACAATGCAACAACAGTGAAAACGTTCCATAGCTTGATGTTCTAAATGATTCAGGTGTCACTAAAGCAATAAATGATAGACCACCTTCATAGCTTGACGTTGCTAGTACTAGTCACTGAACAATATAATGGTCATCTCATAGCTTGACGTTGCTAGTAAGTCACTGAAGCAATAATGATGTCATCTCATAGCTTGACGTTTACCAGTAATACAGTCACTGAAGCAATAATGTTGGACATCTAATGCTTGACCTTGCTTAGTAATAGTCACATGAAGCAATAATAATGGTCATCTCATAGCTTAATGTTGCTAGTATATCACTGAAGCAATAATAATGGTCATCTCATAGCTTAATGTTGCTAGTAATAGTCCACTGAAGCAAAATAATGGTCATCTCATAGCTTGACGTTTGCCTATATACAGTCCTGAAGCAATAATGTGGACATCTATAGCTTGACGTTTGCTAGTAATATAGTCACTGAAGCAATTAATGATGGTCATCTCATAGCTTGACGGTTGGTAGTAATACAGTCACTGAAAGCAAATAATGTTGGCCATCTCCATAGCTTGAGACGTTGCTATTAATAGTCACTGAAGCAATATGTTGGTCATCTAATAGCTTGTCGTTGCTAAATACAGGTCCACTGAAGCAAAGTGATGGTCCATCTCATAGCTTGACGTTGCTAGTAATAGTCACTGAAGCAATAATGTTGGTCATCTCATACCTGACGTTCCCAGTATGCCAGTCGATCGCAGGTAGAGGAAGTGCGCCACGCGCAAGTCTGCGGAGAAAGTATTTATAATATACAATTTGCTGTATGAGCTGGTTCATAGTTAGTGACTGCGTCACCAGAGAAATATACAAGAGAACAGTATTTGCTATAAACTCTCCGTACATAGAACAGTCTTTACATCATGAAAAGTATGAAGTATACTACACCTATTTACCAACACAACTACTCTGCATAAAGAACGGATGCATGCATTTTTTTCATTAACATTGGAAGATTAATAAAAAACTTTTATCTTTTTTTTCTTTTGCAAGCATATAGTTGTGTAATACATCAGTTCATTTGAAGCTCACCTGAATAAAATATCCAAATTATACATTCGATTACTACTGGAGGAACAAGGTCGAACAGGGCAGAGAAAACTTAGTCTGGTGTTCAGTGCCCCACGTCACATTCTCCGCACGCTCTAAATACAATTATGCCCAAAACTGTAATAATCCAACCAAAGTTTATGTATTAGTCTTTCAATTTCGAAAAGACTGCCCCAAAAGTACTTATTCTTCCCTTATCCTTCTTGTTCACTTCATCTAGCCCTCCTTTACTCTTGAACCTGATATATGTAACCTCATTAATACTAATCCAGCTAACCACGTTTCCTCTGAAAGTCTTCATAAGATATTAATCATTCTCACATCCCCCAGAAGGCACTCAAATATAAAAAAAAAAAGTCACTTGTCCTACATACTCTGATCAAACATGCTCATTCCTGCTGTTTAAATGTTCTAGCTCCTACATCTCACAGGTCTACTTCTTAAAGCATCATTACTCCATTTCTTCCTTAGAACGTCCCCTACATTTCCCTCCAAATCATTCCAGAATTATACACCTTAATCCACCCAACATTGCTCCAGTCCATTATGATGAAGCCATCTCAACACTCTCGTCTAACCCATTGAATGAATCTCGTTCATACTATCACACCATCTTCCTAATATCTTTAAGCCTCAATCTCTGCAAAATATTCACATGATACATTGACATCGGACATGAAACTTCCAGAACCTTAAACCTCGCCCCTCACCAACATCCATAGATTATAACTTGCACCTATAAAAAATTCTGACACACCTATTTTTCCTCTGTTAACAAGCTCTTTCTTTGCCACATCTATTCATGTGATATCATCACCCATCGGCCTACTCATTCCATTCCAATATTTAAATACATTAACCTTTTCTCACACTATTGCTTGCACTCTGACATCCAACGTTTCATTTCCTAGCATTCTTTTACTCTCTTTAACTATGCCTCTTTTCTGTGTTCTTTTTTACACTTGTCTGAAATCTTCCAAAAAACCTTGTTTCATCAGCAGAGTGCAAAAGACTAACTCAAACAATATATTAGGTTTCAATTACACATCTATTTATCAAGCTCAAATATCACTTATTTTGCCTACCTATAAAAACGGACCAAAAAACATTACAAATTTGTGTTTAGGCAGCCGGTGAACCAAAATACGACCCACAAGCCGTTAACAGTCTGGCCAAGGAATTCTATCCGACCCGCTGTGTCTAGGAAATATTAGTAAAAAAAATATTGTATCTCTAATTTAAAAACCGATCATTTTGATACGATTATTTCAGAGTAAACATGGGCAGTCATAACAGCAAAGGGACTGGTGTCAGAAGAAATGAGTTTTTCTTTGTTTCCCTTTCTGTTACCCAAGAAACTATATCTTTTTTTCATAGTGTTTTTGTTTACTTCTAAGCAAAAAGGAAAGGGTTTCATGTTCACTACACATACAACAAAGATATATAAGCCGAGAGGTATGTCTCTCAGTGTACATATCAGTGGCCCGTGGCTTGGCTAACGCTCTCGCTTCATCACACACAGAGGGCCCGGGTTTTGATTCCCGCGGGTGGAAACATTTCGACGCGTTTCTTACACCTGTTGTCCTGTTTCACCTAGCAGCAAATAGGTACCTGTGTGTACTCGCATCTGGACCAAATTGAAATAAGTTTAGACAGTCCTCCGATGACACACTGACTTTCTTGGTTATCCTGGGTGGCTCCAGGTTAAAAATTCGAACAAAATCTTATCTTATCTTACAGTGTTTACCCAAATGACTGGTGGCGAGCAGGTTATTGCAGACTGATGACCCTAATGTAGTCGATATCTTATTAAATCCTTAACCAACTAGCTTCGTCTACTGTCTTACTTGTCAAGTGTAAGTATCTTGTCTTATTTTAACTTGTCCTTTGGAAATAAATGGTATCAAATACCGACACATGGAAATATAAACACATATGCAGTATAATGAGATCCGTAATGACACGTTTTTCACCCACTTGAAAAAGCCCACTGTGTGGGTGAAACGTTGTCCAATAAAGGATCACATTTATACGCATATGTGCTTAAATTTCCAAACGTTGTCCTGTTATTTCGCTACTTAATAAGTTAACATGATATTTTGCTTCAGGGTGACTTCACATTGACCGTAAAGCGAAGATTAATTATTTTTGTTTCACCCTTTTCATGTGGCCTGAAATGCACATTGAATTGCTCATGTGTGACTCTAGCTTCTTGTTTCCTTCTTCTGCTGCCCACGTTCCCCCCTTGGGGGGGGTCGACCCTTGTTAAATCATCTGCAATTTAGACACACATCATAACACACCCACAAACCGGGGCCAGGAGCCTGTAATCGACCCCTGCAACCATCAACTAGTGAGTACACATGAGATTTTAAAGAAGTATTTACAGATGGAGATAAAGAGGACCCAGAAAGCCGAAGTGGTGGGTACCCCAACAACTGCTGGACACAATACACACAATGGAGGATGGAGGAGAGGTGAAGAGGCTGCTATGAGAACTAGATACCTCTAAGCGAAAGGACCGACAACATCTCTCCGTGGTCCTGAGAGAGGGAGCAGAGGCGCCTGTGTGCCACTAACAAGAATTTTTTCAGCACATCTATCGAAAACAGGGCGCCACCTGAGGTGTGAAAACAATAAATGGAGTCCCATCAAACTAAGACCAGTGGTCCCTGCCATGTATAAGTAGCAAGGTTATGGAGAAGATTATCAGGAGAAAGAGGGATGGAGCGCCTAGAAAAAAATGAGCTTTTCACGACAACCAACACGGTTTCAGGGAAGGGAAATACTGTGTCACAAATCTATTGGAGTTTTACGACAAGATGACGGCAGTAAGAAAAGAGAGAGAGAAAGAGAGATAGAGATAAGAGAGAGAGAGAGAGAGAGAGAGAGAGAGAGAGAGAGAGGTGGGTAAACTGCAATTTCTTGGAATGCAAGAAGGCTTTCGACACAGTTCTGCACAAGAGAATAGTGAAAAGCTAGAGGATCAGGCAGGTGTACAAGGAAAGGCACTGCTATGGATCAGAGAATACATGACAGGAAGGCAACAACGAATCATGGGGCACGTCGAGGTGTCAGAGTGGGCGCCTGTGACAAGCAGAGTTCCACAGGGGTCAGTCCGGGGACCGGTGCTGTTTCTGACAAACCTAAGAATAGCGTTCCGACACCTCAGTAGGGAATCCTTCAAGACTCTGTACACCGTGTACGTCAGACCTATATTGAACGCATGCAAGCACCAATTTTGGAATCCCACAACCTGGTCCAAACGTGTCAAGAAATTAGAAAGAGATGTGCAAAGGCTTGCAACAAGACTAGTCCCGGAGCTAAGGGGCATGCCTTACGAGGAGAGGTGAAGGAAAACGACCTGACGAAACTGGAGGACAGGAAGGATAGGGGGGGACATGATAACAACATATGAGATGCTGTTCTTACTTGGGTCTCTACTTTCTTCCAACAGAGGAGCGAGGATGGATTTAGTGTAGTGATGTAGTCTGTGCCACACACAGGGTGTATTGGCCTAGCAGAGCCATCGGCACACCTGGCCAGGCACTCATCGCCCTGGTAGATCTGCATGGGCCCTCCCCAACATCGTCACACACCTCGCCATCAAAGAAACATTAATGTAAGTAAATTTAAATAAATGTTCTTATATCTTCCTTTGCTTTAGATTAGAGAATAAACGAATCAATAAGACAATCATTTAGGTTAACTGAATTCTGAAGGAGATTAGTGATCAATATTCATCAATTGCAAAATAACTGAGTTGGTAAGTAGGTAATCAAACATAATTGCAATTTGTGTACAGTATAACCATCACAAGAATTTTTGTTTGTCTATATAAAAACAAAAGTGACACTACTCGATAACGAGGTTTTTAGTACAATTTATTTTACATAATTTTAGTTACAGAATTTTCACGACAAGTTCTTGTTAGTTACCAGTATCTGACTTCCTCTACTTTTGTATTATTGTAGGGTAACACGCAGATTTACTACTCATCTTTGTACTTAGTATAAATTAACGAGGTCTTCCAGAATGGCCTAGCAAAACTTCCGGCAACAATGTAAACCTAAGATGATATAAAACGTTATAACTTAATCAAAATGGACCCAAATAAATCTTGGTAAAAGACGGACTAACCCCATCCAACCACTGCATCAAAATCCAGTTATCAGACGAGCTGCAGCCATAACTTAGAGCAACCCCAATAAAATGAACAACTACCCCTCAATGACTACAGTCAACTGTCCTTGGACAAAGGAGGATGTAGGAGAACCAGCACCAATATAGATCATAGGATGCACATAAACATATTTGGAGGAACACTTCTCTCGCTTTCTTTTATCTCACGGCTCTGGGCTGATGAGACTGACACCTCTCTACCGTCTCCCCATCTGTAAACAACTGGGTATCTTTGTTTAAGAGATTGTTTCGTCCATCAAGCCTTATCAATCTAATACAGAGGCATGAAGAGGAGACTTATATATGGGAACCAAAGAGATGGTAGCATAGTGGTCACATAGGCATGCGAAACTCTCTCGAATACATTCTCAGAGTTTGCACCTCTTTACCACTCTACAATGATGCACTACTACTACTTCGAACCACTACTTTTATTATCCCTTCACACTACTACTGCTACCTCTGTTGTTGTTGTTGTTGTTATTATTAGTAGTATTGTTGCTGCTGTTGCTGTTGATAATAGATAGTTACTGCTGTTACAGCAGTAACTATCTATTATCCTGTGGTTTTGGGAGATCTGGGAAGCTAGGCCTCGGGGCTGCAATTGGACAGATTAAGTGGAGAATTTGAAAGATGCTGAAGAGTCCCTTGACCTTAAATAAAGCGCTCAGCTTTGAGCCTGGATCAGAACACAAGTTGCCATTTAAATTGGTCCTTTCAAGCTTGAGTCAGATTCAGGGAACAGAGATTAGAATCCTCAAAAAAGTTGACTTTTGAACCAATTTAGAAGCCCTAAAAATTCCCTACAGTGGTAAAATTGGAATCACTTAAGAAAACGACGTCGCGAAAGCTGACCAAGTAGTGCACATGCATTTAAAAGCAGAAATGACAGAACTAATTTAGATCAGTTGATGCAAAGAAACGCGTTAAAGAGCTGGAGTTTAACTTAGAAAATAGGTGAAATCACATTTGTATATGCAGGCGTGTACAGTCACTTACACGAATACACAATTAACACACACACACACACACACATACACACACAAGCGGGGTTCCACAGGGGTCAGTCCTAGGGCCTGTGCTGTTCTTGGTATATGTGAACGACATAACGGAAGGGATAGACTCAGAAGTGTACCTTGTTTGCAGATGAGCGAGTTCATGAGAAGAATCAAATCGGATGAGGGATCAGGCAGGACTACAAAGAGACCTGGACAGGCAACAAGCTGAGGTCCAGCCAATGCGGTCCTTAATATAACCCTACCAAATGCAAAGTCATGAAGATTGGGGAAGGGCAAAGAAACCGAGGCACAAAATAGTTTAGATGGCAAAGACTTGCAAACTCACTCAGGAAAAAGAACCTGGGGGTGAGTAAACACCGAGCATAATCTCCTGAGGCGCACAACATTCGATAACTGCTGCAGCATACGGGCGCCTGGCAAACCTACGGATAGCGGGTTCGACACCTCAGTAAGGATTCTTTTAAGAACTCTGTAATACCCATTTACGTCAGGCCCATACTGAGTATGCAGCACCAGTTTTGGAACCCACACCTATGTCAAGAACGTCAAGACATTAGAGAAAGTGCAAAGGTTTGCAACAAGACTAGTCCCCTAGAGCTACGGGGATTGTCCTACGAAGAAAGTGAGAAATTCGGCCTGACGACACTGGAGGACAGGAGGGTCAGAGGGAGACATATAACGACATATAAAATACTGCGCGGAATAGACAAGGTGGTCAAAGACGGGAATGTTCCAGAGAAGAGACACAGACACAAGAGGTCACTATTGGAAGTTGAAGACTCAGATGAATCAAAGGGATGATAGGAAGTATTTCTTCAGTCAATAAGTATCCGGCCGTGGGAATAGCCTAGAAAGTGACTAGTGGAGGCGGGAACCATACATAGTTTTATGGTCGAGGTATGAATAGAGCTCATGTGGGCAGGGAGAGAGAGACCTAATAGCAACAATCACGAAGAGGCGGGGCCAGGAGCTGTGACTCGACTCCCTGCAACACAAATAGGTAAGTACAAATAGGTGAGTACACACACACACACACACACCACACGTGAAGCAGTATCGCTAAATATGCTCCCAGGATTTAGCGTTCTAGTGGCTGTCCTAAAATAATTATTAGCGGTCATCGTAACGTGATGAATCAGTGAACATACCTATAAGACTGTAATAGCTTTCAAAGAGTGCGAATAATGTGATAGGATCAAGATTTACAATTTAAATTTGAATGAAATTTGAGTGAGGGATGGTAGCTGTCAGCCTGATGAGGCTACTGGCCGCAGTGTGACAAAATATCAACAGTTAATTGGGTTTAACGGTGTGATCTGAAATATTAACAAATACATAATTGGTTGATTATAACAGCATGTAAGTGATAGGTGCATAAAAGAGTGGATAAGTAAATACTGAAGTAAGAAAAAATTAGTCAATCCCCAGCTGTTTGGTGTTTGAAGTAGCTAACATCATCAACTATGTTATGACCATAATTACTGTACTAAAGAAAAAAGAGGGAATACCAAGTCTTAAAAGAA
Organism: Cherax quadricarinatus; assembly: GCF_026875155.1. NCBI lineage: Eukaryota > Metazoa > Arthropoda > Malacostraca > Decapoda > Parastacidae > Cherax > Cherax quadricarinatus. Next base: position 30,098 of record NC_069418.1, on the reverse strand, counting down.
AAGAAATAAAAACTTGAATGCATGATAAAGTTCCTAAGGAGTTAGAAAATTGAAGAGTTGAAGAACGACCCAGCAGGAACTCCATTGTTGTGCAGACTACATCACTTGCCTATTTGTGGTTAATTTGGTTAGTGTCCTAAAGTCTCAAGTTTCTCCCCGCTGGTTGTATGCTATACCAACTCTCTCTCCTATTTCATACCAGGAGATAGATAGTGGTTAGTAAATTATCTAAAATATCGCCAGGTAAACTCCCAGAAGAGTTGTGTAGCACTAGTGAGACCCCCCCCCCCGTTTTTCTGAGACAAGCTATAACAAGACGCACATACAAACACACGTTTGACCCAGTAATTATTGTTATAATAAAACAGTATAATTATAAGAATTGAGTGAGAAAAAAATAATCCTATAATCATTTCAAAAAGTAAAGTAGCGTAGTGTGCGGAGATCTGGCGGGAGAGTACCGGTGAAAACAACACAATAACAAATAGTACACAAATAACCCGCACATAAAAGACAGAAGCTTACGACGACGTTTCGGGTCCGAACTTGGGACCATTGACAAAGTCAAACTTTTGGTGACTTTGTCATGTCCAAGTCGGACCGAAACGTCGTCGTAAGCATCTGTCTTTTATGTGCGGGTAATTGTGTATCGTTCAGTCCACGGTATTGTCTGCCCTTTTTTGTTAATCATTTATTTTATAACAAATAGTGTTAACGTAACCCCACCCCCCCCCCCCCTCTTTTTCAAAGAACGACAAGCTAGTAAACACACACACACACAAACACAAGTGTAACGCAATTAATAATATATAGTAAATTTAGTGCATATTAATAAGGAATTTGATTGGAAAAATTTTTTTATAATCTTCAAAGAGTAGCGTAGCCTAGTGGCACTCGCAAACCCACACACCCACACACGATCCCACACACACCCACAGCCCCCACACACACCCACACACACCCACACACCCCACACACACCGACACACTCCACACACCCACACACACCCACACACCCACACACACCCCACACACACCCACACCCCCACACACCCACACACTCTCACAACACACCCAACACCCCACACACGACCCACCCACACACCCACCCACACACCCACCCACACACCCACCCACACACCCACCCACACACCCTCCCCCACACACCCACCCACACACCCACCACACACCCACCCACACAGCCCACCCACACCACCCACCCACACACCCCCACACACACCCACACCCACACACACCCACACACCCACACACCCACACAGCACCCTCACCCACCCACCCCCACCCACACACCCGCACACACCACACACATCCACCCCCCCACCTCCCCCCCCCCACCCCACCCCTCCCCACACACACAGACACCCAACAACACACAACACCACACACACATATTGCCAGACTCACACATACACTCCCCCCCTCCCCCACCGACATCTCACTCCTATCACCTGATCCCCCTCCTCCCTCTTTCAATCACCCTCCACCCTCCCCACCTCTCTCCCTCACACACTTACCCACTTCCTTTCACTCTCCTTCCCACTCCCCCTCCCCACTACTCTCCCATATAGCCACATTCCTCCTCTACCTCCCCCCCCACACTCTGAACATATACAATACAACCTAACATACAGAAATTACATAGGTTTCCCACTCTGAGCAATCATGATAAAACAAAAATGGGTTGCCAGAGAGCAACAAGAAAACCCAAGGACAAGGAGGAGGAAACTGCAAAGGAAGATTGGGCCAGCAGAGCTCACAAAAAGGGAACAAACAATGGGAAAAGAACAAGAAGAACTTAGCATGAGAATGGAAGAGAGGATAGCATGGAAAGCAGAAGTAGGAGGTGAAAAGTCAAAGCAGCAGAGGCCAAGATACAGAGTTTAGAAAGGAACTGGAAAATCTGAAACAGCCTAAAGACTAAAGAACATTTATGGGATCTGACAACAGAGACCGCTACCTCAGCCACAAATAAGGGGACTGTAGGGAAAGGGAGAGCAAAACTGCATGTAAAGCTCTACAGTGGAGACTGTAGTAAATGAAAGAGGCTAAGCTATATGTGGAGCCCTAAAAGACCCAACAGAGCCCAGGGAAAGCCGAGATGGGAAAAATGACAGGCCACTGAGCCCATGTACAGTAGCTAGTGAAACTGAAGAAAGGAAAGCTGCAATGGAGGAAATCAAATTGAATGAGGGGATACACAGGGATTTGCAGTGGGAGAATGAAAGGTGAGGTCAGTCTTTTGTGTATGGGCTACAGGAAGTTGAAGGGAAACATATGAAGCAAGAAAACAAGGGAAAAAAAGCAATTGAAGCATCATGAAAGTAATCGAGAAGACATGACCCAGCTGGAAAATTTTCGGAGAATAGGGGGGTTTGTAAAAAAAAGAAACCGGCCAGGAAAGTGACCTTCAAGGCAGAATCGACTCGGAACAGGATACTGCAGTCAAAAGCAACGATTAAGGGACATGCCGGTAACAGGAAGGTGTATCTCGACCGCGACAGAACAACAAGACGAAAGGCGGAAACTGAGAGAGATGGTACAAAGGCGAAAGGAGGAAAGAGAGGGATGGAAAGACAGACAGGAGATTCCCAGACACAGGAAGAAGATCAAATACAACTCTCCCTCCAGCTTCCTATAGAAGCCTCCCAACCAGGTCAACCCCAGTGCAGCCAAACACTCTAAACCACAACACCTATTGCCATATCCAATTGCCACCCACCCACTACATTACAAACTCCACCCCCCACAGCAACCACCCATACTTCCTTATCAGGTCTCCCCACTTCCCCAACCCCAATACACCTCCCAGACACAGTCTTAGAAAGAAGTGAAGGTATGGTATACAAATGCAGATGGAATATCAAATAAGTATGAGTGTGGCACAAAGACTCAAGAGACATCCCCAACATAATAGCACTCACAGAAAACAAAACTCAACCAGAATAATAACAGATTCAATCTTTCCACCCGGATATCAAATCTTCAGGAAAGACAGAGGGAGAGAGAGGGGGAGGAGAGTTCACTGCTCCATTATAAAAGCCAGTGGGGTTTATGGGAGAAAATGGAAGGAATGAAGGCCACGGGTGAAAGGGACTACTTAGTAGGAACCATCCAGTCTGAGGGGACATAAAGGTGATAATTGCAGTAATGTACAACCCACCACAGAACTGCAGAGACCAAGAGAAGGAATACGATGAGAGCGAACAGAGCCAGGGTCGACACACTAGGCGAGGTGGCCAGGAGAGCACAACGTGGGGGGAGCAAAAGTTACTTAGTTATGGGTGATTTCATCACAAGGAGATTGACTGGGAAAACCTGGAGCCCCATGGGGGTCCGAAACAATGGAGACCAAGATGATGGATGTAGTAACTGGAAAACCTCATGCAACAAACATGTTAGAGAACTACCAGAGAGAGAGGAGAAGATTAACCAGCAAGACTGGACCTTGATTCCCTTGAGTAGTTCAGACATCGAGGATATCTTGTATGAAAGCCTGGGAGCTAGTTGATTCATGTGTTCTGTGCTTCGACTACATAGTGTGAGCTCCAATTGGAGAGAGCAGGAATAGAATGGGAAAAACCAACTACAAAAGTGGGAACTACTCAGGCATGAGGAACTTCCTCAAAACATTCAAGTGGAGAGGGAACTGACAGGAAAACCAGTACAAGAAATGGATGGACCTATGTGGCAACAAATGCAAGGAGGCAGAGGAGAGGTTTGTTCCAAAGGGAAACAGGAATAATGGAAGAACAGAACGAGTCCTTGGTTTCACCCAAAGGTGTAGGGAGGAAAAACTAGTTGTAACTAGAGAATGAAAAAGGTACAGAAGGACAGAGAACTCAGAAAATAAAGAGATTAGCCGAAGACCAGAAATAATATGCACAGATAAGAAGGGAGGCTCAGCGACAATAATGAAAATGACATAGCATCAGAAAGTTCAAGACGACCCGAAGCTGTGTACAGCCACAATCAGGAGGAAAACAACAGTCAAGGACCAGGTAATCAGACTGAGGAAGGGTTGATGGGGAATTCACAAACAACGACCGAGAGGTATGTCAGGAGCTCAACACGAGATTAAAGAAGTATTTATACAGTGAAACCATTAGGACTCCAGGAAATCAGAACAGGGGGTACACCAGCAAGTGCTGGGATGAGGTACAATAACCAGGGAGGAATGAAGAATGCTGCTATGCAAACTTGACACCTCAAAGCGGTGGGACCAACAACATCTCTCCGTGGGTCTTAAAGAGGGACAGAGATAAATTGTGTGTGCCATTAACAAAGAGATCTTCAACACATCATTTGAAACTGGGCAACTCCCTGAGGGATGCGAAGATGGCAATGTAGTCCCAATATTTTTAAAAGGAGACAGACATGAGGCACTAAACTACAGACCTGTATCACTAACGTGTATAGTATGCAAGTCAGGGTGGAGTTACTGAAGGCCAGTTAGGAACCAGGGAGAACACCTACGGAGGGACATTCAATTTACCCTGATTTTAAGGCAGCCCATGAAACATTTGCTGTAGAAAAAGTCCTTCGTTTCTCATGACTGGCGGGGTTTGGTTGTATGATTCGTCTAGAGGGGGGTTTGGGGTATTGAGCTCAGTGTTCTGGTGGCACAGTTATGAAGGTGATGGTCAGAGTGATGAAAATTTCTGTATGAAGGAGCGATAAAATCGGGTTTTTGATTAATGAAAAATTTTTTTAAAAGTGAATTGTATTTGGGAAAAAGAGTTGAGGCTGAATTGCGTGTAGAATATATTATTAGCTTGTTTTCAAAACCCTTTTCATAGGATAGTGCAGGCTTGTGTGACGGAGGTGTACTAAGGGAGTTAAGAACATGGTGAAACGAGTGATTGTTGTTATTTTGATGATGTTAATATGTTTGCTTATTAGTCTCCAAGGTTGGGCGAGTTTTGGACGTTATTAGGTTAAATTGTACTAAATTGGGACATAAGGTGTTATTAGGTTAAAGGATACCATGGGTAAATAAAGGCATTTAGCCAGAAAAAATAAATGAGGTATTTTCTAAGAATGAGGAAGGAGCATTATATCAGAGGGGGAGACTCCAACCCCCCACTTAACCCCCTACAATCTTTCATTGTCTTTCTGGGATCAAGAGCCCTTACCACCAAATTCACTCTTACTCCACCATCCTTGGTCAAAAAATTTGGGTCTATCCCCGCCGTGATAGGGTTTTTGGTCAAAGAACTTAGATCAAGAACCCCACCCCCACAATCCCCACCCCATTCTATCCACCCCCTTTCCCCCATATCCATTTCCTCTGCTGAAGAACCCCCCCCCCCTTTCCATGACTCCCCGTACCTTACAGGGTTCATTTTTCTCTTCAAACCCCGTCCCCTATTCTTTATTCTAACACCAGTCGCTCCATTTTCCAGATCAAGAGCACCCTCCGGGTTTCCCGGTCTAGGAAATTTGACCTCCCTACACCCCGCTGCATTTTCTTGATTAACTCCAATAGATTCCCACCAACCACCACAGCCACCACCCCTCCTCACCACCATCCCACCTCACTAATGCCCCACACCCACTCACCACACCTCCCCCAACATCAACCCTCCATCCCCACTCGCAACCCCCCCCCACTACCACCCCACCCACTCATCACCCCCCCTTCACCCACCCACCCCACCAATCCAACCCCACATTCCATCCTACCCACCATTAATCCACTCCACTCTACTCCACAAACCCCCCCTCAAAACACCACCCCACCCAACCCACCACCCTTTATACAACCCCAAATTCCACCCCACCACCCTTCCCCCTCACCACCATCCCAACCCACCCCTCACCACAAAACCACCATCCCACATCCCCAAAAACATCACACTCCCCCTCTCCCCATTACAAAACCCTTCCCCCCCACCACCCCCTCACCACCCCTACTCCCACCCACCCAACCCTCCCCCCAAAAACCATGTTTTCCCCCCTCACCATCTTCCCATCCCCCCAAACAACACCCACCCCTCCCCCCCAAACCCCCTCCCCCTTTATCACCATTTGGCCCAACCACCCCCTCCCCATCCCTACCTTCCCCCCCTCCAAACCCCACTCCCCCCTACCCCCCCTCACCACCCCTCCCACTAACAACCCCCCCCCCACTCACCCACCCCCCTCGGACCAACCCTCAAATACCCAAACCCCCCCAAATCACCACCCCCCCTAACTCACCCCTCCATTTTCCCTACCCTTTTACAAAACTTCCCCATTCACCCCTCATCCCCAACCCAAACCTCCAAAAACCCCCACCCCCCCCATGCACAACCCTCCTGCCACAACCCCTTCCCCACCACAACCTCTCACCCCTCACCTCTCTCCCCCAAAATTTCCCCCCCTTT
>NC_069418.1:17500-23213 GCF_026875155.1 Cherax quadricarinatus | reverse complement strand
AACAGAAACAAGAGGCACAATGAAGTTGAAGACACAAATGAGTCAGAGAGGTTTTTAGGAAGTATTTCTTCAGTCATAGAGTTGTAAGGCAGTGGAATAGCCAGAAAATGACGTAGTGGAGGCAGGAACCATACACAGTTTTAAGACGAGTTTGATCAAGCTCATGAGCGGGAGAAGAGGGGCCCAGTAGCAACCGGTGAAGAGGCGGGGCAGGAGCTAAGACTCGACCCCTGCAAAACCCCAAATAGGTGAGTACAAGTAGGTGAGTACACCACACACACACTACACCATGCAACATTATTCCATACACAAATTTTCGCTTGTCCTGTATGGCAAGATGAGCGTTGCTATTTAGCCCAAGATCGCAAGTTCTGCTATTCGGCACGACATTATATATATATTATTATATATATAATATTATATATATATTATATATATATATATATAATATATATAATATATAGTAGTGAGAAGGGGGCTCCCGCGGTCCCTGCAGCAGAGCGGTCTCCTTTTCCTGAGCGGTCCCTGCTGCAGAGTGGCTTCCTTTTCCTGAGCGGTCCCTGCGGCTGAGTGGCTTCCTTTTCCTGAGCGGTCTCCTTTTCCTGAGCGGTCCCCTGCGGCAGAGCGGTCCCCCTTTTCCTGAGCGGTCCCTGCGGAGATGGCTTCCTTTTCCCGAGCGGTCCCTGTGGCTGAGTGGCTTCCTTTTCATGAGCGGTCTCCTTTCCTGAGGAGTCTCCTTTTCACACCTATATGCTAATGACCTTTTTCACACCTATATGCTAATGACCTTTTTCACACCTATATGCTCATGACCTAACCCCACTCATGACCCCACCCACGACCCTCCACCCACGCCCCCCACGCCCGCGCCCCCCACGCCCGCGCCCCCACGACCCCCCACCCACGCCCACGCCCCCTGCCCCCACGACCCCCCACCCGCGCCCCCACGACCCCCAGCCAGCCCCCCGCGCCCCCACGCCCGCGCCCCGCGCCCCCCAACGACCCCCCCCCCCCCACGCCTTCACAACCTCCACCCACCCATGCCTTCACGAACCTCCACCCGCCCCCCGCCCTCGCGCCGACCCACCGGCCCCGCTGCGCCCTCGCGCCTGCCCGCGTCCTCGTGCCCGCCCGCGCCCTTGCGCCCGCCCGCGCCCCTCGCGCCCGCCCGTGCCTTCTGCTGTGCCTTCTGCAGCGTCGTCCGGATCGCCCCCTCTCCCCGAATTTTTTTCCGATGTTTTTCGAATTTTTTTTTAATTTAATTTTATTGTTTCTCTCCAAATTTCCTCGAATCAAGTTTTTTGGATTGCCTCTCCCACTTTCACCCTCCACCCCAAATTTTTTCGATTTTTTTTTCTCGATAATTCAAAGTCTCCATCTCCTCGGATCAAGTTTTTCTCGATATCAAAGACTCCAATTCCTCGGATCAAATTTTTCTTGAAATCAAAGTCTCCATCTCCTTGGATCAAGTTTTCTCGATAATACAAAGACTCCACTTCCTCGAATCAAGTTTTTTGGGTTGCCCCTCCCACTTTCACCCCCACCCCAAATTTTTTCGAATTTTTTTCTTGATAATACAAAGACTCCAATTCCTCGGATCAAAAATTTTGGGTACCCCTCCTTCCACCCCGAAATATTCCTGCTCTACTTCCTTGAATCAAGGTTTTCTCGATAATACAAAGACTCCAATTCCTTGGATCAAGTTTTTTGGATTCCCCCCTCTGGGGTAAGCATTCAAATGGACTCCCACTTGCATCCCAAAAATTCCTGCTCTACTTTTTTGAATCAAGGTTTTCTCGATAATACAAAGACTCTACTTCCTTGGATCAAGTTTTAAGGTTCCCCCCTCCCACTTTCACCCCCATCCCAAGTATTTCTCCTCCATCTCCTTGATCAAGTTTTTTCTCGATAATACAAAGACTCCAATTCCTCGGGTCAAAATTTTTTGGGTTCCCCCCTATGGGGGTTCAAATTTCTTGTGCTCTCCTCGGGTCAAGTTTTTTTTCTCGATAATACCAAGACGCCATCTCCTCGGATCAAGTTTTTGGATTCCCCCCTCTCAGGGTAAGCATTCAAATGAACTCCTCCTATGGGGGCATGGTTTTTCTCTTACTACAGGTCTAAACAATGTGACTCACCCCACCTGTGTTTACTCGGCGGTCAGTGACGTCACGTGATGACCTCACACATACAGGCTGAATCTTGTCGACTTCCCCCTATGTCAGTGACGTCACATGATGACCCCACACACACAGGCTGAATCTTGTCGACTTCCCCCCTACACATTTCATATACAACATAGGGAAAACATTTTCCCCTCTTAACCCAGGAAAAATCCAAATAATTTCACATTTTTTTTCGTTAATATCCACAACAATCCACAATTTCTTTACAAAATACAACACAAGTCTAGACATTTTTCTCGTTTTAACTATTTCATCTCAGGTCACTCCCCACGAAGTAACCTTCTCTCTCTCCTCCTCCCCACCCTCCCGAACCCTCACACCCCCACCAACACCTCACAATTTTCACTCATAACCCCCAATTTTTCTCGTTTTAACTATTTCATCAAAAAAGTCACCACAACACTTAAACCACTTTTCGATTAATTCACTAGTCACAATTTTACATATTACAAGTTAATACGCACCCCACACCCCCACTTTACTTTGAACACCTTCAAAACACTCTCATAAATCATTTGAATAGTCACAAAAATACCTTTGAACATTTCCAAACAACACTGAAACACTTCCAAAATATCATTTTGAATACTCCCCAAAAAAGATTTGACAGCTCTAATTTATCTGCCTTACACATTTTATTAAATTACAACTCATCCCCCCAAACTCCTCCCCCAGCCCCCAGACTTCACAACATTATCACAAAAACTAACTCAAACACTTTACTTTGAACATCACCAAAAAACACCATCAATTACCTTTAAATACTCCAAAAACATCATTCGAACACCCCCAAAATCACCTCTGAATACTCCCAGAACACCTTCATAAGTACTCTTGCACATCATTTGAACACCTTCAAAAACGCCTGTGTGTGTGGGGTCATCATGTGACGTCACTGACATAGGGGGAAGTCGACAAGATTCAGCCTGTATGTGTGAGGTCATCACGTGACGTCACTGACCGCCGAGTAAACACAGGTGGGGTGACGTCACACTTGTTTAGACCTGTAGTAAGAGAAAGTACCGTGCCCCCATAGGAGGAGTTCATTTGAATGCTTACCCTGAGAGGGGGGAATCCAAAAACTTGATCCGAGGAGATGGAATCTTGGTATTATCGAGAAAAAAAACTTGATCCGAGGAGAGCACAAGAAATTTGAACCCCCATAGGGGGGAATCCAAAAATTTGATCCGAGGAATTGGAGTCTTTGTATTATCGAGAAAAAACTTGATCCAAGGAGATGGAGGAGAAATACTTGGGATGGGGGTGAAAGTGGGAGGGGGGAACCTTAAAACTTGATCCAAGGAAGTAGAGTCTTTGTATTATCGAGAAAACCTTGATTCAAGGAAGTAGAGCAGGAATATTTGGGATGCAAGTGGGAGTCCATTTTGAATGCTTACCCCCAGAGGGGGGAATCCAAAAAACTTGATCCAAGGAATTGGAGTCTTTGTATTATCGAGAAAACCTTGATTCAAGGAAGTAGAGCAGGAATATTTGGGGGTGGAAAGAGGGGTACCCAAAAATTTGATCCGAGGAATTGGAGTCTTTGTATTATCGAGAAAAAAAATTAGAAAAAATTTGGGGTGGGGGTGAAAGTGGGAGGGGCAATCCAAAAAACTTGATTCGAGGAAGTGGAGTCTTTGTATTATCGAGAAAACTTGATCCAAGGAGATGGAGACTTTGATTTCGAGAAAAATTTGATCCGAGGAATTGGAGTCTTTGATATCGAGAAAAACTTGATCCGAGGAGATGGAGACTTTGTATTATCGAGAAAAAAAAATTCGAAAAAATTTGGGGTGGAGGGTGAAAGTGGGAGGGGCAATCCAAAAAACTTGATTCGAGGAAGTGGAGAGCACAATAAAATGAAATTCAAAAAACAATCGAAAAAAATCGGAAAAAAATTCGGGGAGTGGGGGCGATCCGAACGACGCTGCAGAAGGCGCAGCAGAAGGCGCGGGCGAGCGCGAGGGGCGCGGGCGGGCGCGAGGGCGTGGGCGGGCGCGAGGGCGTGGTGGGGCCGGTGGGTCGGCGCGAGGGCGGGGGCGGGTGGGGGCTCGTGAAGGCGCGGGTGGGGGGGTCGTGGGGGCGCGGGCGTGGGGGGCGCGGGGGGCGTGGGGGGCGCGGGGGGCGTGGGTGGGGGGTCGTGGGGGCGGGGGCGCGGGGCGCGCGGGCGTGGGGGGCGCGGGGGGGCGTGGGTGGAAGCGCGGGGGGCGCGGGCGTGGGGGGGGCGTGGGTGGGGGGCGTGGGTGGGGTCATGGGTGGGGTTAAGGTCATTAGCATATAGGTGTGAAAAAGGTCATTAGCATATAGGTGTGAAAAAGGTCATTAGCATATAGGTGTGAAAAGGAGACCCCTCAGGAAAGGAGACCGCCCAGGAAAAGGAAGCCACTCAGCCGCAGGACTGCTCAGGAAAAGGAAGCCACTCTGCCGCAGGGACCCCTCAGGAAAGGAGACCGCTCAGGAAAAGGAAGCCACTCAGCCGCAGGGACCGCTGAGCCGCCTTCATCACTACTTATATATATATATATATATATATATATATATATATAAATATATATAATATATATATATATATATTATATATATATATATATATATATGATTGTGCCGAATATGTAAAACTGGTCAATTAGCAAGAACTCACTTAAAATTAAGTCCTTTCTAAAACTTTCTCTTATACGTTTAAAGATATATTTTTTTCATTAATGTTGATGTAAAAATTTATAATTTTGCACCAAAAGGAACTTAGAAAACTTACCTAACCTTATTATAACAATCGCAATATATTTTAGCCTAACCCAACTAAATATATTTTAGATTTGTTTACAATAATTTAATACTAAACAAACACAGTGAAATATATTTTTTTCGTTAGGTTCAGAATGATTTTGGCGAAATTATTGCATACACAAATTTTCACTTGTCCTATATGGCAAGATGAGCGTTGCTATTTAAGCCAAGATTGCAAATTCTGCCTATTCGGCACGACATATATATATATATATATATATATATATATATATATATATATATATATATTATATATATATATATAATATATATATATATATATATTTTAAATATATAAATATATATATATATATATATATATAAATATATATATATATATATATATATATATATATATATATATATATATATACGTATATATATATATATATATATATATATATATATATATATATATATATATATATATATATAATATAATATATATATATATATATATAATATATATATATAATATATATATATATATATATGTCGTGCCGAATATGTAAAACTGGTCAATTAGCAAGAACTTATTTAAAATTAAGTCATTTCTAAAATTTTCTCTTATACGTTTAAAGATATATTTTTTTCATTATTGTTGATGTAAAAATTTATAATTTTACACCAAAAGGAACTTAGAAAACTTACCTAACCTTATTATAACAAACGCAATTTATTTTAGCCTAACCCAACTAAATATATTTTAGATTTGTTTACAATAATTTAATACTAAACAA
>NC_069418.1:0-12500 GCF_026875155.1 Cherax quadricarinatus | reverse complement strand
AGGACGATCCAGCAAAACTGGACTTTGTACTCACAGTGACTAGTTCAGATACTGAGGTCATCACATATGAAAGGCCCCTCAAAGCTAGTGATCATATGGTCTTGAGCTTCTAATACATAGTAGAGTTACAAGTGGAGAGGGAAGCAGGAAGGGTAGGACGAATGAAGCCAAACTACAAAAGAGGTGACCACAAAGGCATGAGGAACTTCCTGCATGAAGTTCAGTGGCAGGAAAATCAATAAATGATATAATGGAATATGTGACAACAATATGCAAGGAAGCAGAGGAGAAGTTCGTACCCAAAGGCAACAGAAATAATGAGAAGGCCAGGACAAGCCGTTGGTTCAGTGGAAAGCGTAGAGATACCAAGACAAAACGTGCTAGAGAATGGAAGAACTATAAAGGACAAAGGACTCAGGAAAATAAGATTAAGTCGAACAGTCAGAAATGCATATGCACAGATACGGCGAAGGCCCAGCAACAATACGAAAGTGACATAGCAGCGAAAGCCAAGTGTGACCCGAAGCTGTTGTGCAGTCACATCAGGAGGAAAACAACAGACAAAGACCAGGCAATCATGCTGAAGAAAGAAGGAGGGGTGATCACAAGAAATGACGAAGAAGTATTTGAAGAGTTCAACAAGAGATTTAAAGAGGTATATACAGTGGAGACGGAAAGGACCCCAGAAAACCGGAGTGGTGGGGTACACCTTCAAGTGCTGGTCACAATTCACACAACTGAGGAGGAGGTGAAGAGGCTGGTAGTGAATGGAAGAACTATAGAGGACAAAGGACTAAGGAAAATAAGATTAGCCGAAGAGTCAGAAATGCATATGCTCTGATAAGGCGGAAGGCCCAGTGACAATCAAAAGTGACATAGTAGTGAAAGCCAAGTGTGACCCGAAGCTGTTGTGCAGTCACATCAGGAGGAAAACAACAGTCAAAGACCAGGTAATCACGCTGAAGAAAGGATGGGTGATCACAAGAAATGACCAAGAAGTATGTGAAGAAAAGATTTGAAGAGGTATTTACAGTGGAAACGGAAAGGACCCCAGAAAAGCTGAGTGGTGGGTACACCTTCAAGTGCTGGTCACAATTCATACAACTGAGGAGGAGGTGAAAAGGCTGCTAAGTGAACTAGATGCCTCAAAGGTGATGGGGCCGGACAACATCTCTCCATGGGTCCAGAGAGATGGAGCAGAGGTGCTCTGTGTATCACTAACAACAATCTTCAACACATTTATCGAAACGGGGCGACTACCTGAGATGTGGAAGACAGCGAATGTAGTCCCAGTTTTTAAGAAAGGAGACAGACACACAGCACTGGTCAGTGACCAGTGTCACTGACCTGTATATTATTCGAAGTCATGTAAAATATTATCAGAAGAAGAGTAGTGGACCACCTAGAAAGGACTGAGCTTATTCAGGACAACCAGCACTCTTTCAGTTAGTTAGTTTAATATGTTTATTATGCACCCCATACCCATCCTGTGGGCGGTAGTCAAAAGATTACAGAGGTACATAATTGGTCCAGGGACTGGACTCCAAAGTTTTGATAGCTGAGCAAGTTACAGAGGTAATGAACTCACAATTTACAAAGGTAATGAACTCACAATTTACAAAGGTAATGAACTCACAATTTACAAAGGTAATGAACTCCAGGTAAGTCTGGTCACAATCATGACAAGTTACAAAGGTATTTACAGATTACAGAGGTACGTAATGGGTCCAGGGACTGGGCCCCCAAAGTTTTGATAGCTGAACTAGGTACAAAGGTAATGAGCTCACAAGTTACAAAGGTAATGAATTCTGTAGAATGGTTACTTACGTTTATACATGGCTACAATCATGAACAAATTATAGAGTAATGAGCAATTCACACTTCCACACCCGGTCACAACTGTAATGAGTTATTGGTGCAAATATTGATTGTTGAGTCACACACCACACACACACACACACACACACACACACACACACACACACACACACACACACACACACACACACACACACACACACACACACACTTTAGGGAAGGGAAGGAAAATCCTGTTTCACAAACCTACTGAAGTTCTATGTCAAGGTGACGGCAGTAAGGCAAGAGAGAGAGAGAGAGAGAGAGAGAGAGAGGGTTGGGTACGTAGCATTTTCTTGAACTGTAAGAAGGCTTTTGATACAGTTCCATACAAGAGATTAGTGCAAAAGATGGAGGAAGAGGCAGGTATAACAGGGAAGGCACTGCAATAGATTGGAGAATACCTGACAGGAAGGCAACAGTGAGTCACGGTATGCAACGAGGTGTCAAACTGGGCACGTGTGACAAGTGGGGTTCCACAAGGGTCGGTCCTAGGAGAGGTGCTGTTCCTGGTGTATGTGAATGACATAACAGAAAGGATAAACTCAGAAGTGTCCCTATTTGCAGATGATGTAAAGCTAATGAGGAGAATTCAATTGGACGAGGATCAGGCAGGACTACAAAGGGATCTAGAGAGACTGCAAGCCTGGTCCAGCAACTGACTTCTATAGTTTAACCCCACAAAGTGCACAGTCATGAAGATCGGGGAAGGACAAAGAAGACCGCAGACAGGGTACAGTCTAGGGGGCCAATGACTGCAAACCTTAATCAAGGAAAAAGACCTTGGAGTGAGCATAATACCGAACACATCTGATGTGCACATCAACCAAATAACTGCTGAAGCATATGGGCGACCAGCCTACCTAAGAATGGTGTTCTGACACCTCAGTAAGGAATCGTTCAGGACTCTGTGCACAGTGTACGTCAGGCCTATCCTGAAGTATGCAGCGCCAGTTTGGAACCTACACCTGGTCAAGTACGTTAAAAAAAGTAGAGAAAGTGCAAAGGTTTCCAACGAGACTAGTCCTGGAGTTAAGGAGCATGTCCTACGAGGAGAGCCCAAGGGAAATTGACCTGACGACACTGGAGGACAGGAGAAAAAGGCGGGGGGCATGACAACGACATATGAAATACTGAGAGGACTTGACAAGGTGGACAGAGACAGGATGTTCCAGAGATGGGACACAGCAACAAGGGGTCACAACTGGAAGTAGAAAACTCAGATGAGTCACAGGGTTGTTAGGAAGTATTTCTTCAGTCATAGAGTTGTCAGGAAGTGGAATAGTCTGGAGAGTGATGTAATGGAGGCAGAATTCATACATAGCTTTAAGATGAGGTATGATGAAGCTCATGGAGCAGGCAGAGAGTAGACCTAGTAGCGACCTATGAAGAGGCGGTACCAGGAGCTATGAATCGACCCCTGCAACCACAGGTTAGGATAGGTAAGGTTTGTCAGGAAACAGGACAAGTGTTTTCTGATGTAGGTCTTTGTCATGTGATGACCCCCCATTGGAGCTTTTCGTCATCTGACCAAGGCTTACTGGTCCACCTCTTTAAAAACTAATGGTTATTGTTATTATAACCATTTGAAATAGATATTGCAACCACAATTAGGTGAGTACCCACGAAGACACACACACATACGTATTAATGTACCTCAACTGCAACAGAACACAAGGGAAAAGGCCAGAAACTGAAAGAGAGGGTATATAGACACAGGGAGGATAGAGAAGCACAGACGGAGATGAGCAGGAGAACCCAGACTCAGGAGGAAGTGCAAATACAACCTCCCTCGGAATCACCTACAGAAGGAACTCAACCACAACAACCTCAATGTGACCAAACAATTTAACTCAAAACTCACACACCATACCCACTGTTCCCACTCCCTTTGTCACAAATTCTACCCCCACAGAAACTTTCCATAGTTCCCTGCCAGGTCTCCCATTCCCCAACCCCAACGTTCACCCCAGACTACAGTTTTAGAAAAGCAGTTGAAGGTTTGGTATACAAATGAGGATGGAATAACAAATAAATGTAAGGAGTGGCATGAAAGAATCAAGATGTCCCCAGACACCATAGCACTCACAGAAACGAAACTTACTGGGATTATAACAGATGTAATCTTCCAATCCAGATATTAGATCCTGAGGGAAGATAGTGGGTTGTAGATGAATGGATCAGAGAACTGACAAGTTGATACATTAGACATATGTGCAACACTTGGGTATCTTTAATAAAAACATAAGAAAGAAGGATGACTGCAGCAGGCCTACTGACCCATGTGAGGCAAGTCCATGTCTCTCCCCAGCATAGACCAATGACCCATCTAGTCAGGTCACTTCCACTTAAGGAAGGAGCACAGCATAAAACCTAGCTGCACAAGCCATTCAGGTCCAACTCACACCCACCCACACCCACTCCTGTATTTATCTAACCTATTTTTAAAACTACACAACGTCTCAGCTTCTATGACGGTACTCGGGAGTTTGTTCCACTCACCCACAACTCTATTAAAAAAGCAGTGCTTTCATATATCCTTCCTGTATCCGAACTTTTCCAACTTGAAACCATTGCAGCGAGTCCTATCTTGGCTGGATATTTTCAGCACGCTATTTACATCCCCTTTATTTATTCCTGGTTTCCATTTATACACCTCGATCATATCCCCCCTAATTCTACGCCTTTCTAGAGAGTGCAGATTCAAGGCCCTCAGTCTGTTCTCATAGGGAAGATTTCTGATACATGGGATCAACTTTGTCATCCTCCTCTGTACGTTTTCCAGTACATTTATATCCATTCTGTTATACGGTGACTAAAACTGTGCAGCACACTCTAAATGAGGCCTAACCAAGGATATATAGAGTTGAAGAACAACCTGAGGACTTCTATTATTTATACTTCTTGATATGAAGCCAAGAATTCTGTTAGCTTTATTGCGAACACTAATGCACTGTTGTCTTGGTTTCAGATTACTGCTAAACAGATCTCCTAAATTCTTTTCGCAATCAGTAGTATTAAGACCTACATTATTCAGTTTATATGTGGCATGGTTATTTAACTGTCCAACATTTAGAACTTTGAAGTTAACTATATTAAACTGCATCTGCCGCTTCTCTGACCATTGTATCAGTCTATTCAAATCATCCTGGAGTGCTCTAATGTCCTCATTAGAATGAATTGGGAGGCCTATTTTGGTGTCATCAGCAAATTTGCTTATGTCGCTATTTATTCCCTCATCTATGTCGTTTATACACATCGTGACAAGCGGAGCACCGCTTGTGACGTGCCCCCATTCTGATTTCTCCCAATTTATGCAAACTCTCTGCTTCCTGTTTGTCAGCCATGCCTCTACCCATGAAAAAAATTTTCTCCTCTTATTCCGTGTGCCTTAAGTTTCCTCAATAGCCTCTGATGTGGAACTCTATCGAAAGCCTTACTGAAGTCCATATGCACAATATCATATTCATTACCATGATCTACCTCCTCAAATACCTTAGTGAAAAAAGTTAGTAAATTCGTGCGACAGGAACGCCCCTTTGTAAAACCGTGTTGAGATTCATTGATCAATTTATGCCTTTCAAGATTGCTGCAAATTGTCTCAGCAGTTATTGATTCCATAAATTTTCCCACTATGGAGGTAAGGCTTATTGGTCTATAGTTCGAAGCTAAGGACCTGTCACCTGCCTTGTAAATAGGTATTACATTTGCCATTTTCCACTTATCAGGCACTATGCCAGTTTGTAGTGATATGTTAAAAAGATTAGCCAAAGGTATGCTAAGTTCCTCTTTACATTCCTTTAACACCCTTGCAAACAGTTCATCAGGGCCTGGGGATTTGTTAGGTTTTAATTTCTCTATTTGTCTGAGGACCATGTCACTAGTTAATGCAATCATGCATAGTTTATCATCCTGTTCTACATAATTTATTATTTCTGGAATTTTGCTAGTATCTTCCTGAGTAAAAACTGATAGGAAGTAAGTATTAAAATTTCACGCATATCCTTATCACTGTCAGAAATCTGACCTGAGTTGCTCTTAAGTGGGGCTATCTTGTCCCTAATCTTACTTCTATCTACCTGAAAGAACCCTTTTGGGTTAGTCTTCGAATTCCTTGCGACTTTATCCTCATAATCCCTTTTTGCTTTTCTTGTTCCTTTTTTTTATTGCTCTCTTTAACTGAATATATTGATTTCTTAAATGCCCATCTCCTCTTTTGATAAACCTGTATGTGCCTCTCTTTTGACCAATGATATGTTTTAATCTATTGTTCATCCATTTGGGATCATTTTTGTTAGATCTAATTTCCCTACTTGGAATAAAAGTTGCCTGGGCAGCTAGAACTATGCTCTGAAAAATGTCATATTGGCAACCAACACCACCTACCTGACCCATAGTCAGGTCATCCCAATTTAACCCACTCATGTAATTTCTCAGTCCCATGAAATTGGCCAAGCGAAAGTCTGGGACAGAGATTTGATTTCAGTTATCTGGGTAATTCCATGATATATTGAAACTAAGTGATTTCTGATCACTTTCCCCAAGCTCACCATTAATTTGAAGATTATTAATTAGTGATTCTTTGTTGGCAAGAACCAAGTCAAGCAGGTTGTTTCCTCTAGTTGGTTCTGTCACAAACTGTTTTAAAAAACAATTCTGAACTGTATCAAGAAAGTCATTAGACTGAAGATTTCCTGTCACAGTGTTCCAGTCAGTTTGTCTAAAATTAAAATCTCCCATTAACACAACATTTTTTCATGTCTGGACGTCTTATGAATTTCAGCCCATAGCAGCTTACTGCACTCCCTGTCAAGGTTTGGGGGCCTATAAATCACACACAAAATTAATTTTTCAGGCCCCTCGAGAAACTATAGCCAAGCAGATTCTGTGTCCGATGTTTCTAATCTTATATCTCTAACACAACAACTTAAATTATCTATGACATACATCGCCACTCCAATCCCACTTCCCGTTGACCCTATCTGTGTGGAATAGTTTATAACCCTGTATGTTGCATTCAGAAGACATTTCTCTATTTTTCAGGTTGAACCAGGTCTCTGTTATAGCAATAATATCTACATTACCTTCACTTGCAAGTAATCTTAGCTCTATCTTATTTCTTAGACTCCTACTATTTGTATAGTAAACCTTAAGAGAGCTAGTCACTCGTTGCCCTCTGCTATCTCTCTTTGTTTGTTGATCAGTTGATTTGCCTTTACTAGCAACTTTATTTAGAATATTGTCTTTTAAACATATCCCTGAGATATGCTGCTGTTTCCAACCTTAATACTGCAGCCTGATTGTTTCCTAAAAACACCCATGCCTCTATAATCTATCAGTTTAAAGTCCTAGACAAGTCATCAATTACCCTCTCAATCGAACTGGCTAATGCAACCACTCCAGCCCCAGAGAGATGAACCCCATCCCTTGCATTCATATCACGTTTGCCAGAGAATTTGTCCCAGTTATCAATGAATGGGATTGCAAGTTCCTTGCAGTAGATGTCTAGCCAGCAATTTATACAAATTTTGCTAAACATCCATTCATTGCCCACTCTTTTTCTAGGCAAGATGCTACATGTGATTGGGATCCCTCCCTTAGCCCTAACTACTTCTATGGCTGACCTGTACTTATCCAGTAGCTCCTGTCTCCTGTTTTTCTCAGTGTCATTTCCTCCAGCACTAAGACAGATAATGGGCTTGTTCCCATTACCTGACATAATATTATCCAACTTGCTGACTATGTCACCAATATGAGCTCTTGGGAGGCACACCCTCTGTCTGACCTTTCTATCTCTGTTACAAAAAGCATGGTCCATATATCTTACCTTAGAGTCTCCAACAATCAGAATATTCTTACCTTGATTAGCAGGGGAGTCAGTAGTACCTTTAGCCTCACTAACTACAGAAGTAAGCTCGTCCTGGAGAACAGAGAATCGATTTCCTACCTTCATATCTTCTCTATTAACCTTCCTTATTTTCCTTCCTGAATTGTGAAGCACTTGCCAATTAAAGCAGCTGCCACTCTCACTGCTGGTAACCATTTCCTCCTTACTAGCTCCAACCATCTTACGCTGGCTCCCAAACCCACCTAGGCGAAGCTTCAGCCTCCTAATGAGGAAACATTTCACCACACAGTGGCTTCATCAGTCCTTACAAAGGAAAATGGTGAAGAACTAGAGTATGAGATAATCAGTCCTTCAGCCTTGAGTCGATGTAATCAGTCCAGTCCTGAAAAGAATACAGCATATGTGCGAAGAAGAGGCTTATATACTGTAGACAGGTGAGGTGCAGTAGTTGTAGGTGGCATCACATTTGACAAAACCAAATGTGGAAGTAAGTCATGCCTAAAGGATAGGCAACTGAAGAATTCCCTGTATTAAAGATCCTAAGATGTTGCTGTGTCTAACAGGAAAGAAAATGAATGACTCAGAGAACCAAAAAGTTCATAAATTAGACACATGTGCAACACTTGGGTATCCTGTTCTTCACCATACTCCTTTGTATGGACTGATGAAGCCACTGTATGGTGTTGCACATGTGTGTAATTTATCAACTTGTCGGTCCTCTGAACCATTCATCAACATTCCTGTCAGACACAGCAACATCTTAGGATCTTTAATACAGGGAATTCTTCAGTTGCCTATCCTTTAGGCATGACCTACTTCCACAATTGGTTTTGTCAAATGTGATACCACCTACAACTGCTGCACCTCATCTGCCTACAGAATATAAGCCACTTTTTCGCACATATGCTGTATTCTTTTCTAGATTGATGGACTGATCACATCGACTCAAGGCTGAGGGATTGATTACCTCATACTCCTCTTGTTCTTCACCATTCTCCTTCATATGGACTGATGACGCCACTGTGTGGCGAAACGTTTCCTCATTAAAGATACCCAAGTGTTGCTCATGTGTCTAATTTATCAAGATAGAGGGAGCAGAGGGGGAGGAGGAGTTGCACTGCTCATTAAAAATTTATGAGGGCTTGAGAAAATGAAAGGAATGAACGAAATGAGCGAAATGAACTACATAGAAGGTACAGTTCAGTTTGGCGGACATAAGGTACTCATTGCAGTGATGTACAACCCGGCACAGAACTGCAGGAGGCCAAGAGAAGAATATGAAAAGAGCAACAGAGCAATGGTCGACACACTAGCTGAGGTGGCCAGAAGAGCTCACATGGGTAGAGCAAAGCTACTAGTTATCGGTGATTTCAATCACAAGGAGACTGATTTGGAAAACCTTGAGCCTCAAGGGGATGAGGGGGGGGGTTCCTGAAACATGGAGAGCCAAGATGATAGATGTGAGACTGGGATACCTCATGCATCAACACATTAAAGGACACTACCAGAGAGAGAGGTGAGGATGAACCAGCAAGACTGGATCTCGTATTCACCTTGAGAAGCTCAGACATCACATATGAAAGGCCTCTCGGAGCTAGGGGCCACGGGGTTCTGATCTTTGAATACATAGTTACAAGTGGAGAGGGTAAAAGGAATACGATGGGAAAGGCCAAACTACAAAAGGGGGGAGTACACAGACATGAGGAACTTTCTGCAGGAGGTTCAGTGGAAAAGAGAATTGGTAGGAAAATTAACGAAACGATGAACTACATGACAACAAAATGCAAGGAGGCAGAGTAGAGGTTTGTTCTCAAGAGCAACAGAACTATTGGGAAGACCAGAACGAGCCCTTGGTTTACCCAAAGGTGTAGGTAGACAAAGGACCCAGGAATATAAAGAGATTAATTGAAGAGCCAGAAACGAGTATGCACAGATAACGAAGGAGGCCCAACGACAGTACAAAAACGACATAGCATCAAAAGTCAAGGAAGGTAGGGAGCTCACAAGGAATGACCAAGAAGTATGTGAGGAGCTCAGTATGAGATTTAAGGAAGTATTTACAATGGAGACAGAAAGGACTCTGGGAAGTCAGAACAAGGGAGTACACCAACAAGGGATATACCAACAGGTGCTGGAGGAAATACACACAACCGAGGAGGAGGAAAAGCTGCTAAGTGAACTTGATACCTCAAAGATGGTGGAACCGGACAACATCTCTCCGTGGGGCCTTAGAGAGGGAGCAGAGATTCAATTCAATTCAATTCAATTCAAAGTTTATTCTCTATAAGGATTACAATGCTGAGTTTACAGAAATTTGGTTATTGTTTGGTTTAACATGTAGTAAAATTGAGATTACAGAGTGTACCACTAGAACGCTTAGCATGGCTAGGCATTTCGGGCATACTTAATTTTATTCTTAAATGTAAAATATTACAAATTATGAGGTAAGTTGGTATTATGGCTAAGTGACTAAATACTATTTTGTGAGTTTAGCAGTGTGAATGCTTTTGTTTTGGCACAGTATATAGTTTCAGTATTGGAGTATCACAGGATTCATTATATTAAGACTGAGATTAATATTTCTGTTTAGGGTCAAATGAGTGTGCGAGTGTAAGTGTAAACCCACCAGGTGGTTTTCGTGAAGTTAGTTGACGGGGTGTATCAGGGAGATAAGATGTTTTCTAATGGTAGTTTTGAAGGTGATAAATGTGTCTGCAGTTCTAGAGTTCTCAGGTAGGGTATTCCAGATTTTAGGGCCTTTGACATACATTAAATTTTGTAAAGGTTTAGTGGGAAACCACGGGAATGTCGTAGGGGATGTTTGTTTCTGGTGTTATGCCTGTGGGTTCTGTCACAACTATCAAGAAAGCGTTTAAGGTCAAGGTTGATTTTAGAGTTTAAGGCCCTGTAGATATAGATTGCACAGTAGTAAGTGTGGATGTACTGAACTGGGAGAAAAGTTTAGATCTTTGAAGAGTGGGGGGGTGTGCTGCCAGGGATGGGATTTAGTGATTATTCTTACTGCAGCTTTTTGTTGGGTTATTATTGACTTTAGGTGTGTTGCTGCAGTTGATCCCAAGCACAAAGCATAGGTGAGGTATGGATAAATAAGTGAGTGGTATAGTGTGAGAAGGGCATTTTGCGGCACGTAGTACGTATCTTGGAGGGATCCCAACCGTTTTGGATACTTTTTTTGGCTATATGCTGGATATGGGTGCTGAAATTCAGGTTTTTGTCAAGGTATAAACCTAAGAATTTTCCCCATTATTTCTGGTAATTAGAGTGTTGCCAATCTTTAAAGTTTAAATTTTTGCATCTCCTGCTCTGCTACCAAACATAATATAGTAAGTTTTGTCAGTGTTAAGCGTAAGTTTGTTGGCTGTCATCCAAGTCGATATTTTAATCAGCTCCTCATTCACAATGGTGTTAAGGGTGGCAAGATTAGGGTGAGAGATGACAAAGTCGTGTCATCAGCAAAGAGAATGGGTTTTAGGTGTTGGGATAGTTTGGTAAAGGGCATTGATGTATATGAGGAAGGCAGGGGACCAAGGACACTTCCCTGCGGAACTCCAGTATCAAGTGGGCCCTGTTGCTGATGCTGTGTCTTAATGGTGACGTACTGATACCTATTTGTTTAAAGTAAGATTTGAAAAAAGCAAGCGCATGGCCTCTTATACCGTATTGGTCAAGTTTGTGGAGTAGGATTTCGGGTTTACTGTGTCAAAAGCTTTTCTTAGGTCAATAAAAATTCCTAGTGGGGTATTCCTTATTTTCCAGTGTCTGTGTAAAGCAGATCTAGCATTTTTATGATTGCCCTCATTATGCTTTTATTTTTCCTGAATCCAAACTGGCAGGGGTTGAGTATTTTTGAGCCGTTATAAATGAATACAGTCTCCTGTGCACAAGTTTCTCAAAGATTTTGGATTAGCAATGGTAAGTTAGATATTGGCCTATAGTTGTTTAAGTCTGTAGGGTCACCACCTTTATGTATTGGTGTAACCCTTGCCATCTTTAGTAGTTTCGGGAAGGTGCTAGTCTCTATTGACTTTTTAAAAAGTAATGAAATAGCATGCGAAAGGAATGAGCCCCTCGCTTGTACAGTAATGGTGGGACATGAGACAGATTCCCTGAGTTATTTTTAAGTGACTTTTATTTCAATGACTTCCGTGGGCTCAGTTGTGCAAGATAGAAGGAATTAGGGAAATTTCCATCTAGGTAGTCCCCGGCATGGGCTTGGTATGTGGGATTTTACTGGCGAGATTAGATCCTATGTTTGAGAAGAAGTCGTTTTTTCTTGTTAGCTGTGTCGTGGGATGTAGTGGTGTTTCATTAGGTTAGTTAGGACAATATTCTTGGTTTTTTCTCAGTTTGGGGTCCCCAGAATCTGGGGAGAGTGTTTTTTCCAGGTCTTTTTTTATATCTCCTCTAGTGTCTGTGAATCTAAATGGAGTAGTATAGTTGTTTGGCTTTTTTTATTACTTTGGTGAGAGCTGATGAATAGTGTTTAAGAAAAATCTTTGTGTATTAAGCCCTGTCTATATTGCTTTTCATATTGGTGTTTCTTTGTCAATGGATTTCAGAATGGTGTGGTTAGCCATGGGGAACCAAGACTTTGTTTGTGATCTGTTTTGTTTTTTTTAGGACAATGTTTGTTGTATAGTCTAAGTAATTTTGTTAAGAAAGATGTCTGTCCAGTCATCAATACCATTGGCCCTTTGGAGAATTTTGTAGGCCAATCAACAGCTCTAGGTAGCTGGAATTTCCCTTAAATGAGGCCCCTCATGGGGTCAAATGA
>NC_069417.1:64551691-64574666 GCF_026875155.1 Cherax quadricarinatus | reverse complement strand
AAAAGGGGGGAGGGGGACCCCTTCGTATGAAAAAAAAAACGTGTATGTGAGCGTGTAGTGAGGTGCCCTGTGGAGGACCAACCCATGACTGATCCCCCCCCCACGGGTGCTCGCGTGCTCCCTTCATTACTACACCCTTTCCCATCCATTCTCACTCATGTGCACAAGAAACATTACTAATTGCTTATAAGGGGGGAAAAAAATTTGATCTAAAAAACAAAAGAACAAACCCAAAAGGATCATCCATGAAGTGACAAAACGAAAGGGACATGCAAAAGACCTATGAATTAATCATGCCCGAAAAACCTTCTTTTAAGATTTTTAGGCAAAGGTAAACGATACAATTATCAACAGTTATTACAGTAGGACTCAGCCGATTCAAATCCGGGTTTAGCCGGGGCAAATTTAAGAACTGCGATCACGTGTTTTCGCGTATAAATTATTGCTAATCAGACCCCCCTTTCAAAGAAAGGGGAGCGGAAAATGCAGGGATCGTTTACTGTCTCCAGTTAAAATATCTGAAAATGAAAAATATATGCATTTTTGTGTACTGTTTTTTAAAAGGCGAAGGGGGAAAGGGGGGCAAGCATTAAAAAACCGCTACCGGTGCAGGCCGGTGTGCCCGTCCATCCCCCATTAAGACCTAGTAACTATGGTCAACCTCGCATTCAGGTTGCCAGCTTTTGTTCCCATAATGCTCTATGAGTAGCTTAGCAGTACCTGCTGACGTACCCAAGATAATCCAAAGGATATGGGAAAATACTGGTCCTAATACGCAGGTTTTACTTCATTTTTCTGTATTTGTCTTTTTTTTGAAGTCCCCAAGTGCTTGCGTCAACGACGCACTTGGCAATTTGTTTCATTTCATCACTTCTCTTTTTCCAAAATTTTGGTTTTTTCCTAACACTTCTAATGACTTTATTCAGCTTTTTTCTACCTGCGAGTTTTGTCTTGTTTCTTAAATTCAAACCTGTAGTTAGTTTAAAGTTTAAATGTTATTATCACCCCATCCCCATCCTGGGGGCGGTAGTAAAAAAGATTACAGAGGAAAAAGGGGTCCAGGGACTGGGCTCAAAGTTTTGATGGCTGAGAAAGTTCAGAGGTAATGAATTCACAATTTTAAAAAGGTAATGAACTCCAGGAGGTTGTCCAATATGAAAAGTTACAAAGGTATTAACAGATTACAGAGGTACACAACGGGGCCCGGGGACTGGCCCCAAAGTTTTGATGCTGAACTGGTACAAGGTAATGAACTCAAAGTTAAAAGGGGTAATAAATGGTTACTTACTTTTTTACTGGTACAATCATGAACAAATTTTAGAGTAAACAGAAATTTCACACTTCCAACCCCCGGGTTTTACAACTGTAGTAGTTATTGGTGAAATATTGATTTTGAGTCACACACACACACACACCACACACCCAACCCCACCACACAAAAACACACAAACACACACACTCAAAAATACACACGCACACACAAACACACACACAAACACAGCACACAACACACACGGGAGCTTGGATCGACCCCTGCAATCTAAACTAGGTGGTGCAAAACACACACACACCACAAACACAACACACACACAACACCACCACACACACACCACACACACAACAAAACACAAACAAAAAAACACACAAACACACACACAATTTTAAAATTTACATTTCCCTTTTTGGTAAGTACACACTTATTTGTGATGACCCCCATAAAGGTTGGGTGTCATCACAAATAATTGTGTACTTCCCAAAAAATGAAGTGTAAATTAAAAAAAGTAGCAGTATACAAGTGATAAGTTGGAAAATGAGGACTAAAAAGGGCAACGGGGGAAAAGAATAGCCGAAAAAATCAGCGGGGAAAAGGGGAGGTGTCATCATCGTCAGCGAGATGTACACGCATCGTACACAGGTCTGGAGGGGACGCCCCCTCTATAAGTACAAATCCCCTATGTTTGGTTGGGGGGGAAGTCTGAGTGGTAGGGCCACCTGGGGGAACGGGTTTTAGCCGCTATCTAAACCCTGCTCCAGAGCGATTATCTACACAAACACCTAGCAGGTGGGAAAGATAAAATTTGTGGGAGCAAGGACTAATGGGACTACAGCCCTGACAGCATTTCGAGAGATAATGTTTTAGGACAAAAGCAGTACAATCTGAAAAGCAAGTTTTGGGGTACACATGTAGAAAAAGGGTAACATAATGGGTAAAAAAAGATTTTTAAACACAGCTATTTTTTAAAATTTATTAGAACACTATTTTAAAGAATAGTTTGGGGGGAAATGGGGAATGGTATTTTGGAATGGGGTAATATTCCATGGAGGGAAAAGTGCGCTTTTCCCCTTACTTGACATAGTCTTTAAATTGATTCATGGGGAGGTCGGTTCCCAGTCTTTTCGTCCATCGGGAAAAGGGGTTCCCGGGTTGAGGAAAGTTTGGAGGCTTCTGGCAGGGTTTGAATGAGCTTGCCTGAGCATTTTAAACCCCAATTGGATATTTCTTTCAGTAACACGATCTGATGTTGGAATATCAAGTTCTTTTTTGCATTTTTAAAAATTTTGGGCCAGTACGGGGCATCCTAGGTGATACTCATTGTTAACTCCCGTTTTTCCAGCCCCCAAAGTTTCCAGTCAAACAAGGAAAGTAGTGGCGCGCATAATCAACCAATGACTAATATAAGCAAGATACATCTTTTTCCAATTTTTAACATTCACCATCCCTGGGGTGAACCCCTGCCACATCTAAGTGTCTTAGTGTTCTTTTTTTTGGGCGACAAAGTCTTTTACAACATCCAAGTATGGAAACCCTCAAAGCCTAATACTGTATCTGTTTACATATTCTAGAAGAGACCCATCACCAATTGGATCTGACGAACTGGGGCCTCTCTGTCGAGGGGGACGCCTTTTTGAGATTTTGTTTTATCATAAGTTTAAACCCCCCCAGGCCCGCCGAGGCTAGTACTGATTAAAAATGTTTTGGGTTTTGGAGAACCCGGGTGGTGTGAATCATTATTCTTCAAAAAAAACAATCAAAAAAAATTATGGGGCTGACTGGCAAGTTAAAAAAAGATTAATTAAAATATTGAACATGTGGGATGAGCACACCCCCCTGTGGGGTTCCAAATTAAAGTCTTTGTTACATTCTTTTCCTGGAAACACAGACGATTTTCTTTTGGGCAGGTGCCTTTAACCCAGCGGAAACCTCCCCAACATCCTTTCGGGCAAGTTCACTAATTATTACTGTCGGTTGGCTACATCGAAAGGGGTTTTAAGGTTAAGGAAGTAGTGTATGAACTGTCAGTGTGCGGGTAAAAGGTGGCTATGAATGATGCATGCTCCTTCCTGCAGAAACCATGAAAACCGGGGGGAGAAAAAATTGTTTGATTCTGTAATAAACTTAAAGAATCATTCTCTAAAATGTTTTACACAAGCAGTAGTAAAGATTTTGGGGCAAAAAAGATTTTGTTAAAGGGGTTTGGGAAATTGGGGAATGATGAGGGTTGGCCCAAAGATTGGGGACCCCCTTACATAGCTCATGTTATATAATTCAAGAAAATGGATTACCTGGTATCACACAGCAATCTGAGTATTTTTAATAAACCATCCTCACCAGGCGAGTGGGGGCCCCTTAGTTCGCTGCATCAAGTTATAATTAGTGAAAGGAATGTTGCAATACCCCTTAGACATAAAGCAAACAAGTCTCCCCTTGCATCATATTTATTTTTAAATTTTTGCCTTGTGGTAGGGAAAGTTTGTCATAGCTAGATGTGCCCCAACAGACTAACTCATCGCCCTATGAAAGGGATGGGGGTGGCTTCCCCATTCTTTCCCCTTTAAATTTTATTTACCCCTCCAGCCCGGCTAAGGGGGGGAGCTTTTAAGCCCGTTGAAAAATTTTTCCCATCGGTTTGCCACAGCTCTGTCATACGCTCTCGGGCAGCAAAAAGGGGCTTTGGAAGACCTCAGCATTCCAGGGTACATGTTTTTCATAGGCTAGGCCTAGCGCAGCAGTACGTTTCATGTACGAAGTTTGAATCTTTTAAATAAAGGTTTTTGAAGGGGGTATGATTTTAGGAAGTTTTTTGGGGTTTAGAGTACCAAGAGGTTGCATTGGCGGGCTTAAGTATTCTGAATACTGCTCAAAAGTCAGTTTAAAGGTTTTACGAGGACATCATGGAATTTACCGTCATCAAGTGAAAAAAGTCATCATGCGACTGTGGGAAATTAAAAACGTTTCCGTTTGAATATCCCCCCAGGAAGGATAGATTCCCAAATATTAGGCGGTTGCCTAAGGAAATGATCAGACTCTATATCTGTTACAATGGAAGTCACAGCGGGCAGAAGTAATGTTAAAAGCCCAACACAGATAAAAGGACCCCCCATAGATAGGGGGGTTAAAGGTCCCTACAATTTGGACTTTTCATGACTTTTTTAGAGTGAAAACAGTGTTGCCTTTTGGGTTTACCAAACGTATTTCCAATGTTTTGTGTCTCGCTTTGTAATCGCCAATAAAAAGAGTGGGCTCAGAATGAGCACAAGTTGGGAGCCCCCCAAGTAATTAAATTTTCAGCAGACAACAATTTAAAATATGTTGAACGAGTTCCCATATAAATCCAAACCCACCTGTATTGTGCCCCTTGTTTTCTTTGTGCAAGAATTTGATGGGGAAGTGATTTTTAATATATAAACACAAGAGTTAGTAGATTTGGGGTTTTTATTGAAACAAATAGGGTATTTAAAGGGGGTTGGGATTTTTCGGGGTTTTGCCCTTTTGTAGACACACAAATCAATGGGTTCGGGGGTTACTCATGTGAAGTTCGGGAAGTCTTTTTCAAAGTGATGCAATTTCCAGCTTAATATAGAAAGTTTATACGAGTTTTGATCCATTAATAGTCCGGGGATCTTGTTAGTTTTCGCAAAATGAAAAAATTGTTCTAAAATGGCAACCTTATAAATGTCAACAGTGCTCCCCTTTCCCAGATTTTTGTAAGGCACTCCATTTTAAAGCCTCTGGAGTCTTTTAAACCCAAGCATGACGTGTTTTTGTTAATGTATGAAAGGTGACACCACCACTCACATTCCCTCCCCCCACAAACATTACACGCAAATACACTGTATCACCAGCGCCACTCCCAACATTGGTTCATTACATTTTAAACAGTATTGTTTCAACTTAAATGTCATGTGCTAACCTTCACATCTGCACCACCACTTAATTAGCCATCACTATTACTAACAAAAAGACAGCCCCACTCTCATCACACTCTTCACCCCCACTTAAATTATGCTCATACTTTTCTAACATTATAGAACCACCGCTCTCCCTACACTCTTCACCACCCTTAAAATTTATGCTCATCACTTTTTCAAAAACATTTAGCCCCCATTGCCCCACACACTCTTCCCCACCATTTTTATTAGGTCTCATTTTTTTTAACCATCTTGCCCCATAGCCTTCGTTATGTTCCTACATTTAAAAACACAAGTATTATATTCGTCATTACTGTGTTTAAAAAACACCACCACCACCTTGCAGCAGCTTAACTTGTTTTCCCAAAATTGTGACATCTTTTTATTGGTACATCTACACATTTTTCCTTGTTTTGTTAAATTTTTTGTTTCGGGAGAAATTGTTGAGTTTCCAGTTTTTTATGCGCGACATCAGGTTGTTACCACAGGAGCAAGATTGGAAAATCTGGAGATGTGAATCCCGGTCACTGAGCTTTTGGCTGACTGTCGCTGACTCAGCTGGTTTGGGGTTTTACAGCCGAGTGATGGAGGTCGTTTACGTGCCCCCAGGTGAGGTGCTCAACCCATTGCTGAGGGCAGGCATGAGCGAACAGACCCCGGGGACCCGGGGATCCCGGGGGGGCCCTTAGGGGGTAAGGGGAAGTGGGTTGGCTCGAGCGATCACCCCCCACATGCAGTCACTGAGGCTGTGACTCCCGAGGTCTTAAATATAATTGTTTTGAACGTCTGGCTGTTTATCAAGCAAACCCGTTCAGAAGGGGTGACATTGGCACCACTGCCACCCGTGGACTTAGATGGGCATTTCCTGGGGATGTGGCCCACGTTGACACTTTTAACATCGACGTTGGGAGGTCTGTAAATTTTTGTAATTGCGTCTGTTGAGGGGTCACGGGGGGAATATAGCGTGGCAGATCCCCCGGCCAGTCCCCCAGCAAAAAATCAGACCCTTGGAAAGTCGACGAGGGCTTGCAATTTTTCTCTGACGCCAGAAATTTTAGGGTTTTAATGCTTGTTGACGTTTTTAGATACAATAAGCCTTTAGGGGGCCCTTGGTGGGGGGCTCGGAGTTTGATGTTGGCATATTCGGAGTGAGAAGTTTGTCATTAAATGCGAAAACTTAGGCACAAACGTAGTTTCCTCATCGCGGACAAACTTGACGTTTTTCTGATTGTTTACATACTTCGAAAAAAAACCCTTTTAAACTTTCTCTTGACGGTTTCAGGGGAAAACAACCTGACAGCTTTGGGGGGTTGCGCCCACTGATTGCTTTCAGCAAGCTTTCTCTGGAAGCCTCGTTTTTTTTTCGAGCTGTTTATAAAATATGTTTCAAAACTGCCTTCACCCTTTATCAGTCAACACCCTCGTAACTATGCTGACAGGAGTTTTTCAGGCGAGGGCTAAAGGTTACCGGTAAATAGAAAGGGGCAAGGAAGGGATATTCCCTCGCTGACACAGGGAATGTGGGGTGTAGTGGCCGGGGTCGCAGTCGATTTTCAAGGGCATTACGGGGGCCCCAGTCGTCTCGAGATTACCAATATTGCACTCTCGTTAAATTTCTCCAACCCCCAGCACTTAACACAGCTACACAGTGTCTGGGAATAAGACAAATTTTCACCTGTGGAAAATAAATCACACAAACTTTAAAATGTTTATGATGAACCCCTTTGGGTTTAAAGTTAAAAAGTGTTTAGTCTGGATGGGTTTAAAATCGCCCCCATCTCATATGTAGATTTGGCACGAGAAAATGGGCCCACGTCAAAGGGCTACACTTCCCGAAACTACCCAAAAATGGCAAGGGTTACACCAATACTAAAGGTGGGGACCCACACTTAAAAAAAACCCATAGGCCCAATATCTAAATTCCCTTCTATCCAAATCTTTGGAAACCGTGTACAAAGACTGATTTATTTATAATGGCTCAAAACTATCAACCCGCCCGTTTGGATTCAGGAAAAATAAAAGCACAAATGCAATCAAAAAAAATGTAACTGCTTTAACAGCATTGGAAAATAAGGAAATCCCCTAGGGAATTTTTATTGACCTAAAAAAGCTTTTCACGTAAACACGAAATCCTACTCCACAAAATTGACCATACGGTATAAGGGCCCTGCGCTTTCTTATTTTAAATCTTCATACTAAAAGGTTCAGTACTCACCCCTTAAAAAACACAGCTCAAACACGGCCCCTTGATATGGGTTCCCCAGGGAAATGTCCTTTGGGCCCCCGCCTTCCCCATAACCAAGACCTTCCCAAATATCCAACACCGAAAACCCCTTTTTCTTTTTGTGACAGACTTATGTCATCTCTCACCCCAAACTTGCCCCCCCAAAACCATTGGGGAAAGAGGGCTGAATAAAATATCGACTTTGGGTGACAGCCAATAAACTTCGCTTAAAAAAAAAACAAAACTTATAATTTTGTTGGGCAGACAAGAGATGCACAATTAACATTAAAACAACACTCTAATTACCCGAAATAATGGGGAAAATTCCCAGGCTTACCTTGACAACAACCTGAATTTCAGCACCATATCCAAATAGCCAAAAAAAAAATCCAAAACGGTTTGGTCCTCTCCAAGTACGATCATGCCGCAAAATGCCCCCTCACACTATACCATCCTTATTTTTCCATACCCACCTTGCTATTTGTGCTTGGGGGTCAATGCACAACACACCTAAAAACCAATAAACCCAAAAAAGCTGCAGTAAGAATAATCACTAAATCCCACCCTGGCACACACCCCCCCCTCTTCAAAAAATCTAAACTTTCTCCCAGTTCTACATCCACACTTTTAAATGTGCATTCTATATCACAGGGCCCTTTAAAAACTAATACAACCTTTACCTAAAAGCTTTTTTGATTTGTGAGAACCCCCGGCATAAACCAGACACAAACATCTCTACGACATTCCCCTTCCGATAACCTTTACAAAAATTAATGTATTCAAAGGCCCCAAAAAAGGAATACCCCCCCCTGAAACTCTAGAACTGCAGACCTTACACCTTCAAAAAACCATTAGAAAAAATTTTTCTCCCTGTACACCCCGTCAAACTAATTCACGAAACCCCTGGTGGGTTCACCTTACACCGCTCACTCTTTTACCCTTAAAAAAGAAATATTAATCTCAGTCTTAAAAAAAGAATCCTGTGATACTCCAATCTGAAACTTAACGTGCCAAACAAAAGCATTACTTGCTAAACCCAAACTAGTATTTTGTACTTAGCCATAAAACCAACTTCCTCATAATTTGTAAATTTTACAATTAAAAATAAAATAAATGCCCGAAAGCCTACCATGCTAAGCGTTCTGTGGTACCCTGTAAAACACATTTTTCATTTTAAAACCAAACAATAACCAAATTTCTGTAAACCAGCATTGAAACCTTATAGAGAATAAACTTTGAATTGAATTAAATTAAAATCGCATTTTAATTTTAAGAGAATAAACTTTGAAATGAATTGAAATTTAAAAAAGGTACTTAAAAATACTTGAGAATAAAAACCCCCCTCTCAGAATTTTTGTATTAACTGGTTTTCTAACAGGTCTATAGTTCTTACATCAGCCTATATTTTCTTGAAAATGGGTAACTCTGGGCCCCCTTTAACCCCCCCGGTACGGGATTAGTGGTGATTGATAATTTATTAGGGCAATAGGGACGCAGTTCAGAAAAAACCTCTTTTAGGAACTAAGGGGGATGTTATCAGGGCCCCTGTCTTAGTTTGGTTTAAACCTGTTAGTTCTTTTTGATAAAGATGAGATACACTTTTTTTGTTTACAATGTTTGGGGGGTTACCCTTTTTGGTATATATGTTTGAAACTTTTACTTGTTACCTTGTACATTACTGGTATACCTTGTAATGACAGGTAACTTTTTACATGTCGGTATACCTTTTACATGTCTGGATACCTTGTCTGTATGGTTTCCTTGTACATGTACTGGGGATACCTTGTACAGTACTGGTACACCTTTTACTATACTGGTACACCTTGTGCATGTATGGTACCCTTGTACAAAATGGTAAACCTTTTACAAGTACTGGTACACCTTGACATTAATGGTACACTTGTACTGTATGGTACACCTTGTACAGTTGGACACCTTTTTAAATGTACTGGCACCTTTTACATGTACTGGACACCTTGTACATGTACGGTAACCCTTTTTATGTACTGGGGAACCTTTACATGTACTGGTACACCTTGTACATGATGGTTCCCCTTGTACGTATGGTCACCTTGTACATGTACTGGGACACCCTTGTAATGTACTGGTACCCTTGTACATGTACTGGTACACCTTTTTACATGTACGGTACACCTTGACAGTCTGGGATCCTTGTACATGTACGGTACACCTTGTACGTATGGTAAAAACCCTTTTAATGTATGGTACACCTTGTACATTACTGGTACACCTTTTCATGTCTGGTACACCTTGTACATGCTGGTACACCTTGTAATGTACTGGGTACACCTTTTAATTACTGGTATACCTTTTTAAGTACTGGTGCACTTGTACATGTGCTGGTGCACCCTTTTACATGTACTGATTACCTATTATTTATTATTATTGACAACTATATAAATAATTTAAAAATAATAATAATAATAATAATAATAATTAAAAAATAATAATAAAATTAATAATAATAATAAAAATAAAAAATATAGGCCATACTATATATAAAATTCCTGGTTTTGAAACTTTCCCACAACTTTTGGGTTTAATTTTTTTCCCCAGGGGCCACCCACACCTACCTAACCCCAGGTACTACTTTCTGCTAGGGAAAATGGGCAGCAGGTGTCCCTTTAAAGGAAAAATGTCCCAGTTTTTTCCACCCATAACCCGGGATCGAACCATGACTTTTTTGGGGTGAGTTGAGTGCGTCACCAACCAGCCAAGGGCAATTTGTTTTATAATGTGTTATGTGCACCCGTATGTAAATATACTTTACATGCGGGTAAAGATGTTAATGCTTGGTTATGTTAATTGTGGTTT
The DNA here is from genome assembly GCF_026875155.1 of Cherax quadricarinatus. Taxonomy (NCBI): domain Eukaryota; kingdom Metazoa; phylum Arthropoda; class Malacostraca; order Decapoda; family Parastacidae; genus Cherax; species Cherax quadricarinatus. The sequence continues at coordinate 64,564,417 of NC_069417.1, read as the reverse complement.
AATGGCTTTTTGTTTCTTTGGAAAAATGATCACGGGAACATTTATAAGGGGTTCGGGAGATTTAGTGTGCGTTGGATGAAAAGGTAACAATTTTGAAGGGGTTCAAGATCTAGTTAGCTGAAATTTAGCTTGATAGTGGAAAGTATAATGCCAGACCCAGAGGTGGTTAGGTTAGGTAATTTGTCGGGGCACAAAAAGTTTTTCCCGACAGGGCTTATATATGATGACCTACAGCGGGAGTTTTGGTTGTCTACCGGGCTTCCCCCGGCTTACATTCCACCCCTTAAAAATTAAGGTCATACTTCATAGTAGTAACCAGTTCCCAGTCTCAGTAGAAACCATTACCATTTCCAGTAGAAACCAGTTACCAGTAACCGTCCTTGATCAACGCCAACGTCTTAGTCACGGTTTTTCCCTATTTGTGAGCTGACCTATTAAAAAACACCCATACGGGGTATGGCCAGAGGGCTAGTGAGTTTTACAAGGTAACCCAAAGGAGATAGGAACGGCTGGGGCCTGCCACTTAACTCAATAATACTAAAAAGCCTGGAGTTTTTCTACCCTAACCCACGATCGAACTCCCACTATAAAGGTGTGCAGGGGTGTGCAGCGGGTTTACGTTTTAAGGTAATTCAAGGGTTTGAAGATGTTGTGAAGCCGGCAGGGTCTGGTGAACCCCCACCACCCGCTTCCCCCCAGCGCCCCTTTCAGCCACCAGCAGGCCACCCCCCTCAAACCTATTCCCTGCAAGCCTTTGCCCCTTTTCAACCCTGGTTTAGTTCGTGTGCTAATTGCTTCAATCCCCGGGGGGTTGACCCGGATTTGCAATTAAGCCGTCAGAAACCCCGACTTGGAAGTGAAGCCAGTCAGCTATCATCCAGCCTGCTTTTTCATCCAATCCTCCCCCGGCTTTTTTCATTTTTTACACTTTTCCCCCCAGTCATCCATTCTCGTGGGGAACCCAGTCAGAAACCCCGTTTCAAACCCCATGGAGAGAAAAAAAAACCCAGCAGAAAAGTAAGCCAAGCTCCCTGGGGTTTTGTCTTATCCTTTGTGCCCCCTGTTGGATGTGGGAGTGGTTTTCACCATTCCTGTGGCTTAGGGGGGTTTAAACCCACCTTGTGGGTAGGGGAGTGAGCGCGCCCGCCAGAGATCTTCTCCCCCCCTCTCCCCCACCACCGGGGTGCGGGGCAGTACCCCAGGGGGAGAGCACACCCACCACCCCTAGACCCCCACCACCAGCCCCCACTATCTCTGGGGTTGTTTGCCCCCTTTTTACCGGGTCCTAGTACTTTTTTGGGCTACTTAATTTTGGTCAAGAGTTTGTAGCTGGTGCCAACCGAAAAGCCATTATGTAAAGTTCGCCTAGAACCACTTTTTTTCACGACAACAGTGAGTGTAGGTGCGTCACCCCTCCCCGCGCTGGACACCCTCCCCCCCCCCCCCACCACAGCTCCCGCCGACTATCCAGACTCCAGTGATAATTTTCTGAGCATTTTTTTTGCATTTAAAAAAATTTTGCGAGTGTGGGACTTTTATAGAAATTTGCTTGGTACTCTAAACTTGTGTTTTTCAGGTAAACGCAGATATTTTTTAACTCAGTTTTTTTCCCAATTTTTTCAGTGTTTTAACCTTATCTTATTTTATTTTATTCTGTGTTTTTCTTTATCTATTTTTTGTCGTAAGTATTATTGGTAGGTACCAGTCAGCCCCCCTGGTGAAGTGTTCATTTTTTTTTATTGTATTGTCATTGTTTTCATGCGTGATATTCCCCCCAGATCCACTTTTTCCATTTATTTTTGGGGTTTTTTTTTTTTTTTCTTTTATGCCAGCGGTCTCATTCCTCAAATTTTTCGCAGATTGTCCCATTATTTTTCCCGAAAATTTTTTGTCTTTCACACGCAAGTTTTGTTGTTCAGTCACAGAAAGATTTTGTTGTTCCCGGGTTTTTTTTAAGAAATAAAAATGAAGTGTGCCCCGAAACTTAATGTTATATTCCTTTTTGTTCCGGGTTTTTTTATTCATATTTTAAATTCTTGAACAAATTACTTTTTTTTTTATGTAATTTAAAATTATTTTTAAACGTAAAGTGTTTTTCTTCTCTGTTTGAGAAAATGTTTTTTTCAAATTTACAATTAAGAGTTAAAGGTTCAATCATTAAATTTTTTTTTTTTTTTGTCTTCAAAATTTTTAATTCATTATTTTACCTGATTTTTCCCTGCCCTTTTATTACTGCAGTGTCATTTCTAACCTTATTTTTTTCCCTTTGTTCTGAATGAATTTTTTGTTGAATTGTTCTGCAGGAATTATTTTCTTTTTTTGATATTTTGTGAATTATATTTTATTTTGTCTATGCATTCTTAAAAAAATACTTAAATTTCCCTTTAAAATTTTTAAAATTTTTTATTTTTACTTTTTACATTGATTTAAATTTTAATTAATAATTTCTTTATTAGCGAGTAAAGACAGCTTTTTTTAAATTTAATTCAGTCTCCATAATTTTTTTACTTGTAATTTCAATGAAATTTTTTTTTTTGGTCAATAGCCCTTTAAATTGGTTTTCCTTCCTCTTGCAGGTTTCAGACTTATTCTGCAGAATTGTTGTATATCTTTTCATTTAAATTTTTAGATTTTATATCATTTTTTATTTTTCTTATTTTTCCTTATTTGTTCTCGTGTTACTTTGCCATTATTTTCCACATCCTAAAGTGATACTTTAGTGAATGTCAACTCGACCTCGGGCTTTTATGCGGGTCCTGTCATCACCTCACATCCTTCCCGACTCGACCGCTCAGACCCCGAGAATTTTAAGTTATAGGTTTTTCCCTTGATGCGTACCTTTATTCAAGGCCATGTCATAGCTTGAAGCGGGTTTGCACCCATTGTTCTCGTGCTGGGCCCTGGGTAAGGTCCCCCTTCAGGGGAAACCCTTTCAAAATTTGCTAAAGAAGCTCTTTATCTTTCCCCGCTGTGTTCACGTTTTTATCCCCTTGATATGCGGATTTCAGGAACTTACTAGGTGGTCACAATATGGGGAACTGATTTTCCTCCTTGTCCCAGTAAAAACAGCTGATCCATATGTCGTTCTTGGAACGGTGAATGCTACCCCATGATAATGAATCTTTTGAGTGTTTTTTCTGTTAGTTTAGAAAAACTTTTATCATATTTACAATCTGTCCAATATCTCTTTTCTCTCGAAGAGGCTAAACCATTTCAGAATAAATTTGCTAAATAGCAGCTTTTGGGGGCAATTAAAAAAACAAATTGCCACCTGCTTCTTTTGGTGCTTATGAGGCTGACCCTCAACTGTAACGATGGAACCATTCGCCTTAAATCTGTCTTCCTTGCCCCCCCGGGGTATTTTCCCCTTGAAAAAAAGAAATGCCCCAATATGCCCAGCTGCACACCTCTTGTTTGCGCCACAGAGACAAATCGTGGGCAACCATTCGGGAATCACAAAAACCCTTTCGGTTTTTTAAACCCCCTGGTATTCATATCATTCATAACTGCCCGGCGGAAATTGTTAAACTGGGTTTCCCGTGCCATATTGCTTAAATTTGCCCTGTAGTTCCCAAAGGATCGTGCTGTGGGTCTCAGATTTCCCTACTGAAATTATCATAAAAAAAAAGGACATGACACATCTTGAAAATGCCCTATAACCTTCGTACTCAAATTTTTCCGTGGTCGTTCCCCCCGGAACCGTAGGGGAAACAGATCTCGTGGTTTTCAAAAAACCAGAAAGGGGCTCATTTTTCATCTCAAACCACCAAACCAGGTCGTTCTTCCCATCGGGGGAATTCGAGCGCCCAGTCAAACCCCCCCATGGTCCCGAGGTGTAAGGTACACATCCCGTTCACAACTCCTTTAAAGCTAAGCTCTCGAGCCCAACCCTGCGAGGAGTTGTTCAAGTCTTTATGAGTTTTGGGGATGGAGTGAAAAAGCCCTTTTCTGATGAAATCCCCTTTTTTTTTTTGAAATAATTTCCAATAAAACCATGGCCATAGTGAAAGCATCTGTTATAATGCGCCCGTTCAATTTTTTCGGATTTGGTGGAATAATATTATTACCTATTTTTTTAAAAGGTGAGTTCGACTGCCCTTTCTCGTTAAACCGACCCGTGTCCCCTTAGTGGGATTGGTTCTCCCTGCGTGTCCGAGTCGACGCCCTAACCTTTTATCAACCGGTAGAGAATACTTTTCTTCCTTTTTGTCGCCCAGATTACTTTCCCTGGTGCCCTTCTATGGGATTTGCTTCCATGCAGACTTAGCATTGTGCTCGACCCTTATCGTGGCTGCAAAAATTGACGATTATGTTCCTTCTGGGGTTACCAGTTTGGGATCCGAAATCTGTTATTTGAGAGTATGATGTACGGATTAAGTCCTTACAATAAGCATTCTCCGTAGCGTACCCAAGCGGTCGGGGCAGGGAAATTCTGTCCTCCCATCAGGTTCCCCCTATCCTTCAAATGCGGTATCCGATGCCTAAAAGTGTCGGGCGCTCAGACCCTTGAGTGTAAACCTACCCCTGAATGCTGCTTTCGATTGTATTTTCCACAGGGACGCCTTGTGGGAAAAACAATTACTTGAAAAACTAAATCCCATCTTTTGTTGATGTCACTGCCTTTTGAGAAAGACGTTTTTTTGCGGTAGTGCTCCACTAATGCTGTAGTTGTTCTGTGTTCCGATGGTGATAACTCCTAGTTACAGTGTTCCCGCAAAGAAAAAGGGTATTTGTCAAAACCATCTATTTAAATTTGTCAGAGATGTAAGATCCTTTTACCTGGCCAACATTTGGTACAGTGTTGCCTTGGGCAATACCGATCTTGTTGACCTTTTTCCTACCTTACCCTTTTTTCAGGTAGAGGATGAGTTGTCACCTGCCCAGGGGGTCGGTGCAATTTCTGCGGGGGGAGCCACCACGACTGGATCAATCTGTTCCCCCAGTTGAGGAAAAGATTTAGCTCCCATGCTTCCCAATGAAGCAAGCGTTTGTTGCCTGTTGAAAAACGTGTAAACATTGCTTTCCCAGGTGAGAAATGGGTTAACGAACTACTGTCCCATCTTTTCCCCTTTAAACCCTGGTACTAGCCCTATTACATCCCCTCATCAGAAGCCCATACAGTTGCTGCGCAGAAAAATTGATCAATCAAATGCTTTTGATGGGTTTTTTGCACTAGCAATTCACCTTGGAATCCCCCTTTGATACTAGTCCCCTAAAAAAGGAGGGTATTTGGCGTCCAGAAAATTGCTTTGGAAAGTTAAACGAAAAAACCTTTCCAGACGTTTTCCCTCTCCCTGTCGGGGTTTATCTTTTACGTAATTTTGGAGATAACAAAGTCTTTTAAACCCTGTTTGTTAAAAGGGGTTTTGGCAAGCCCCTTTCTTCACGGGACACCCAAAGATTAACTGCATTCTCCACTCCACGGGTCTTTATACACCCCCGTATGGCATTTGGATTCGATCTTCCCCATCAGTTCTGGGGGCTCATGATAATTCTTTAGAGGTCTCATAGGTAATGCACTTAGGGTTACTTAATGACGAAATTCGTCTGTTAAGACTGGATACAATTGAAAAGTTGATGTAGTATTTGGTAGTTGAAGAAGCCAATTTAAAGATAACGCAAAATTAATTTTTTTCAGATCAGAAATTAATTTCTTGGTACGTATACCCCTAGGGGGGTTACGACTGACCAAAGTAAAGAACTGCAGTATAATTTTTTCCCCTCCCAAAACTGTGATGCCGTAAGATCCTTTGTGGGTTAGAGGTTTTTTTAGATCTTTTCATTGCCAATTTTTTTTTCCCAAAAACCTCCTCTAATGATTGTTTAAAAAGATGCTCCTTTGTTTGGAATCCGTCAAGAAAAAGCATTCCAAATCTAAAAAAAAAGCTAAAAATTCGCTCCAATTTTTTAAATTTTCCCAATTTTTTAAACCATTTTTATCTGACAAAGAGTAGTTCAATTGGGAAGGTGCCTACTAGCTCAGAAAACCCATGGCAATCAAGCAGTTTCATTTGCTCCAGTCCTTCGAAAGGTGAACGTAAAATTTTCATAAAAGAGCAAGAAGCTTTAGCAATATAGATTTTTAAAACACTTTCCCAGACATTTTTTTCAGTTCTTGTTCATGTTGACTCATGCTCCACTGATACCTTTCCAAAAAACAACATGGAAGGTTAGCCCAAAGGCTTTGCTTCCCAAAAGTTCAAAACCCCCCTTTTTAGCATTTACTGGAAGTCAAATGAGTCGCAGAGCCTTTTTCCACAGTTTGTATATAAAATGCAGACCCTCCAATTAGTGGAGATGTAAAGAATGCCAACGAAAAGATCCCCTTTGGGCTGGTGTGTTCGATTCCTGCTCCGGAAGGGTCTTTTTTTGCTTTAAACACCCGCACCCCTCAGTGACTTTCTATGAACCAGAATTACTGTATCGAACAGCCGGTTTGGGGATCCTAGCGAAGATATACCGTTAGAATTCCCCGTCACTGTGAGTCGCCTTTTAAACTAGTTCACGATGTACCAGGTGTTGACACCCTGGATGGTCGTTTAGAAAACAAGCCCAATTTAAATCTTTTGGCCCCGAATGGAACTGATATTTTTGGTATGTTAGGAAATGTAGGTCGCATGAAAAATAAGGGAATGCTAATGGCCTAATCCAATCCAAGTGTATCCAATACTAGCGAACCTTGGGAAAGGTTGCGCTAATTTTTAACTAATTTCCAAGTTCCCCCCAAGGCAACAAAAATCTGTGTGTTTTGTAGACCCTTTCACCAGAAAAGCGAGTTAGTTTCCCTTTTCAGATAAGATGCCGAACAGTAGCTAAAACGTTTAAAGAACGCATTATCTGCAACATACCACCCCTAAGTCCCCATAACAGTAATGGAGGTGAAATTTTGTAATGAAATTCTTAAAATTTTTGTACCTTGTCAAGATCACTAAATCCACCATTGTTTCATATCCCGCCGCAAGGGTTGCGGAACGAACAAAAGAAAGTACTTGAGTCTTTTAGACCCCTTCAATCCAAAAGTGAAACTTGGGGTGAATTTTACCCGATGTGCAGTGGCATAAAAATTTTGCTTTTCAATGTTTTAAGGTGACACCCACATTTTGCTTGTACGGTGTAGATAAAAGTTTGCCTTTGAGTTGGTTTTATTCTAATCCCAAACCAAATTCAACCCATGTTTTTGTAGCAACCCTACCAGCTTAGCCAAAATGTTTTTAGAAGAATCCTTTTTGAAAAAACTTAAAAAAACAACAGGGGAATTTACAAGAGTCGCAAAAACTCGAGTAAAGCCATCCAAAATCAAAAAGGGTTCGAGAGTTAGGTAATTTTTAAAAAACGTCTGCAATGCAAAGCTTTATCAAAAGGGTTTTTTGGTCCTTATCGATAGTTGAACATATCCGGGAAAAAAGTAAAGGTTAGGAGATTGTACTGGGCAGTTAAAGAAACGCATTTTGGGCATATGAAGTTAGTTTTTGGGTATAAAGTGTTCCAACCCCAGATAATGGACGACTCTGACAATCCCCTGATCCCGTACTCTCTTCCCCTTATACCAGTCAAAGATCAAACCCGAATGTCGTTATTCCCCACGTACACGACAGGGATTTAAAACCTCAAGTATCATTTGTAAATTCCCTTCAGATTTTCCTCAAATGCACAGGGTTTGCCAAAGCTACAGAGTTTTTTATCTCCCCGAGATGGGCACCCATTCTGCATTGCCAAATCTTACCTAGCAGAGTTGGGGTTTTAAAAGTAAATAACCTGATAGATAATAATTACAGTATCAACTTTTCAGTATTCAAAAATTTTTTTTTTTTTTGTTAGTTTTTCTCCGCATTTTGAGAGTTAACAGTCTAGTTTGCGGCACCGAGTCGCCCTTTTGTTAAACACTCTTTTTTTTGTATATATTCCTTCCTCAGAAACCGTAATTTTCATGAACAGATCGACATCAAAAATTTTTTTTTTTTACACTTTAAAACTCAAAAGTTGAGTTGTTGTTATTTGTTGGTTTTTTAATTGTACTATAGATACTTGTATTGCATTAAGTTTTTAGTTAGAAGCTTTCATTCCCAAAGTTCTATTTGTATATATAATGTTTTTATGTTTTGGGCTTTGACTTGTATAGAAAACAGCCCAAGCCGTAACCTGCCACTTAGTTTGTTTAGTTTTGTCGGGGGACTACGTTAGCGTCGCCGGCTTCAGTAGTAGTAACCATTACCCGTTCGTATAACATTTTCCAGTCTCAGTGTAACCGTTTCCAAACCTCCGTTGATCAAAAACCAACCGTCTTGAGTCCGGTTTCATATTTTGCTGAGCGACACATTTCAAAACACCCCCTAGGGGGGACTGGGGCCCGACGGTAAGGAGTTTACGGTGTACCAAAGGGGATAGGGAACGGCGCGGGGGCTGTCCCTTAACTACAATAAAACGTAAAACACCCAGGAGTTTATTTTCCCCAATCCCATATCGAACTCCCCCATGATAATAAAGCCTTCCCACTTAATGACAGAGTTTCGTTCTCAAACCGGGTTTTTAAATATTTGTTGGTAAGTGAGGATCGTACTTAAAGGTTGGGTTTGTGTCAACCATTTTTGATAATGTTTTAATGTCACATTTACAACATTTTAACATTTTGGTTTTTTTAAAAGTTTTTCGTGTGTTGTATATTTTATAAAAGAATAAAAGGAAATCACCTCTAATTTAATAATTTAAATTTGCTACTGGTCAGATTATTATAATATGGGGGAACGCTAAACCGTAGGATTATACGGCCGTGGGTGGGGGGGAGGAGGAATTTATTCAGGCTTATTTAGGGAACTGGGCACAGATATATATTATAATCAAGGGGGAAGCGTAAACCCCGGGGGATTTTAAAAGCACCTGGGGGGGGGGAATGTAGAAAGGGATTGTAAGTAAGTAAGTTTTTTCAGGTATACACAAATACAGTTACATAGAATTATCATACTGCGCAAAAGTGTAAGAACCCAGGGTAACCCAAAAAAACACAGATTATTTCCCTTGGGGTCCTTTTTCCTTATTTTATATATAAAGGTTTAAATTTTTTTATTTTCTACAATGAAAGATAACATTTTTATCATATAAAAAGCTATTACAATACGAGGGTATTATAGGAAAAAGGTAAAATTTCAGGGAGTTTGCTAAAAAAAGAAAAACATTCCCCTCCCTTTTTGTGTACATTCATCAGAACCTTTTGGCACTTTTCTTTAATGGTTCATGCATGGGGGGCTTTGAATGTGCGGGCAGCTGTTCCCTTCCTTTTTTGCTGTAAAAAAAAGGGTTTGAAGCTGGCCCGACTGGGGTACTACAAAGTTGTGCTCTTCCCCCCATATAGATTGCTTTGGGTTCCCCCCCTTGACAAAAATTTACGCAAAATATTCGGCATTGTTTGTGAGCAATTTTAAAACCCCGATTTAGCTTCAGTTGTTTTCTTTTGTCTTTAAAATTCGCATATCCAACTGCTGTAATTTATCCTGGCCTATATGTTCTCTTGGGCCCAGCCCCAGGATGAATCTTACGATTTTTTTCTGGGGGTTTGCCCGTCTATCTTTTATTTTTTTTTTCAGGCAGGTCCAAAAGAGCAAGCGTAATCCAAAGGGATTGTTAAGGGCTCATAGGGTCAGTTAATTTGGGGAACTGGAGACGATCCATTCCCAAAAAAAAGAGCCCCCCCCCCAACTCAAGGAACCTCCTTGAGGGGAGCACAGATATAATTTTAGATAAAAGATCCTGGCCTATATCCCCCCCTTGAGGGGGTATACTGGTCAAACGGTCGTTAGTCCCAAACATTGGTAAACAATACATCGCGAGGAGCGTGTAAGTAACAGGTTTAAGGATGGGGGAGGATTTATGGTTACTGAATTTTTTATCCATTCTGGCAAGCAAACCATTGATGAAAGATGGCAAGTCTTCCTTCTTTTGTGGGAGATGTCAAAACCCATGGGTCCAGTTGCCAAGGGAACGGGAGGTGGGCAAGGAAAATTACTTATATTATTTTTTTAGCCCAAATACAGGTATGGAATTTTATATGGCTAAATTATGTTCCAAAAAATTTAATTTTTTCCAAAAAAAAAAAAGAATATAATGGAAGAGGGTAGGGGGTGCGTAAAAAAAAATAAAAAATTAATCTATATGCAATAAGTCAGAAACAATAATAAATTTAAACACAAAAAACCCTACGATGAATTTGCCAGTCATGTGGTAAGGGGGGCGAGCAACGACAGAACATTGATATTAGTGCAACATTATAGTCATGGGTCTAAACCATTTGGGTCTTAACGCTTTAGTAAGTCAACAGGTTTAATCCAGGGAAAAAAAAAGCTCCATTCCCTTGGAATGACCCTTCACCACGCCAGCTTGAGGGGCAAACATGGAGAGGGGAATAAATATGCAATTAAGAGAAAATTACCTTTTTTTATCATAATACACTGTACCCCTAACTCTGACATTTTGACACTTCTAAATGTTTTCATTAGCTTGTGTATTTTTTAATTTTGAGTGTGGGGGAGGTTGCTGTGTCCGACAAATCAAATTTGTCCCGGGTTTTTAAATTTTCCCAATGTTAACCGGCCTAAAATGTTTAATTATTGCAATTGTACTGTATTAAACGTATAAATAAAATTTATAATGCTGTACTTATATACTAGTAAAGTAATTATATATTGTGTTGTACTGTTATAGAACAAAAGTCGGGTACAATTACATACTGTACTTATATATTTAAGCTGTCAGACATGATGTTTAGTTTTGTCACCGTATACTGTATGGGAAAAATCATATGAATTTTATAATAAATTTTGAACACATGAAGTGCACGGTTTTTTGCCTCCTCTGATGTTAATAATTCCTCCTTGGGGGGTTCGACTGGGCTGCCGTCTTCGTTGAGTTTGTTATTGTTGAAGTCTTCAGCGATCTTCTCACTATACACTGCGTAGAATAGATCTTGAGGCCCAAATTCACCTTGTATTACATCCGGCACATTGTATGAACACATACGGCTTCAGCTGAAATACATAAAATGAAATTAGCTTTCGTCTCTGTAGTTACTGTGCTGGGTTATAATTTACGTGGGTCTGTTCAACTTTTAAATCAATGTTTTAATACAGTAGGACCCCCCCCATATTCACCGATTTGATATCTCCCAGTTTCAGTTACCCATGGTTTATTGTGGCCCAAAAATACAGTGGACCCCCGCATAACGATTACCTCCGAATGCGACTAATTATGTAAGTGTATTTATGTAAGTGCATTTGTACATGTATGTTTGGGGGTCTGAAATGGACTAATCTACTTCACAATATTTCTTATGGGAACAAATTCGGTCAGTGGCCCGGTGGCCTGGTGGCTAAAGCTCCCGCTTCACACACGGAGGGCCCGGGTTCGATTCCCGGCGGGTGGAAACATTCCGACACGTTTCCTTACACCTATTGTCCTGTTCACCTAGCAGCAAATAGGTACCTGGGTGTTAGTCGACTGGTGTGGGTCGCATCCTGGGGGACAAGATTAAGGACCCCAATGGAAATAAGTTAGACAGTCCTCGATGACGCACTGACTTTCTTGGGTTATCCTGGGTGGCTAACCCTCCGGGGTTAAAAATCCGAACGAAATCTTATCTTATCTCTTAACCTGGGTTATCCTGGCTGGCTAACACTCCCTACCCTGGGTTATCCTGGCTGGCTAACACTCCCTACCCTGGGTTATCCTGGCTGGCTAACACTCCCTACCCTGGGTTATCCTGGCTGGCTAACACTCCCTACCCTGGGTTATCCTGGCTGGTTAATACTCCCTACCCTGGGTTATCCTGGCTGGCTAACACTCCCTACCCTGGGTTATCCTGGCTGGCTAACACTCCCTACCCTGGGTTATCCTGGCTAGCTAACACTCCCTAACCTGGGTTACCCTGGCTGGCTAACACTCCCTACCCTGGGTTATCCTGGCTGGCTAACACTCCCTACCCTGGGTCATCCTGGCTGGTTAACACTCCCTACCCTGGGTTATCCCAGCTGATTGTATTGAAATGATTTTCACAGACAATATAAAACAAAGTGTGTTTGAAATTGAGACGTAAGATTTTTTGGAATATCTCAAATATTTTTTATTTTATGGGGGGTAAAAGGCAGATATTTTGGCGAATGCGAAAAATTCTGTCAAATGTATTTTTTTTAACATGATAATAAGATATATTAGATGAAATGGCTATGTAAAAACGTCGTGCTAGTTGTATTCTAACAGTTGGGAATGTCGGAAGTGCGTAGTGCCAATTTGTCAGGTCGTGCTGCCATATATAAAAATTATGTTTAGATTTTTTTTCTCTGTTGTTTTTTGGCCAATCATACTGAAACTTTGTCACATGCTTCTACATATGCACCTCTAAAAGTACACCAAAAATAAAATAAATCGGTTGAAAAATAAAAAAAAAAAGGAAGAGGGGGTACGCCCTTAAGTCCATAAAATTCAGTTGAAGTTCTTTTCGTATTATTGTTCTCAAACTACTACCTGACAAGCCAAGATCTACTCCCTCTTTGAAAGCATACAGCTTAGCCAGTTTATCCCGTTCTATCATGCATCTGAAGACCCCCTGTGAGATGGATCCACAGCATGTGCACTGACTCACTTTCCCCAATCCACCATCCTGGTCTGGCTTCTGACACAAACATGCACAATTTTTTGCTTAATGAGTTGGGCATTTTGGGGAAAGAAACAGTTACAATTAAA
>NC_069417.1:64535966-64551191 GCF_026875155.1 Cherax quadricarinatus | reverse complement strand
CCTTTTACCCCCCATAAAAAAAAAATATTTGAATATTCCAAAAATCTTACGTCTAAATTTTCAAACACATTTTGTTTTATTTGTCTGTGAAAATCATTTCAATACAATCACTGGAAAAACCCAGGGTGGGGAGTTTTTAACCCAGCCAGGAAACCCGGGTAGGGAGTGTTAACCAGCCAGGATAACCCAGGGTAGGGATGTTTAACCAGCCAGGATAACCCAGGGTAGGGAGTGTTAACCAGCCAGGAATAACCCAGGGAAAGGGAGTTTTAAAACCAGCCAGGATAACCAAGGGAAAGGGGAGTGTTAGCCAGCCAGGATAACCCAGGATAGGTAGCGTTAACCAGCCAGGATAACCCCAGGGAAAGGGAGTGGTTACCCAGCCGGGATAACCCAGGGTACGGAGTGTTAACCAACCAGGATAACCCAGGGTAGGGAGTGTTAGCCAGCCTGGATAACCCAGGGTAGGGAGTGTTAACCAGCCAGGATAACCCAGGGTAGGGAGTGTTAACCAGCCAGGATAACCCAGGGTAGGGAGTGTTAACCAGCCAGGATAACCCACGGTAGGGAGTGTTAGCCAGCCAGGATAACCCAGGGTAGGGAGTGTTAGCCAGCCAGGATAACCCAGGGTAGGGAGTGTTAGCCAGCCAGGATAATCCAGGTTAGGGAGTGTTAGCCAGCCAGGATAACCCAGGGTAGGGAGTGTTAGCCAGCCAGGATAACCCAGGTTAGGGAGTGTTAGCTAGCCAGGATAACCCAGGGTAGGGAGTGTTAGCCAGCCAGGATAACCCAGGGTAGGGAGTGTTAACCAGCCAGGAAAACCCCCAGGGTAGGGAGTGTTAGTCAGCCAGGATAACCCAGGGTAGGGAGTTTTAAAACCAGCCAGGATAACCCGGGGTAGGGAGTGTTAACCAGCCAGGGATAACCCAGGGTAGGGAGTGTTAGCCACCAGGATAACCCAGGGTAGGGAGTGTTAGCCAGCCAGGATAACCCAGGGTAGGGAGTGTTAGCCAGCCAGGATAACCCAGGGTAGGGATGTGTTAGCCAGCCAGGATAACCAGGTTAAGAGATAAGATAAGATTTCGTTCGGATTTTTTAACCCCGGAGGGTTAGCCACCCAGAACACAGAGAGTAGTCGTCAACAGAGTAAAGTCCGAGGCGCTACGGTGAAAAGCCCTTTTTCCACAAGGCACAGTACTCGCTCCCATCTTGTTCCTCATCCTTATATCCGACATAAAACAAGGATGTCAGCCACAGCACCGTGTCTTCCTTTGCAGATGACACCCGAATCTGCATGACAGTGTCTTCCATTGCAGACACTGCAAAGCTCCAGGCAGACATCAACCAAATCTTTCAGTGGGCTGCAGAAAAAAAATATGAAGTTCAACGATGAGAAATTTCAATTACTCAGATAATGGTAAACATGAGGAAATTAAATCTTCATCAGAGTACAAAACAAATTCTGGCCACAAAATAAGAGCGAAACACCAACGTCAAAGACCTGGGAGTGATCATGTCGGAGGATCTCACCTTCAAGGACCATAACATTGTATCAATCGCATCTGCTAGAAAAATGACAGGATGGATAATGAGAACCTTCAAAACTAGGGAGGCCAAGCCCATGATGACACTCTTCAGGTCACTTGTTCTATCTAAGGCTGGAATATTGCTGCACACAACAGCACCTTTCAAGGCAGGTGAAATTGCCGACCTAGAAAATGTACAGAGAACTTTCACGGCGCGCATAACGGAGATAAAACACCTCAATTATTGGGAGCACTTGAGGTTCCTAAACCTGTATTCCCTGGAACGCAGGAGGGAGAGATACATGATTATATACACCTGGAAAATCCTAGAGGGACAAGTACCGAACTTGCACACGAAAATCACTCATTACGAAAGCAAAAGACTTGGCAGACGATGCACCATCCCCCCAATGAAAAGCAGGGGTGTCACTAGCACGTTAAGAGCCCAAATACAATAAGTGTCAGGGGCCCGAGACTGTTCAACTGCCTCCCAGCACACATAAGGGGGATTACCAACAGACCCCTGGCAGTCTTCAAGCTGGCACTGGACAAGCACCTAAAGTCAGTTCCGGATCAGCCGGGCTGTGGCTCGTATGTTGGTTTGCGTGCAGCCAGCAGCAACAGCCTGGTTGATCAGGCTCTGATCCACCAGGAGGCCTGGTCTCAGACCGGGCCGCGGGGGCGTTGACCCCCGGAACTCTCTCCAGGTAAACTCCAGGATAACCCAAGAAAGTCAGTGCGTCATCGAGGACTGTCTAACTTATTTCCATTGGGGTCCTTAATCTTGTCCCCCAGGATGCGACCCACCCAGTCGACTAACACCCAGGTACCTATTTGCTGCTAGGTGAACAGGACAACAGGTGTAAGGGAAAAGTGTCGGAATGTTTCCACCCGCCGGGAATCGAACCCGGGCCCTCCGTGTGTGAAGCGGGAGCTTTAGCCACCAGGCCACCGGGCCACTGACCGAATTTGTTCCCATAAGAAATATTGTGAAGTAGATTAGTCCATTTTCAGACCCCCAAACATACATGTACAAATGCACTTACATAAATACACTTACATAATTAGTCGCATTCGGAGGTAATCGTTATGCGGGGGTCCACTGTATTTTTGGGCCACAATAAACCATGGGTAACTGAAACTGCAGATATCAAATCGGTGAATATGGGGGGGGTCCTACTGTATTTAAAACATTGATTTAAAAGTTGAACAGACCCACGTAAATTAAACCCAGCACAGTAACTACAGAGACGAAAGCTAATTTCATTTTAATGTATTTCAGCTGAAGCCGTATGTGTCATACAATGTGCCGGATGTATACAAGGTGAATTTGGGCCTCAAGATCTATTCTACGCAGTGTATAGTGGAGAAGATCGCTGAAGACTTCAACAATAACAAACTCAACGAAGACGCAAACCCAGTCGAACCCTCCAAGGAGGAATTATTAACATCAGAGGAGGCTAAAAACCGTGCACTCTCCATGTGTTCAGATATATTATAAACATTCATATGTATATTCCATACAGTATACAGGTGACAAAAACTTAAACATCATGTCTGACAGTCTTAAATATATAATGTACATGTATGATATTGTATCTCGTACATTGTTCTATATACAGTACAACACAATATATAATGTATCTTATACATAGTATATAGAGTACAGCATTATATAATTTATTTATAAGTTTTATATAAGTACAAGGGGGAAATATATTTATACATTTTGGGGCCCTTGGTTTAATATCGGGCAAATTTAAACCGGGAAAAATTTTGACTTGTGTCGAGATACAGAAACCCCTCCCCCCCCAACCCTCAAAAAAAACAAAAAAACAGGGCAAGACATAATGAAAGAATTTAAATTGAAAAAAATGCGGGATTTTGGGATACAGTGTAGCTTATGATAAAAACGGGTAATTTTCTCTATAATTTGCTTTTTTAATTCACCTCTCTGTTTTTTGATCCCTAAAGCTGGCGATGGTGAATGGCTCAGGCCCCAAGGATAGGGAGCTTTTTTTCCCCGGGAAATTAAACCCTAAATTGACATTACTAAAGCGGTTAATGACCCTACGGGGTTTTTAGCACTCCATGCCCTAAAAGGGATGCACTAATACAATGTTCTGTCTTTTCTGGGCCCCTTTGACACATGACGGCAAATTTCTTTTGTACGGGTTTAGTGTTTAAAATTTTATTATTGTTACTGACTTTTTGCATATAGTTTAAAAATTTTTTAAATTTTTATTACGCCCCCCCATACCCGTCTTCCATATAAATTTTCTATTTTTGGAAAAATTTATTTTTGTAAACCCATAATTTAGCCAAATATAATTTGCCATACCGGGTTTTGGGGCAAACAAAATAATATATAGTAAGTCCTTGCCACCCCCCTTTCCCTTTGGGCCCCCGTGCCCCTATGGGTTTAATGGAATCTCCCATCAAAAGAAGGAAAAAGCTTTGGGCCCCAATCTTATTAATGGATTGTCTTGCCAGAAGTTGGATAAAAAATTTCATTTAACCCTAAAAAATCCCACCCATCCTTCAGCCCTTTTACATGTACAGCGTCTCCTCCCGATGTATTTGTTTACCAATAAATTCGGACTTCGCCCAGCCCCTGACCATTATTCCCCTCAAGGGGGGAAAATACTGGCCCAGGGACTTTTATTTAGGAAATTTTTAATCTGTGTTTCCCCTTTAAAGGGAAGGTTCCTTGAGTTGGCGGGGGGCTCTTGATTTGGGGAAATTGGTTTCTGTGTTTCCAGTTCCCCAAATTAACCTGACCCTAGGGCTACCCTTTTTATACAATGCCATATGGATTACGTTTGGCTCTTCTTGGTACTCTGCCCCTTTAAAAAAAAAAATGGAAGATAGACTGCCAAAACACCCAGAAAAAAAATGTAAGATTCATCCTTGGGGGTGGGACCAAAAAGAACAAATAGGGCCCGGATGAAGTAAAGCAGGTTTTGGGAAGGTGAATGTTTAAAACAAGTAAAAAACTGAAACTTAAAAAACATGTTTAGAAAATTTCTCACAAACAAGGGCCGAATATCTTGCTGTCAAATTTTTTCAAAGGGGGGAAACCCAAAACAATCATGAAAAGGGGGAGAGGAAACCCAAATTTTTTAAATACCCCCAGTCAGTGGCCCGGCTTTTAAACACCTTTTATTGTACACAATAAAAGGAATGGAACAGACTGCCCACACTTCAAAGCCAGTCATAGGGTTTAACCCGTTCAAAAAGAGTGCCAAAAAAGGGGTTTTTATTTTAAAGGAGCTACAGAAAAAAGGGGGGGGAAGGGTTTTCTATTTTTTTAAATAAATACATGAAAAATTTTTCCTTTTCCCAGTAATTTACCCCCGTATTGTGATTTGTCTTTTGGTTTTGATAATTTGATGTTATTTTATTTTGTAGAATAATAAGAAAATAAATTTTAACCTTTAATTTTAATAAAAGGTTTAAAAAGGCCCCAATGGAAATAAGTCCCTTTGACCTTTTTTGGGGTTTTCCAGGTTCTTTTACACATATGCTGCTATGTAGAAAATTTATGTAAAAATGTATTTGTGTTTACCTGGGTTTAAATTTTTCTTATTTCTTACCTTCCCAATGCCTTCCAAAAATCTCCCCCCCCCCAGGGCTGTATAATCCCCGGGTTTTGCGCCCTTCCCCCTTTAAATTTTTAATAATATATCTGTCTCCAGTTCCTAAAATTTAAACCTGAATTTAAATTTCCCTCCTCCCCCACCCCCAAAGGGGCTGTAAAATCCTACGGGGTTTTAGCGTTCCCCCCTGATTATAAAAAATCTGAAACCCGTTATTTCAAATTTAAATTTTTTAATATTAAGGTGATTTTCCTTTTTTTAAATTTTCCCCTATTCAGTCACTTCGTAAAAAAACATTTAAAAATTTTAAAAAAAATGTTATAAATGTTGAAATGTTTACATTTTAAAACATTTTTCAAAAAAGGTTGGGCACAAAACCCCCAACCATTATAGTACGATCCCACTTTGCCCCAAAATTTTTTTACCAACGTTTCTTGAGAACCAAACTCTGTCATTTGGAGGAGAGGGGGTATGACCCCTTTAATTTTTTTTTAAAGGGGTGGAGATGTAAAAACCCGGGGGGAAAACCCCCCGGGTCAGAAACAACCCAAAAACCAGCTGTAGGGCCCTCATTTGAGTAAGCCCCGCGTTTAAGGGAAAAACCCTTGTCCGTGTCCGGAAAAACCCCTTTCCTAACCCAACCCTCCCCCGGGTTCTGGAAAATTATACTTTCCACTATAAGACTAAAGTTCAGGCTAACTGATCTTGAATCCCCTTTTAAAAGTTACCTTGGGTCACTCCCAAAAACCCCAAATAAAACCCCTGAACCCCCCCATAAATGTTCCCCTGATCACTCCAACAGCACATTAAAGCCATTAAAACCAAAAATTTAAAAAACTAAACCCAAAATAACACCTTTAGCACTGCCCTTTCTATAAAATATATTTTAAAACAGGTGCACATAAAAACAATTTTCAAAAAATTGGCCCCCCTGGTGGGTTTTGGTTTACGCATCAAAACCCCCACTAAAATCCTGGTTTCGAACCCTGGTAAAGGGGGGAAAAAAAATAGGCATGTTTTTCCCTTAAAAACACCTGCTTCCCCTTTTCACCTAGCAGTAAGTAGGTTTCCTGGGTGAAAGGGGACCCGGGGTGGGGGGCATCCCGGGGCAATTTAACCCAAGGTTTTGGGGAAAAATTTTTCTACATAACCAGGAAAATTTATAAATTTTGTTTGGGGGATTATTTTTTTATTATTTTAATATTTTATATTAATTTTTTTATTATTATTATTTTTATTTTTATTATTATTTCATATAGTATGTCAATTTAAAAATTAAAATTTTAAAAGGTATATCATACATGTACAAGGTTTCCCCAGCACATGTACAAGGGGCACCCTACATGTTTCAAGGTATACCCTACATGACAAAGGGGTACCAGTACAGGGAAAGGGATACCGTACCCTGTACAAGGGTTTTACCAGTAATGTACAAAGGGGTACCAGTAAAATGTCAAGGGGTTCCAGTACATGTACAAAAGGGGTACCAGTACTGTCAAGGGTACCAGTACATGTACAAGGTTACCAGTACATGTCAAAGGGGTACCAGTACCTTTTACAAGGTGTTCCAGTACATGTACAAAAAGGGGTACCCAGTACAAAATCCAAAAAAAGGGTACCCGTACATGTACAAGGTTAACCATTCATGTACAAGGTGGACCAGTACATTTTCAAGGTGTACCAGTACATGTACAAGGTGTACCAGTACATGTACAAGGTGTACCAGTACATGTACAAGGTGTACCAGTACATGAACAAGGTGTACCAGTACATGTACAAGGTGTACCAGTACATGTACAAGGTGTACCAGTACATGTACAAGGTGTACCAGTACATGTACAAGGTGTACCAGTACATGTACAAGGTGTACCAGTACATGTACAAGGTGTACCAGTACATGTACAAGGTGTACCAGTACATGTACAAGGTGTACCAGTACATGCACAAGGTTACCACAGTACATGTAAAATGTATACCAGTACATGTACAAGGTATACCAGTACATGTACAAGGTATACCAGTACATGTACAAGGTATACCAGTCCATGTACAAGGTATACCAGTCCATGTACAAGGTATACCAGTACATGTACAAGGTATACAAGTAAAAGTTTCAAACATACTATACCAATAAAGGGGTAACCCCAAACAGTTGTCAACTAGTAAGTGTATCTCATGACTTTATTCAAAAAGAACTAAGCAGGTTAAACCCAACTAAGAGCACAGGCCCTGATAACATCCCGTCTTAGTTCCTAAAAGATGGTGCTTCTGAACTGTCAGTCCCTATTGCTCACATAATAAATCTATCAATCACCACTAATACCGTACCGGAGGGGTTCAAGGAGGCCAGAGTTACTCCTATCTTCAAGAAAAATAATAGGTCTGATGTAAGCAACTACAGACCTGTTAGTATACTCAGTATAATATCTAAAATTCTAGAGAGGGCGGTGTATTCTCAAGTAGTTAAGTACCTTTTTTCAATTCAATTCATTTCAAAGTTTATTCTCTATAAAGATTACAATGCTGAGTTTAATTCAATTCAATTCAAAGTTTATTCTCTATAAGGATTACAATGCTGAGTTTACAGAAATTTGGTTATTGTTTGGTTTACATGTAGTAAAATTGTGATTACAGAGTGTACCACTAGAACGCTTAGCATGGCTAGGCATTTCGGGCATACTTAGTTTTATTCTTAATTGTAAAATATTACAAATTATGAGGTAAGTTGGTATTATGGCTAAGTGACTAAATACTAGTTTGTGAGTTTAGCAATGTGAATGCTTTTGTTTTGGCACAGTATATAGTTTCAGTATTGGAGTATCACAGGATTCATTATTTTAAGACTGAGATTAATATTTCTGTTTATGGTCAAATGAGTGAGCGAGTGTAAGTGTGAACCACCAGGTGGTATTCGTGTAGTTAGTTGACGGGGTGTATCAGGGAGATAAGATGTTTTCTAATGGTAGTTTTGAAGGTGATGAATGTGTCTGCAGTTCTAGAGTTCTCAGGTAGGGTATTCCAGATTTTAGGGCCTTTGACATACATTGAATTTTTGTAAAGGTTTAGTCGGACACGGGGAATGTCGTAGAGATGTTTGTGTCTGGTGTTATGCCTGTGGGTTCTGTCACAACTATCAAGAAAGCGTTTTAGGTCAAGGTTGATATTAGAGTTTAAGGCCCTGTAGATATAGATTGCACAGGTAAACAGTAGTAAGTGTGGATGTACTGAACTGGGAGTAAGTTTAGATCTTTGAAGAGTGGGGGGGGGTGTGCTGCCAGGGATGGGATTTAGTGATTATTCTTACTGCAGCTTTTTGTTGGGTTATTATTGGCTTTAGGTGTGTTGCTGCAGTTGATCCCCAAGCACAAATAGCATAGGTGAGGTATGGATAAATAAGTGAGTGGTATAGTGTGAGAAGGGCATTTTGCGGCACGTAGTATCGTATCTTGGAGAGGATCCCAACCGTTTTGGATACTTTTTTGGCTATATGCTGGATATGGGTGCTGAAATTCAGGTTGTTGTCAAGGTATAAGCCTCGGAATTTTCCCCCATTATTTCTGGTAATTAGAGTGTTGTCAATCTTAATGTTAATTTGTGCATCTCTTGCTCTGCTACCAAACATAATATAGTAAGTTTTGTCAGTGTTAAGCGTAAGTTTATTGGCTGTCATCCAAGTCGATATTTTATTCAGCTCCTCATTCACAATGGTGTTGAGGGTGGCAAGATTAGGGTGAGAGATGACATAAGTCGTGTCATCAGCAAAGAGAATGGGTTTCAGGTGTTGGGATACGTTTGGAAGGTCATTGATGTATATGAGGAAGAGAAGGGGACCAAGGACACTTCCCTGCGGAACTCCAGTATCAAGTGGCCGTGTTGCTGATGCTGTGTCTTTAATGGTGACGTACTGATACCTATTAGTAATGTAAGATTTGAAATAAGCAAGCGCATGGCCTCTTATACCGTAGTGGTCAAGTTTGTGGAGTAGGATTTCGTGGTTTACTGTGTCAAAAGCTTTTCTTAGGTCAATAAAAATTCCTAGTGGATATTCCTTATTTTCCAATGCTGTGTAAAGCAGATCTAGCATTTTTATGATTGCATCATTAGTGCTTTTATTTTTCCTGAATCCAAACTGGCAGGGGTTGAGTATGTTTTGAGCCGTTATAAATGAATACAGTCTCTTGTACACGAGTTTCTCAAAGATTTTGGATAGCAATGGTAAGTTAGATATTGGCCTATAGTTGTTTAAGTCTGTAGGGTCACCACCTTTATGTATTGGTGTAACCCTTGCCATCTTGAGTAGTTTCGGGAACGTGCTAGTCTCTATTGACGTGTGTCCAGTTAGCTCGTCGCCATTATCTACATATGAGATAAGGGCGAGTTTAACCTATCCGGGACTTAAACAGCTTTTTAACTGTAAACAAGCCAGAGGTTCATCAAATAAACATATTAAGTTTGTGCTGATTTTTTTGTCCACAGAGTGAAAATTTTGGGTCTGTCTTTTCCCAGACACGTGTGCTAGCTGTGTTAAGTGCTGCGGGTTTGGAGTAATTTAACAAAGTAGTGCAATATTGGAAAACTCTCGAGACGACTGTGGCCCCGTGAATAAACCTTGAAATCGCACTGCGGCCCCGCCGGGCCCACTACCCCCACATTGCCTGTGTCTAGCGAGGTGAATATCCCTTCCTTGTCCCTTCTATTTACCGGTACCCTTTTAAAGCCCATCGCCAGTGTGAAACCCCTGTCAGTATGGTATAGCTGATGGTGTTGACGTAGATGATGGTGAAGGCAGATTTGAAACATATTTTAGTAAACAGGCTCGGAAAAAAGAAACGAGGCTTCCAGGGGAAAGCTTGCTGAAAGCAATACAGTGGGCGCACACCCTCCCAAAGCTGTCAGGTTAGATTTCCCTGACAACACTGTTTAAAGAGACCAAGTTAAACTGGTTTTTCGAAGCAAAGTGTAAACAATCATGAGAAAACGATCAAGTTTGTCCGCGATGAGGAATAACAAACGTCTTTGTGCCTAATGATTCAGCATTTATAGACAAACTTCCCCACTCAGGGAATATGCCAACATCAAACTCCGAGCTGCCCCACCAAGGGCACCTAAAGTGCTTATTGTCATCAAACAATCAACAAGCACTTGAATCCTCAATATCTGGCGTCAGAGCAAGTTGCAAGCCCTCGTCGACTTTCCAACGGTCGATATTAGCTGAGGGGACTGGCCAGGGGACTCTGCCACGCTATATTCACTCCCGTGCAGCCCTCAACAGAGCTATACAATTGCATTGTACAGACCTCCTCAACGTCGATGTTATAAGTGTCAACGCTGGGCCACATTGCCAGGAAATGCCCATCAAAAGGGTCACACGGGTGTTGGCAGTGTGTGCCAAATTGCTCATCCTTCTGAACGGTGTTATGCTATGATCAAACAGCAACAGACTGTTGCTAAACAATGATCAATTGTAAGACCTCAGGAGTCACAGAAAGCTCATGCTGACTGCAGTGTGAGGGCTGATCGCCATCGCAGCCAACCGCACTTCACCCTGTACCCTCATAATGGCCCCCAGGATACCAGGTACCTCGGGTCTGAATACTGGCTCATGCCTCCCCTCAGACAATGGGGTTGAGCACCTCACCTGGGGAGCACGTCAACAGACCTCCTCACGTCGGCTGTCAATACCAACCTAGCTGAGTCAGTGACAGTCAGCCAAATAGCTCAGCTGACCGGGACTTCACATCTCCAGATGTTCCAAGTCTTGCTCCTGTGGTATACAACCTGATTCGCGCAAAAAAAATCCCTGGAAACTCAACAATTTCCTGAAACAACAACTTGAAACAAACAAGGAAAAAGTAGGTGTACCAATAACAAGATTGTCAAAATTTTTGTGAAAGCAAGTGTAAGGCTGCTGAACAAGGTGGTGGTGGTGTTCTTAATTACAGTAATGACGAATATAATACTTGTGTTGATAAACTGTAGTGAGCATCATAACGAAGGCTATGGTGTCAATGTGTTAGAAATAGTAAATGACCGTAAATTATAAGTGGTGGTGAAGGTGTGATGAGGGGCAAGGGTTTGTCTATAATGTTAGTAATAGTGAGGAGCATAATTTAAGTGGTGGTGAAGGTGTGATGAGAGCGGTGGTGTCTATAATGTTCGTAAATAGTGATGACCCATAATTTAAGTGGGTGGTGAAGAGTGTGATGAGAGGGGTTTGCTGTCTATAATGTTAGAAAATAGTGATGAGCATAATAAAAAGTGGTGGTGCAGAGTGTGATGAGGTTGGGTCACATAGACATTAATGTTGAATACAATACTGTTGACAATGTAATGAACACAATGTTGGTAGTGGCGCTGGTGATGACAGTTGTAGTGTTGCGTGTAATGTTAGTGGAGGGGGGAAAGTGAGTGGCGGTGTCACCTTTCATACATTCACAAAATAAACAGCGTCATGCTCTGGGTTTACGAAGACTCCCACGAGGCCTTACAACTGGAGGTGCACTTACAAAACTCATGGACAAGGGTAGCATGTTGACATTGATAAGGTCTGCTATTTATAGAACAATTTTTTCTTATGCTGAGAAACTCAACAAGACCCCAGGACTACTATAATGGATCAAAACTGTTTAAACTTTTATATTAAGCTGGAACATTGCATCACTTAGAAAAAGACTTCCTGAACTTCATCATAAAGTAACCACCGAACCCATTGATGTTGTGTGTCTACAAGAGTGCAGAGTCCCTGAAAAACCCCAAAACCCCTCTAAATTACCATCATTTGTTGCATATACCTCAAATCTACTAAACTCTTGTGTTCTTATATTAAAAAATCACTTCCCCATAAAACTTCTTCCCACAAGGAAACAGAGGGGCACATATCAGGGTTTGTTAGGATTTTTTATAGGGAACTCTGCTCTCAACATATTTAACTTGTATGCTCCTGCTGATAAATTTAATTACTTGGAGCTCCCAATTGTGCTCATTCTGAGCCTACTCTTATTATTGGCGATTACAATGCGAGACACAAAAGCATTGGAAACTCACAGTTTGGTAATGTAAGGCAAATCAACTGTTTTTCACTCTTAAACAGTCATGATATTTTCCAAATTGTAGGTGACCTTGAACCCACACATATCTATGGAGGCGTCCTTGATCTGTGCCCGGGCTTCAAAAATTACTTCTGCCAGCTGTGGTCTTCCATTGTAACGATATAGCGTCTGATCATTTCCTAGGCTAACCTCTCTAGATATTGGTAATACTATCCTTCCTGGTGGGATATTCAAACGGAAAGTTTTTAATGTTCCCACAGAATCAGCATGATGACTTTGTTTTCACATGTGACTGACTGGTATAATTCCTATGAGTGTTCCTCTGTAGAGACCTTTAACACTGATCTTGTGGGGCAGTATTCGAACTACTTAGAGGCCGCCACTGCAACCTCTTGGTAAATCTAAAACCCAACAAAACTCCGTAATAATCATACCTCCTTCAAAAAAACCATACTTATTACAATGATTCTAAAATTCGTTTCACTGAAACGTAAATGCTCGCAGACTAGGCCTAGGGCCTATAGAAAAAATCGTACCCTGGAATGCTGAGGCTCTTCCAAACTGCCCTTGCCCGCTGCCAGAGAGCGTATGACAGAGCTGGGCAAACCGACTGGGAAAAAATTTGTCAAGCGTCTTAATGCTCACACCCCACTTAGCCGGGCATTTGGGGGGACATAAATAGAATTAAGGGTTAAACGAAACTGGGCAGATCGCGCACCCTCATCCCTTGCATAGGGCGAATGAGTTTTGTCAGTGCTTGGGCAGCTACATCTAGCTATGACAATCTTCCCAGTACCACACAGGCAAAATTAAATGATAAATATGATGGGAAGGGAGAGACTTGTTTGCTTTATGCTCAGTAAGGCAGATGATTTGCAACATTCTTTCAACTAAATTATGAACTTGATGCAGCACTAATAAGGGCAAATCCACGTCGGGCCCGGGGGAGGATGGTATTACTTACACATACTCAGATTGCTGTGTCGAGTACCAGGTAATCCATTACTTGAATTATATAACATGAGCTATGTAACTGGGGGGGCTCCCTCAATCTTGGACCAACAGCCTCATCATTCCAATTCCTTTAAACCCAATCAACCAAAATGCATTTCGCCAATATCTCTTACTAGCTGCTTGTGTAAAAAAATTTGAGAGAATGATTTTTTAATCGTTCTCATGTACAGAATCAAACAATTTTTTGTCTCCCCCGGGTTTCATTGGTTTCATGCATGGAAGGAGCGTGCCCTCATTGCATAGCCACCTTTCTCCCCTGCACAACTTGACAGCTCCTTTCACTACCTTCCTTGACCTTAAATCCGCTTTCGGATGTGCCAAACCCACCCTGTAATAATTAGTGAACTTGCCAGAATGGAAAGTTGGAGGATTGGTTTCTCCGCTGGATAAAGGCTACCGTCCAACAGAAAATCGTCTGTGTTGTTCCCAGGGACACCTCCCACAGGGGAGGTGTGCTCAGTCCCACACTGTTCAATATTCTAATTAATGCATTACTTAATGCTAGCCCAGTCAGCCCCTAATTATGTGATTAGTTTTGCTGATGATTTAATTTATTCACACCACCGGATTCTCCAACACCCAAAACAATTCTTATCATGTACTAGCCTCGTGTCAGGACCCGGGGTTGATAATCTCTAATGATAAAACAAAGATACTCAATAGGCGTCCTCCTTGATAGAGAGGCACAGTTCGTCAGATCCAAATTGCATGATGGGTCTCTTCTAGAATATGTAAGCAGATACAGGTATCTAGGCTTTGAGGTTCCATACTTGGACCTGTTGTAACAAAGACTTTGTCGCCAATACAAAGAAACGACTAAGAGCACTTGTGGGCAGGGCTTCACCCAGGTATGGTGCTAATGTTAAAATTGTTGAAAATGATGTTTTTCTTGCTTTATTAGTCATTGGTTGATTATGCTGGGGCCACTTTCTTGCTCTTGTGTCTGACTGGAAGCTTGGAGGGTGGAAAAAAAACGGGAGAACGAAGGGAATTTAGGATCATCCTAGGATGCCCTCGTACTGCCAAAATTTTAAATATGCAAAAGAACTTGATATTCCAAGCATCAGGGGATCGTGTTACTGGAAAAAATATCCTAATTGGGGTTAATATGCTCAGGCAAGCTCATTCAAACCCCCCTGGCAAAAGAAGCCCTCCAAACTTTCTCAGCACTGGTGAAAAACCTCCTCCAGAAAGGATCGAAAAGACTGGAACCGACCTCCGCATGAATCAGATACATGATCTATGTCAAGTAAGGCAACAGCGGCACTTCTCCGCTCCATGGAATATTACCCCATTCCAAACTACCATTCCTCCATTTCCCCCCAAACTACTTCTTAACACTGAGAGTAGTTCTAATAATTTAACACTAGCCCTGTGTTAACAAGTCATTCTTTCACCCAGTTATGTACTACCTTTTACTACATGTGTACCCAATACTTGCTTCTCAGATTGTACTGTCTTTGTGTCCTAAAACATTATCTCTCGAAACTGCTGTCAGGGCTGTAGTCCCATTAGTCCTTGCTCCTACAAATTTTATCTTCCTACTACTGCTAGGTGTTGTGTGTATGAAAAAATCGCTCTGGAGCAGGGTTTTTGATAGCGAGCTACCAGTGTTCCGCAGGCCCCCCCCCCGGCCCTACCACTCAGACTTCCCCGCCAACACAACATAGGTGATTTGTACGTTACTCAAGGGGACGTCCATTTCCCGATGCCTGATGTACGATGCTCGCGTACGATGCTCGCTGTACGGATGACTCGTACACCTCGCCCTTCCGCCGCTGACTTCTTTGGCTATTCTTTTCTCGTTGCCCTTTTGAAATCCTCATTTACCACACTTTATCACTTGTATACTGCTACTTTTATAATTTACACTTCATTTTGGTAAGTACACTACTTATTTGTGATGACAAACCCCAAACCCGTTATGGGTGTCATCACAAATAAGTAGGGGTAAATTACCAAAGTGAATGAAAAAAAAAATGTTTTTTTTTGTTTTTTGTTTTTTTTGTTGGTTTGTGTTGTTTGGGTTGTTTTTTT
>NC_069417.1:64513758-64535466 GCF_026875155.1 Cherax quadricarinatus | reverse complement strand
GGGGCCCCACAAACCCAACGTGTGAGCCCACGACCCAACAGTGGGCCCCACAACCCAAAACGTGTGGCACCACGAGCCAACAGTGTGAGCACCACAAACCCAAACAGGGTGAGCACCGAAAAACGTGTGAGCACCACGAACCAACGGTGAGCACCACAGCCAACAGTGGAGCCCCACGAACCAACAGTGTGAGCACCACGAGCCAACGTATGAGCACCACGAACTAGAGGTACATGTGCAAGGGACATGCACACTCGATAAAAATTACATACACACAGACTGCTCATATACCGAGCAGCAGTTACCGAACGGAGGATCGAGCCTGTACCAAGCCCTTACTCTGTAATACCTCACGTAAAAACCACAACACAATGTACAAAATGTGCATCCTTAAATCCGACAGATACGCATAAAAACACTCAACATGCAGAAGACGTTTTTACAACGCCAACGTTTCGCCCTGTGTAGAGCTACATCAAATCACGCCTCGACGACGACTTGCCGTGCGCGGAACTTTTCCCAATTAAAAGCCTATTTGTGCATATTGTGACATAGTACCGGTACACTGTACGACCCGTATGACAAAACAAAATCCCTCAGGAAACAACGACCAGCACTGTGAAACACGAAGCGCTGTGTTGCAATCCCTGAGACACAGATAAAAGCTCACAGCCTAAGGTGACAACAAGGCGGAGGCAGCAAACTCTTTACCCACTCGGCTTCTGTTCTGGGAAACAGAGAATAAAACGGTAGTAGCTTATATGTCGTGCCGAATATGTAAAATGGTCAATTAGCAAGAACTCATTTAAAATTAAGTCATTTCTAAAATTTTCTCTTGCACGTTTAAAGATATATTTTTTTCATTAATGTTAATGTAAAAATTTTAATTTTGCTCCAAAAGAATTTTAGAAACTTACCTAACCTTATTATAACAAGAACAATTTATTTTAGCCTAACCCAACTAAATATATTTTAAATACGTTTACAATAATTTAGTACTAAACAAACACAATCAATATATTCTTTTCGTTAGGTGCAAAATGATTTTGGCGAAATTATTGCATATACAAATTTTCACTTGTCCTATATGGCAAGATGAGCGTTGCTATTTAAGCCAAGATCGCAAGTTCTGCTATTCGGCACGACTATATTATATATATATATATATATATATATATATATATATATATATATTTTATATATATATAATATATATTGCAGTAAGATCACAGTAAACAGGTGATTTTAAAATATGCAAAACAACCACTGTGAAAGAGTAGTGAAATTCCAAGCGCTTTCGTGACTACTCACATTGTCAAGGAACTATGAGGAATGTGGGTAGTCCACGAAAGCGCTTGGAATTTCACTACTCTTCACAGTGGTTGTTTTGCATATATATATATATATATATATTATATATATATATATATATATAATATATATATATATTATATATATATATTACATATATATATATATATATATATATATATATATAATATATATATATATATATATATATATATATATATATATATATATATATATATTTATATACATATATTATTATATATATATATATATATATATATATATATATTATATATACACATATATATTATATATATTATATATATAATATATATATATATATATATATATATATACATATATAATATATTATATATATATATATATATATATATATATATATAATATATATATATATATAATATATATAATATGTCGTTGCCGAATAGGCAAACTTGCGATCTTGGCTTAAATAGCAACGTTCATCTTGCCATATAGGACAAGTGAAAATTTGTGTATGCAATAATTTCGCAAAAATCATTCTGAACCTAACGAAAAAACTATATTCCACTGGGTTTGTTTATTATTAAATTACTGTAAACAAATCTAAAATACATTTGGTTGGGTTAGGCTAAAATAAATTGCTCTTGTTATAATAAGGTTAGGTAAGTTTTCTAAGATTCTTTTGGTGCAAAATTAAATTTTTTTACATTAACATTGATGAAAAAAATATATCTTTAAACTTATAAGAGAAAATTTCAGAAAGGACTTAATTTTAAATGAGTTCTTGCTAATTGACCAGTTTTATATATTCGGCAAGACATATTTTTATATTTATATTATATATATATATATATATATATATATATATATATATTTATATATATATATATATATATATATTATAATATAATTTATATATATACAAAATTATATTTATATTATTTATATATAATATTAAAAATTTATATTATATATTATTCATACATTTTATTTTTATTATTATTTCACATGGCCGATTCCCACCAAGGCAGCGGTGGGCCCGAAAAAGAAAAACTTTCACCTCATTCACTCCACACTGTCTAGCGAAGAGTGCTTACACATACAGTTTTTTAACTGCAACATAACACCCCTCCTCTGAGTGCAGACACTGTACTTCCCATCTCCCGTCTCAAGTTCCGGCCTGCCGTGTTCCCATGAACACTCTTAACATTATACTTTGCTCACACTCCATCGACCACGTCAAATATTAAAACCATTTGTACTCCATCACTCCTATCAAACACGCTACGCATGCTGCTAAGTCCAAAGCCCCTCGCAACAAAACCTCTTTACCCCTCCCTCCACCTTTCCTGTGCCGAACCCACCCGCCTTCTTCCACTACAGACTGATACACTCTTGAAGTCTTTTCTGTTTCGCTCCTTTCTTCTACATGTCCGAACCACCTCAACAAACCCTTCCTCAGCCTCTGGACAACATTTTTGGGTAATCCCGCACCTCCTCCTAACTTCCATACTACGAATTCTCTGCATTATTTTCAAAACCACACATTCCCCTCAGACATGACATCTCCACTGCCTCCAGCCTTCTCCTCGCTGCAACATTCATCACCCATGCTTCACACCCATATAAGAGCGTTGGTAAAACTATACTCTCTACATTCCCCTCTTTGCCTCCAAGACAAAGTTTTTGCTCCACAGACTCCAAAAGTGCCCCAAACTCACCCTTTTCCCCTCATCAATTCTATGATTCACCTCATCTTTCATAGACCTATCTCTGAAAACCCCACTCCCAATATCTGAATACATTCACCTCCTCCATACTCTCTCCCTCCAATCTGATATCCAATCTTTCATCACCTAATCTTTTGTTATCCTCATAACCTTACTCTTTCCTGTATTCACTTTTAATTTTCTTCTTTTGCACACCCTACCAAATTCATCCACCAATCTCTGCAACTTCTCTTCAGAATCTCCCAAGAGCACAGTGTCATCAGCAAAGAGCAACTGTGACAACTCCCACTTTATGTGTGATTCTTTATCTTTTAACTCCACGCCTCTTGTCAAGACCCTCGCATTTACTTCTCTTACAACCCCATCTATAAATTATTAAACAACCACGGCGACATCACACATCCTTTCTAAGGCCTACTTTTACGGGGAAAAAAATTTCCCTCTTTCCTACATACTTAACTTGAGCCTCACTATCCTCGTAAAACTCTTCACTGCTTTCAGTAACCTATTTCCCTACACCATACAATTTGCAACATCTGCCACATTGCCCCCTATTCACCCGGGCATTTCGCCTTTTCCAAATCCATAAATGCCACAAAGACCTCTTTAGCCCTTATCTAAATACTGTTCACTTTTATGTTTCACTGTAAACACCTGGTCCACACCCCCCCTACCTTTCCTAAAGCCTCCTTGTTCATCTGCTACCTATTCTCCGTCTTATCTTTATTCTTTCAATAATAACTTACCATACACTTTTCCAGGTATACTCAACAGGACTTATCCCCTATAATTTTTTCACTCTCTTTTTTCCCCTATGCCTTTATACAAAGGAACTATGCATGCTCTTGCCAATCCCTAGGTACCTTACCCTCTTCCATACATTTATTAAATAATTGCACCAACCACTCCAAAAAATATATCCCCACCTGCTTTTAACATTTCTATCTTTATCCCATCAATCCCGGCTGCCTTACCCCTTTCATTTTACCTACTGCCTCACGAACTTCCCCACAAATCACAACTCTTTCACACACACCACACACACCCCACACACACACACACACACACCCCAAAACACCACACACACACACATAATATATATAGTATAAAATATATATATTATATATATAAATATAAAATAAATACATCAACTTTTAATTCCACAAATGAGAGAGGACAAATATCACGAGCCACTACACAAGCATCGTATAACACTAAGAAAATTGTCCTGGACAAAGTTATTTGGGTTAAGAAGCCGAAAAAAAATTGCCAAAGGCAGTGGAAAGGGGAGAATAGATAGACAGATAAGGAAAGGAAGGAAAAGGGGAGAGAGAGGAGAGAAGAGAGAGAGGAAGAGAGAAGAGAGAGAGAGAAAAGGACAGCGTAACAAGCTTTTATGCCAAAACGGCGAAAGCAGCAACTTCACTCTGCTGATCCTTCTCCAGAACATCATCATCTGAGATCTAATACCCAGGGTGGGCTCGAGTATGGAACAAAATTCGTACAGCATAATGATTTTCAACGAATAAAGTCAGTTGATTCAAATAAAATGCGGCCCACAATTGGCTCCAACTATCCTGTTCCCTACTTGATGTCTCATAACAATAAAAATGCTCAAAAAGCTATGTAGGTAACAGCTCTTAGCTTGCCAATAAAAGTTAGGAATTCTTAACCTGTAAATAGCTGTCAATAAAGCTAAAGGGGGTCCTAACCTGCAAACCCTGTGAAAAAAAAAAAAAAAAAAAAAAGAAGAAAAGAGTGAGAGAGAGAGAGAGAAGAGAGAGAGAGAGAGAGAGAGAGAGAGAGAGAGAGAGGAGAGAGAGAAGGAGAGAGAGAGAGAAGAGAGAGAGAAGAGAGAGAAGAGAAAAGGTAAACGACGCGGTTACATTTGCTTCAGAAAGGGAAAGTTACAAATAAAAACTTTACTTAATATTTACCAGACAAACTAGAAGTTTAAATTTTATCCCACCAGCACACCCTGTTTCTGGTTTCTAACTTTATCCCAATATTTAATTTCCTCATGGGAGCGGGCCCAGTTATCCGGGGAAAAGTATCTTTACAAAGGGTTTTCGTAAAAAGATTATCTGAGAGAATAATACACCCCACTAAAAGTTATAAAACTTTAATAATCTCATACCTGCTCACAGTAAGGCTAAAAAAACTGTTTTGGGGCCCCAAGTGCCCTAACCTTGTGTTATCCCCGTCTGGCGCTTTTCCCACGTTTGATCTACGACTTTGGCAAATAAAAACCGAGCAAGATGACAAATATCTCACGTGGCCCGACCGGGAAAAAATATGTCATTCCAGCAAGCCTTCAACATCGGAAAGTTGGGGGTGGCCTTATGTTATGTACAAGGTTTTACTTCGCGGACGCGGAAGACAGCGTCTAACAAAAAAATGGTAGAAACAGCCACTAAGTGGCTGTAACCTTTTCAAAAACCACTTCATCTGAGAAAATTCATTCCCGAATAATCAGTCTTGAACTGCCGCTGATAACACATCGAGAAATCTCTGGCCCAAAAGGTGGCTCCAACTTATCTGTTCCCTGTTTGAATTTTTCAAAACAATAAAAAAGGTTTTTTAAAAAATGCGTTTGTATTTGAAAAAAGTAAGAACCTTAATAAAACCCGAAAAAACCTTGTGTAAAAAAAAAAAAGGGGGGAGCGAGACAGAGCAAAAGGAGAGAGAGAGAGAGAGGAGAAGGAGGAGAGGAGAGAGAGAGAGAGAGATTAATAAAAAGCGTGTTGTTAAGAAGAGACCGAAAAAAATTTTTTATTGGGCAGAAAAAAGTTGAGGCTAAAAAACTTGGCGGAAAAAAAGACTTTTTTGGTTAAAACAAAAAAAATTCTTCGTGGGGTGTGGGGTTTGTGAGGGGAAAAAACAAAGAAATGGGGCAAATCTTATTCCTCCCCCTTTTGTTGGATCTTCTTTTTTAATACGTGGTATGTGTACTCCCTATTGTATCCCCATATGTGGTTGCAGGGGTCAGTATAGCCCCACCCCCGCCTTTCCCTGGTGATCAAATTTATCTTCCCGCTCCATGATATTTTCATACCTCTTCTTAAGCTTTTTATGAATTTGTTCCCATATTCACTCCCCGTTATTCCAGTTCCGACATTCTAGACTAAAAAAAATACTTCCTCTCCCTATGATCATCTGGGTTTCGTTTCCAATTGTGCCCCCGTGTTTTGTATCCCATCTCTGAAACTTCGACCCTTGTCCCTTTGTCAATGCCTCTTAGTATTTTTCGTTGTTTCATGCCCCCTCACCCCTCCTTTCCTCTGTGCGTGGTTTCCCCAAAAACTGGAGGTAAATTCCCCCCGGGGGGTAATTTAACCATTTTTGGGGGGAAATTGGAGGGTGACAAAAAAAAAGTTATAAAATTCTGAAAACAAAAAAAACAATGCGGTACCCGGTATGGGAATTTTTAACTTTGTCTTGATAAAAAGTTGTAAAGTAAACCTTTTATAAGAAGTAATAAAGTTAAAAAAAATAACAAAACATAAAAAACAATATACAGTTTAAAAAAGAAAAAATTTTAGCTAGTGTGGGGAAAACCAAAAGTATTTTGAAAGTATGCTTGGACAAAAGCATCGTACCCCAGATCGACCTTTTGTAGGTCACTACTTCCTGAGGCTCCCTCTATTTCCACTGTCAGTTTATCTGTGAGCATAGCCGGGGGGGAATAAGGGGTATGTTGTGTATCCCCTGTCCCGTATATATTTTAGATTTACCCACTGTTACGGGAAATTTTTGTATTTTTATTATTATTTTTATATTAAGTATGTGTGGTTCTTACTTTTTAATGGTTTTGCTGGATTAGAGATTGCGGGGGGGGGTCCCAAGGAGCCTTGAAGTTGTTGGTATCATTTTCAACAAGTATTGTGCGAGAAGGGCTTTCAACGTGTGGGTATAAAAACAAAAAGAGGACTCGCTTGAATGTTGCAAACGATCCCAAGCTGGCACTTTAAACCCAAACCAAAAACCCAAAAACTAGTTTCAAGAGCAACCCCATCCATCCCATATGTTTTTGGGACTCTTTGGAATAGTTTTAGAGATGCACAATTTTTCAAATACAATAATAAAAAAAATTCAAGTTTTTAATTTCCCATATTTATCAATAAAAAAAATTTTGTGAAAGGGGAACTTGCTTTTATGTGGCTTTAAAATTTTGGGTAACAAGCTAAAAAATTTTGGGAACCATGCTTGTGTCACGGGGTTGAGTTCCTTAAACCCTCTCTATAAGACATACCCCTCATTTCCCGGGGGACTAACATGTTGAAAATTTTGCCTTTTCCAATTTTTGACGTGTTTGTAAGTGAGGGGTTCCATACGGCGTGATTTTCCCGTATAGGTTCGTACCTGTGTACAATGTCGTAAAGGGCTCCTTACCAGTGTCAAAGCCCCAATCTCAGGTTTCCCAATCTCCATATCTGCAGCGTTATTTGATTGATGGGTCCCTAGGGGTTTGTTCGTTATGATGCTTCCCCCAGATCCTTTTCTTTAACTGCGTTTGCGTGTTGGTTTTCAAACCTGTCCCGTCTGCGATCCTGTGCCCTTCCCCAATCTTCATGTTACACTTTGGGGGTTAAAACCCCGGGGCCATTGTGGCATATTTGTGTTTGTCCAGTCCCCTTGAAATCTTAACTGTCCTCCCCCACTGTTTTTCCCCTCATGTTTACATCTCAGCGAATTGGACATTTTGAACTTTTCCTTCCATTGTCTTCACGTTAAAAGAAAAAGCACGGCCTGGGGACTCCCCCTTGGGGAAAACCCCACTCAACATTCCCACTCCGAACTTAGCACGTCCCAAACCAGGGTTTTTTCCTTTCCCTGTCGGGTTTCCTGACCCATTGCTTTTTTTCCCCTTTATTCCTGCTGCCCCTTTAAATTTTTCCCCGTCTCTTGTGTGGTCTGTGTAAAAAGCCTTCTTGAAATTTAAAAGATGCAATCTACCATCCCTCTCCCCTTTATTTATTCTGTTCCCTTTCCTAAACTCAAGTAAATTTGTGACACGGATTTTCCCATTCTAAAACCTGCTGACTGTCATGTATGAGCCATCTTTTCAATGTGTTCCACTTTTTCTCCTGATAATTTTTTCCCTGATTTACATATAAAAAGTCAGTGACATGGTTGAGTTTTTTGCTAATGTTGCCCCTTTTTTTAAAAATTGGGAAAACTATATGTGCGGTCTTCCACCCCTGGGAATCCCCTGTTTCGTGATTTATAAAAATTGCTGCTAAGGCACACCAGTCCTCTGCTCCCCTTCGGACCCATGGAGATAGTTATTGGGCCCACGCCTTTGGGGTATCGGTTCGTCTAGAGGTTCTTCCCCCTCTACCTTGGTTTTGTGTTTGTGTCCAGCCCCTTTTTGGGTCCCCTACCCCCACGTTTGCGGGAAGCTTTTCCTGACTTATTGTGAATACTTCTCAAAATTTTTTTGTTTAGTCTACATACTTTTTGGGTCACTTTCGCGCCCCCTCCTTCTTTCCCTCAGCCTGATTCCCCTGGCCCTTGATGTTTTTTTTCTCCTAATGTGATGTATACAATTTTGGGTTTCGATTTGGCTTTTGATGCTTTGTCGTTCTGTTTTGCCTCTGGGCCTTCTCCTTATCCTTGTATTTCGTTTCTGGTTTTTTCTGCTTTTTCCCTTTTTTTTCTGGTCCTTTGCCTTCTATGTTTTCCATGCTTGCACATTTGGCTTGGCCATTTTACCCCTCCATTTAAACCCCTGGGCTCCTCTGGTCTTCCCCTTTTTTTGTTGCCCTTTGGTATGCCCTTTCCCTCTGCCTCCTGCACTTAGGGTTACTTTTTCCTCATTTCATTTACTGTCTTTCCATCTAGTTTCTTTCCACTGCACTTCATGAGGAAACTTCTCATTCCTTGTAGCCCCCTTTTTTAAAAGTTTGGTTTCTCTCCTTGTTCTCGTGCTACTGCTTCCCCATGTTAATAAACAAGATATTCAAAACTCAGGATCATGATCACGCCCCAAGGGGTCTTTGGGGTGATATCCCTTATGTCTGAATATTAAAGGTGAATATGAGATCCAGCCTTGTTTGCAAAATCCTTCCTCTTTTCTTGGTTGTATCCCTAAAAAGTTGGTGCATGAAGTTCTCCAATCCCGTCTCCAACATTTACCCCTCCATGTTTTGGTCCCCATGTGGCTTTTGGTTTTCCCGTCATTTTTTATGTTTAAAAATCCCCATTTAAGAAATTTTTGCCCTACACATAGGGCCCCCCTGGCCTTCAGAAGTGTTCCCATTGCCCTTTTGTGCCTCATTCCTCTTGTTCTACTGTGTTAAGTGGTGGGTTTCTCATGCTTCATCCCCTTTTGGACCACAGTCTGAAGTGTTCTACGTGAAGTCGTTGTTTCCCTTCTATCCTTTCCCTTCATCCCCTGAAAACTCTGGTTTTTTATGAGCATGCTACTCCCCCCCCTCCTTGTTCTCTCGTTTTTTTAAATCTGTTCCAGGGGGAAAAAAATGCATTGTTTCATCCTGTAATTTTTTGTCCTGTTAGTGCTAAAATGTCGGTGATGCATCATGATGCGTTCTTGCCATCTTCATTTTTTTGTTATTCCTCTGCATTGGTGTCCATACCTTTAGTTTCCTTTCAATACTGTTTTTGGGGAGGGGAAGAGGAAGGTGAAAGCTGGGAGGGTGGGGGGCGGGCAAAATATTTAGGGAGGCTGCTGTGTGGGGAAATTGGCTTGGGGGGGGGGGCTAGGGTGGGGTTTCGTTTCTTTTTACTTTTTTTTGGTTTGATAGTGGTGACGGGGGTTTGAGAGGTTTCTGTAAGCATTTGTTTTTTATTTTCCCCCCAATTGGTGGTTTTCTGTCGTCGTTGCCTGTCCTGTCTTCTTTCCCTTTCCCCTGGTTCTGTCTTTTCTCCTTTTAGTTGTTCCCTTTCCCTTTTGTTCTGTCTCACTAGGAACATTTTTGATAATCTGGAGAGTCCTTTAACAGTGGTTTGTTGTAGTTCTGTTCCGAAAATTGTCTTGAATGTCAATTTTGGTGATTTCTTTCCCCCGTATCCCCCAAGTCTGTTAAAAAATTTTTTACCTAGACTGCCCCCTCCTTTTCTATTGCATTGATGTTCTTAAACTCTGTTTTCTCCAATCTTTCTTTCTCATAGGTCTGCACTTGCCTCCTAAGCCTTTAATAATTATTGTCTTCCCCCTCTCTTCCCATTTCTTTTCCTCTGTATTCTGGATCTGATTTAGCATCTCCTTTGCTGTTTCCCTAATCTCTCCCAGACACCTGAGGCCCGTTTACTGTACAAAAAGACTGGGTTAATCCATCCCCCCCCTTTGTCCCCCCGTGCCTGCTGATGTTCCCTTTAGTCTCTTGCTCCTTTCAGACCTATCTTTAGATTCTGTTTAGGCATCAATTCTTTCTCCCAATCTCTGTATCTTTGCCCCGGGTACTACGTGTGATTTCCCCCTTTTGCTCTCTGCAGATATTTTGCCAACATTTTTTTGCAAAACCGTTTAATTTTTTTCCCCTTGTTGTTCCTTTTGTTCTTGAGCTGTTCTACCCATTCTTCCCTTTTTTGCAGCCCTCATGGTTCCCTTTCCCCTTTTCGTCCCCCCTTTTTAGAGCCCTTTTTTTTTTTCCTTTTGGGGGGTTCTAGCTGCTTAGTATCTAAAATGGGGGTTTTTGGTGGGGGCATTTTTGAGCTTAAAGTGTTTGGTTGGTTGGGTTTTTTTTTTTTTTTTTTTTTTTTTTTTTTTTTTTTTTTTTTTAGTTTTTTTGTTTTGTGTGTGTGTTGTGTTGTGTGTGTTGGGGTTGGGGTGTTTGTGGTGGTTGTGTGTGTGTGGTGTGTTGTGGGTGTATTTTGTGTTTTGTGTGTGTGTTGGGGGTTGTTTTTTGTGGGTTGGGGGGTGGTGGTTTGGGTGTGTGGGTTTTGGGGGGGTTTTGTTTGGGGGGGGGGGTTTGGTTGGTGGGTGTTTTTTTTGGGTTTGTGGGTGAGTATTTGTGTATGTGGGTTTGGTTATGTGGGTGTGTTTTGGGTTGTTTGTATTGTTTTTGTATTTTGTATGTGGGTTTTTGGGGGGGTTTTTTGTTAGGGGGGCGTGTTTTGCCACCTAGGTACCTTCTTTTAAAACTAAAATTTTTTCAAACCTTTTAATTTCCTAAGTTCTTTAATTTAAGTGTGTAATTGGTTTGGTGTTGT
Source organism: Cherax quadricarinatus (assembly GCF_026875155.1). Taxonomy (NCBI): domain Eukaryota; kingdom Metazoa; phylum Arthropoda; class Malacostraca; order Decapoda; family Parastacidae; genus Cherax; species Cherax quadricarinatus. The sequence goes on along the minus strand of NC_069417.1, from coordinate 64,524,247 downwards.
TACGTTGCTTCTTTGAAATAAGGGAGGGGGGGGGCATTTCCCTATTTGTTTTTTTTGGGTTCACCGGGTATCTCCCCCCCAAGATCTTTCAGTAGGTACTTACCCCTTTTTGAAAATCTTGGTTTTTTCTTCCCAATTCCTTATTTAATTTCAATGTTTGGGGTTTTAAAAAATTTGGTTTTAAAAAAAGTGTTTTGTATTGCGTCTTGTTTTTAGTTTTTCCTTCAAATATTTAGAAAACAAACTTTTTAGGGTTACCCTTCTATTCGGGTACTAAAAAAGAAAAGATGGTTGAATACCCCGCGGGGCGGAAAAGGACTTTTAACCTAAACCAAATTAAAACCAAAAAGGGGTATGTGTTCCAAAAAGGATTCCTGCTGGGGGCATTAACCCTTCCTTTTTTACCTCCTTCAGGAAAAATTTTATGCATTGGGTTTTTTTTTTTTTTTTTGATTGGTTTTTTTTTTTTTGTGGTTTTGGTTTTGTGTTTTTTGTGGGGTTTATAATTTTTTTTATTTTTGTATTTATTTTTATTTTTATGTTTATTTTGCTATTTTTTGTATTTGTTATTTTTGCACAGTTAAAACCCTTAAAATTTTTGGTTTTTTTTTCAACATCCCCAAATTAATATGTATCCCCCATTAAATTCTTTCAAATTTTTTTGTAAAATTTTGTTTTTATCACTTTCCCCTTTTAAAGTGGGGGAACATTTTGTGGGTTTTTTATTCACCGTACGGCCGCTTTACTTTTGGAAAGTGTTTTTAAATCCTGGGGGGTATTTTTCTACTGCTTTATTATTTATACTAATTTTTAATAATTTGGTTTCAGGGGGGTTTTGTTGGCCCCCCTTTCACTGTCGTCAGGTCCTCTCCCCCTCTGGGTTTTTTTACTTTGTCCCTTTCCTCTTTTTTAAAATATGTATGGTTCCCCCCACACTTTCACCACATTAAAACCCTGCATTTTGTCTGAAAAAATACTTCTAAATCCCCTTGCTCGTCGATTTTTAGCTTCCAGTTTACCCCCTTTTTCTGTGTACCCTCTCGGATTTCTTTCTCTGCCCCTTTTAAAACCCCCGCAGATTTTATTCGTTTTCATGTTCCCTACCTTTGTTCCCCATTTGTAGTAAATTTCCTAACCTTTCCTGTTTGAATTTTGAACCTGGGACAGTTTTTACCTTTTCCCTTTTCTTAACTTCTTAGCGTCGCGTTGTGTGTGGTGTGTGGTGTTGTTGTGTTTTGGTAAAGGGAAAGGGCGGGGGAAAGGGGTCCTTTGAGTTACGTTTTGCCTCTGAAAAAGTTTCAATACAGTTGTTTAATTCCCCAGTCTTCCTTTTCTACTGCAGGAACCAGACTTAAGGTTGGGGTGGTTCGGCCCCCTCTCATATTTTTGGAAACCCTTGGCCCATTTCCCCCCCTTTTTTTTTTAAATTTTTTAAATTTTTTTCGTAATTTTTGCTTCTGGTCCAGTTCCCACTCTCTCAGATTTTAAATTTAACTCACAGTTTGGAGGGTTTATTTGTATGACGGTGTTTTCGTGGTGGTGTCTTCTAGTTTGGGGAAAAAAATGTCGCCACTTTTCCGGGGGATAGGGAGAAGGTAGAGTGTGATGGTGTTCGTTGTTTTTCTCAATCCTTAGTGGAAGAAGTTCCCTTCATTGATTATCATGTCAACCCTAAAGTATTTCGTTTTAACGTTGGTGATTTCGCTGGATTAACCACACTAAGAATCTTTATTTTGGGGAATGTTACGGTGGTGCTTACTTAATCAGAGATTGGCCATTAAACATACTTATATATTTTAATTATATTTTTTATATATATATATATAATATATATTTATATATTATATCATATTATTTATATTATATATATAATTTATTTATAATATATATATATATATAGTTTAAATTAAAAATTATCGACGGAGGACGGAAATTGACCAAGAAGCCCAAAGCGATTCTCAATGTGATTATTGGATGATTCCCAAATCGACGTCGAAACCTGTCAAGCAAATCATTTTATTCGGAAAATGTGCATGAGGAGTGCTATTTTTTTTCCTGTTGATTGGGTTACAACGCAGAGTGTGACCATGGAATCACCCCTTTAACATATCTAATAACAGCATCAGAGTTGAACTTGGTGACCCGTCTTCAGTGTTTCCAGAAGCACAGCTGTTCTTGTTATATCTCTTCTTCAGTGTTTATTGTTACAAAGTTATATCTATATTTGAAGATGTATATTTCCAGTAGTTATTTTTAATTTAATTTGGGTTCTATACATGGTATATGTCGTCCCGATTGTAAAAACTTTCGTTGTTGGGCCCTTAAAATAGCAACGCATCTTGCCATATAGAAAAGCAAAAATTTGAAATATGCAATAATTTCGCGAAAGTCATTTAAACCCTAACGAAAAAATATATTTCATTGTTTTTGGTTTAGTATTAAAATTATTGTAAAAATTTTTCTAAAATATAATTAGTTTGGATTAGGCTAAAATTAAATTGCGCTTGTTTTTAATAAGGTTAGGTAAGTTTCTAAGATTCTTTTGGTGCAAAATTATAAATTTTTCATAACATTATGAAATTAATATATCTTTAAGTTATAAGAGTAATTTTTAGAAAGAACTTAATTTTAAATGAGCTCTTGCTAATTGCCCCATTTTTCCCAAATTAGGCACGATTATATATTTTTTTTATATTTTTATAATTTTATATTATATATATATATATTTTAATTTTTATTATATATTATATATTTTAATTTTATTTATTTTAATACATACATTTATATATATATATTTATATATATTTATATATATATATACATTTATATATATTATATATTTAAAAATATTATTTATATATATTTTTTATATATATATTATTATTATAATATTTATATATATTTTATATTTATTTATATTATATATATTATTATTTAAAATATATTTAAAATATATATATTTATATATACATTATTTATATATATATTTATATAATATATATATTTTATTTTATTTATTATATATTATTAATTTATATATATATATTATTATATATTTATATTATATATATATATATATTATATATATATATATATATATATATGTCGTGCTGTGAAGGCTTACTCAGCCCTGTAACAACTTCAGACAGTATTACCAAGGCTGGCTCCTCCTCAGGAAAATTAGTGAATAGAAAAATAAATAGTAACAGAAAAAACATAAACACTTTATTATATAGAAAAATATAAAACACTTAAATATAAAATATTAATCCTACATTAAAGAAAATGAAAAATGAAAATTATAAATGATAATTGAATTCAACGCTAATATATATGGGGGTTTTGTTGGTGTTGGTGACACTGAGTGTTTTTTGAAATCGTAGCAGTTGCTGATGATGGGGGGGGGGTCGCAGGTGTTGGTTTACAAACCACTGGTTCGTTCTTCACAGTTTAGCCTTGAGTATTATATCCCGATGACAGGAAAGCAGGTTCTTTACCACTGAAATGATGGGGGGTTACGTCCTGCAATTTCATACAGGTGCACAGGTAATTAAATCCAAAAAGGGGAAGTCTCAGGATGTTAGTCCATCTCCATCAGTTCTGCTCGTTGATTGGCAGGTGACCCTCTCTGTCATCCACGAGTAGTGCTGGGAGCTGTGAGTCTAGTGATTACTGTTTGGACCGGAGCCCCACACGTCACCTTTCGGGGAAGGGGGGGGGGGAGCCGCCAGTCAAACTATCACTTTCAGGGTGGGGGAAAAAAGGCGGGAGCTTGACGTACCCTACCTTAACAAGTAGCCGACAATGAAACTATCACTTTCGGGGAGGGGAAAAAAGGCGGGAATAGCGGGAGCTTGACTTACCCTACCTTAACAAGTAGCCGGCAATGAAACTATTGTTACTATATACTCCCTCTGTACTCCTATCTATTGAACTTTTCCCTCACACTCCCCCATACCAAGACTTACAGTCAAGGACTATAAGAAGAATAGGCGAGGAAAAAGTTCTAACATGTGGAAGTCGTGTAAGGCAAGAAATCTTCTACTGACTGTCATCACTTAACCAGTCAGAGAAATAATTGGATGAACCATTGATATACACAATATGGAACTTAAAAGCCTGGAGTCCCAATGTCCACCTCAAGAGGCGACTTTTGGGTTTCCCCTTAAAAAGTTTCTAGGTATATCAAAGGTTTGTGGTCCGTTTCTAAAATGAATTTTTTTTCCCAGGAAATAAAATTTAAGTTTGGAGATCCCCCACCACAAGGGCCAACTTTCCTTTCTTTGGTGGGTATCTCGTTTCTGCGGGAAGGAGTTTCCGGCTTGGGAAAGCATACAGGGAAGGGAAGTACCATCATGGTATTGTAGTAGCACCGCACCTAAGCCAGTATTGGAGGCATCAGTTCTTAAAAAAAATGTTTTATTAATATCTGGAATTTTTAGTTTAGGGTCTTTCGAAAAGATACTTTTAATCTCATTAAACTTTTCCCGAGCTACGTCGGAAAGTTCAAGAGGTTCCTTCACAGACTTTTTAAGGGAAAGTCGGATAAGATGCCTATAAGATCAGTAAGGTTCGGGATAAACCTGATAAAAATTTACAGAACCCAAGAAAGCTACGCATGAGCTTCTTGGTTTTTGGGGAATTTAAATTCTAATAAAGCTTTGATCTTACTGGAGAGAGGCTGCAGAGAGTTATTAGAAAGTATCAGCCCAAAGATATTAATTTGTTATACCCAAGGAAGCATTTCTTTGGCTTGGCAGTGAGGCCTTTGTGAGCGTAACCTACGCAAAACTGATTTTAAATGTTTGGATAAGTTCGCCCCAAGTGATGTCATTACGTAAATTTTTATCAAATAAACGGGAAACGTTTGGCATTATTACCCAGACCTTTCTCATCAGTCTCACGTAGGTAGCCACAGGCAGTTACCAAACCGAAGGGCATAGTTCTATATTGCATCAGTCCTTGGTGTGTAGGAAAAGCGGTGTACTGCTTAGAAAAAGGATCTAACATTACATGATGATATCCCTGCGCAATATCAATCTCTGAAAAGAAGGAAGCGTCAAAAAAATTTGTGTAGATCGCTATCTATTAAGGGCCTAGGCTCAGCATCCCACGAGTTATAGCTTTAAAGGGCCCTCTGAAGTCAATAGCAAGTCTATATGAATTATCCTCCTTCTTAACCATGACTACTGGTGAAAAAATTATGAAGATACTGAAGGTTCAATGTCTTTAGTTTTAATAATTTGTTACCTCTCGGTCAAATGCATCCCAAAGGTGAACTGGAACTGGTATAATTTTCGTTTGATAGGATTGTCCGTCACTAAGTCAATCTTATGCACTACGTGGAGTAACACCTGGAATATCAGTAAAGACGTCTGAAAAGTTACTCACACATTGAAGAAGTTTATGTCTCTTATGGTCATCCAAAGATTCATTAATATTAATTGTGGTTGCGCCCGAGTGGTCAAGAGTCACCAAGTCATGTAGTTCTTCATCATAGTCTAAGTTAGAGGTGTCAATTACGCCACCTTACATTCTTCAGTTGTGTATCAAGTTTGTGTGGAAAAACTAAGTCAAAGTTATTAAGGCAGTTAACAAAATTTCTTCGGTAATATTTCTTAAGGATGTTGATATGATAAAGTTTAGGTTTCCCTTGGCTTCTATGAGGTAGTCAACTTTCCCACAAATTTTTAATGCTTTATATGGACCTTTCCATGTATAATAATTTTTTTGGGACTTGATAGGCAAAAGTACAAGAATTCATCTCCTACTTTAAAACTTCTCCTCTGACTTTTGGAATCAAAATAGGTTTTGTATTTGGTCTTTGAAAAGCTTAGGTTTTTCGAAACTAGTCAGGGTTCCATAATTTTGGGATCTAAGGTCAAGGAGAAACTGGTAAAAAGCCCTGAACCTCAGCACTCATCTCCTCATTAGTCCATAAGTCAGAAGGATGGACAATGGGCCTCTGGCCTGTCTACCTAGAGAAGTTCAAAGGTGAAAACCCAAAGAGTCACTGGGAACTTCCCATGGAAACAAAGCAAGGTAGGTAACATGCCACTCCTTAGGTTTAAAGGGGGCAAAGTTTCCTTTAAAATGGATTGAAAATCGAAGCTGGCGCTAAAACCCCCATTTACAGCTGGGGTGATTAGGGTGTTAGTCCATCTCCATCAGTTCTGCCGTTGATGCAGGTGCCCCCTCTGTCATCCCGAGTAGTGTTTGGGGCTGTGAGTTGTGATGGACGTTTGACCGGAGCCCCCACGTCCTTTCGGGGGGATGGGGGGGGAAGAAGGAGGGAGGGGTAGCGGGAAACTAACTGGGCCCTACCTTAACAAGCAGCCGCCAGTCAAACTATCACTTTGGGGTGGGGAAAAAGGCGGGAGCTTGACGTTTCCTTAACCCTTTAAAAAGTAGCCGGCAATGAAATATTGTTACTTATACTCCTCTCTACTCCTTCTATTGAACTTTCCCACAGTGCGAATTGGCAGAAACTTGCGATCTTGGTTTAATAGCAACGCTCATTTGCATATGGAAAAATGAAAATTTTGTTTTACTGGGTTTACCTGGAGAGAGTTCGGGGTCAACGCCCCGCGGCCGGTCTGGACCAGGCTCCTTAGTCAGTGTTCCAGGATGCGACCCACACCAGTCGACTAACACCAGGTACCATTTTACTGATGGGGAACTTAGACAACAGGTGGAAAGAAACACGTCCAATGTTTCATCTGTGGAATTTGAACCAGGCCTACGTTTTTTGAAGCGAGGGGCGTTAACACCAGCCAAAATCATTTTGAACCTAACGAAAAAAATGTAAATTACTGTGTTTGTTAGCATTAAATTACTATAACAAATCTAAATATATTTAGTTGGGTTAGGCTAAATAAATTGTTCTTGTTATAATAAGGTAGGTAAGTTTTCTAGATTCTTTTGGTGCAAAATTAAAAATTTTACTTTAACATTAATGAAAAAAATTATCTTAAACGTATAAGAGAAATTTTTGAAAGGACTTAATTTAAATGAGTTTTTGACTAATGACCAGTTTTACATATTCGGCACGATAATATATATATATATTATATATATATATATTATATAAAAATATATATTATATATATTTAATATATTTTGTGGTTGTGTGTGTGTGTTGGGGTGTGTGTGTGTGTGTGTGTGTGTGGTGGGGTGTGTGTGTGTGTTGTTTTGTGTGTATTATGTCGTGCCCAATAGTAAACTGGTCAATTAGAAGAACTCATTTTTAAAAATTAAGTTCTTTCTAAAATTTTTCTTATACGTTTAAAGATATATTTTTTTCATTAATGTTAATGTAAAAATGTATAATTTGCACAAAAGAATCTTTAGAAAACTTACTAACCTTATTATAACAAGCGCAATTTATTTTAGCTAATCCATATAATAATTAATACTAAAGAAACATAATGAAATATATTTTTTTTCGTTAGTTCAGGGTGATTTTTACGAATTATTGCATACACAAATTTTGCTTGTCTTTTCGCAAGATTTAGCGTTGCTATTTAGCTAAGACGCAAGTTTTATTTATTCGGCCGCATATATACATTTTATATTATATATATATATATATTATTTATATATATTTTATATATTATATATATATTATTATATTTATTATATAATTTATATTATATTTTTATAATTTTTTATATATATATTATATATATATTTATATATTTTATATTTTATTGTTTCATGTTCATGAGGTATGTATTAAAATTCTTTGATTTGGTGACAGGTAACAGTTTTCAATGATATCAAGTAGTTATAACCTTTAAACTAAATAAAACCCAAACCCAAACACCTTTTAATAGTGCTACAAAATTTTTTTATTATTTTATCTGTCATTCTATGCATAAAATGCTTAGCACGGTTCCTCTCCCCTCCTGTCATCAACGACGTTCGGGTTTTCTATCTTTGAGAAGCATGTATGTTGTATTGTCTTTAAGTTTTTTTAGATTATTTATATTCTTTGAGTGACTTTCCACCATGTATCACAACCTAGCGCTTTAGCTCACCAAGTGGTTCGGGGGTCGTCCCCGGTAAAAAGCTGGAAAACATTAGGATATGTTTTTATGATGCCTGCTGTTCTGTTCAATCATCAGTAAAATGGGTACCCGGGTTTTAAGTGATGGTGGGGTCGCAACCGGAAAATTGACCCCAATTTCTCGACATGCTGTGTATAACAAGCGGGTTTCTATATAGCAGTATGTCACTGATATAATTTTTATTATTATTATTTTTGTTATTATTAATTTTGAGGGTTGTAAGCAGTAAAAATAGGTCTAACGCCCGGGATAAACAGCCTCTCACTGGCATCAAGAGGATTCAGATCAGAACTTCAACAACAGACATACAGGCTAAAATTTAAAAAAACCCTGAGCGAAGATCTTTTTTTTTATTTAAGAAATAACTGTAAGAATTTTTGCTGAAAAGCTAGTTTAACGCTCAGTGTTAGAGAAAATTTGGAAAGTTAGGAAGAGGTTTAAAAACGACACAAATAGCCAGGAAATGCCAGAAATGAGATCAGAAAATTAATTCAAGCCCTGTTGGCAAACATAACAAGGCGGAACGTGAAAGTTTAACAAAGCATTATAACTTCATTAATCCATCGATAGACCTACGCAAAAATTCAATTTGCAGTTTCTAGCTTTTCTTTTACATCAACATTCTTCCAGGATATTTCCACAAAATACGGAAATTTTGCTCCGGGTTTTTCATAGTTTTGAGAACCGGAGCCAATTTCCGTATTTTGTGGACATATCCTGGAATTGTGCTTTATTAAAGTACAAGAAAAAGAGGAAATTGCGTATTGAACTTTGCGTAGATCTTTTTCGATGGATTTAAAAGAAGTTATTTAAAGTTTTGTAAAAGCATTCGTTAAACATATGGGGAAAAAATATCAACGCTCAATTATTTAAGAGTTTATTATCATTTTTAAAACTAAACTTTGTTTTTAAAAACAGCATTCAAACGCAGTGGTAATATTTTACACTTACATTGACTGTTGCAGAGGGGAGCAAGCTTTGTATCACTCTGGGACAGTGAAATAGTGTTGAGATCGGGGTTTTGTCAGAGTCAAATACCGGTTTAAGGGGTTTCAACACTGGAATCTCGCGTGGCAAGAAAATCCTGAGGAATACCCTTTTAAATGGTAGCTAAACTCGAGCACTTTGCATAAAACAGTTTATTATTCTGTGGTTGCCGTACTACTGTGATTTTTTTTCTTCTTACGCATTTCAAACTTTAAGCTGTGTCCGTTTTTTTTTTTTGATCTTATAAAATATTATGCCAGTAAGAATTTTTTACGATAAATTTTGAAATGGAAAAATCTCCGAGTCTAAAACATTATTATTCAAGTCTTATGAGCAGCAAAATAAATTCGAAAATCTATTGTTTTCAGACGAAAATTAGAACACTAAACACAACGAAAATTAATACAAATCAAATTAGAGAAGTCAACAATGGGAGAGAGAAAATATTAAGATGAAAGGTAAAAATAAGAGAAATATTGACTCCTACAGATCTTTAAAAATATTGGAGCTTCAAGAAAGAGATAATCTTGAAATACTCTAGGCTCCTCCACCATAATAAACTGGTTATAAAATTAATTATGACAGGTATATTGAGGTGTCTTTCTAACAACGAGCATGACCGCCCGGGAAGACCTGAATAATCTTAACAGAGAGCGCAATAGTGGCACTGAGAGCGCAGCAGCGACACTGAGAGCGCAGCAGTGACACTGAGCGCTGCAGTGACACTGAGAGCCCAGCAGTGACACTGAGAGCGCAGTAGTGACACTGGAGAGCGCGCAGTGACATGAGAGCGCAGCATGCTCAGAAAACGAGCATGACTTGAGAGCGCAGCCGTGACACTGAGGCCCGCAGTGACATGGAGCGAGCAGTGAACGAGAGCGCAGCGTGCACTGAGAGCGAGCAGTGACATAAGAGCGCAGCAGCGACTGAGAGCGCAGCGCGACATGAGAGGCGCAGTGACACGAGAGCGCAGCGGCACTGAGAGCGTTGCGTGACACTGAGAGCGCGCAGGGACACTGAGGCGGCAGTGACACTGGAGCGCAGAGTGACATAAGAGGCAGCAGTGACACTGAGAGCGCCCGCAGTGACTAGGGAGGCAGCAGTGACATGGAGAGCAGCAGTGACATGGAAGCGCAGCAGTGACATGGGCGCAGCAGAAAAATAAGGAAAAGGCGCAGTGACATGAGAGTGCGCAGTGACACTGGGAGCGCGCAGTAACACTAAGAGAGCGCAGTGACCCGAGAGCGCAGCAGTAACACTAAGAGGCAGCGTGACAATGAGAGCGCAGCAGAACACTGGTGGGAGCAGTGCACTGAGGCGCAGCAGTGACATGGGGCGCAGCATAACACTAAGAGACAGAAATGACCCGGAGCGCAGCAGTAACACTAAGGGCGCGTGAAAACGAGAGAGCACAGAAAACCCAAAGAGAGCAG
>NC_069417.1:64442358-64513258 GCF_026875155.1 Cherax quadricarinatus | reverse complement strand
TTCTCCCCTTTTTTTACCACAGGGCTGGCACTAGAAGCTGTCTTGGGGCCCATGATGACTTATTTGAAATTTAAACAAGCAAAAAAAACACTGGGATAAGGTGAAATGTACCGAATGTATGCTCGGATGCAACCGCACTGACTGGCTTGTAAACACGGGGTGCTGAGGCCACACGTGGGATGCGCCCCGGGATGAATTGCGCGAGGCGAGTTTTTTAGCGTGTTTACGAGGCAAAATTTTTGCATTCAAATGTATTGTATGGCGGATTTAACGTAACTGATGCCATTGTAAGGCGGGGGTCCCGCACACTCAGTTTTTTCTCCATTATGCACTGTATGGCCCAGGATTTTTTTATATGTGCACACTCACTGCATAGACCCCATTCTTTTCATATCAAAGGCCCAAATTTACTGCTCACAGTTATTCTGAGTAACTGAGCTCATCATATAGTACTATGCACAGACCATGAGCTCAAAGCTATAGTACCTACAGCACAGACCTTGAAAGGGTTAATACCTTACTTAACAGTATATTCATAAATATTTTTAAACCATTTATTGTACAGCCTCTCCTCACTTAGTGATGTACTTGTTTACCGACAACCCGGACTTACAATGGGCTCTGACCAGTATGCATACCTAAATAATGTATATAACATACAGGAAAACAACTGTATAAACATTAAAAATTTAACTAAAAATGTTATAATGGTCCCAAAGGTGACATTAAAACAATATCAAAGATGGTTGAAAAAAACCCAACTACGTTTACTGACATGGTCTTAGGAATGAAACTCTGTCGTTAAGTGAGGAGTGGCTGTTTTTCACGAGGAAGTGCCAAACCTGAAAGGGGTCATAGTGCCTTTGGGAAATGATAGGTAATCTGGTTTGATCTAGGTAAGAGTTTTTAAAATTTCCCTTTGGGGATCAAGACCCCTTCACCAGCATACAATGTGATTTTTTAACCATCATTTGTATGAATCCCTTGGCCTATGTATTAACACAATCCGTCAAATACATGAATACATTCTTATAAAATTCCAGCAGATGACATTAAATAAACAATGACAGTCCAAATACTGTAAACCAAAACAGCTCACAACTAACTCAAAATTCAGAAAGGAAACTAAAGACAACATTGTGGTCCATCCTAAGCCATTATTAACCCTCTTCACTGTTAAGACCCCTGCTCACAAAATTGCTCTGTCTTAAAAAAAAACACTCAAAGAAATGATAGAGAATCTTTTGCACATGGTTGATGACACCAAAAGCATGAAATTTGATGGAAAACTTATGGAATTAAAACTCTCGCCCAAGTTAGTGGTCTCGGCAATATTTATGCAAATTGGCAATTTTGCCCATTTTGAACTGTAATTTTTGACCAATTCTATTTTTCCAGTTGACTAAACTCATAGCTATTTTGCTAGAACTCCTTTATTCTATCAAATGAGTATAAAAAACAGTCCATTTAACCGATTTCAACTACCCAATAAAGTGATCATAAATTGGTATTTAGCCAATTTCATACACAATTCAAGGAAGGCCAATTTCAAAATGGGGTTTCATTAACAATGCAAACATTCCTAGCACTAAAATAACATTTTCTCTGTTCATTAGTCATGCCCTCCAGGTCCAGACTCTTATATTATGCTTGCTTTCCATTTTGAATTTTTATTCACAAAAAAAAATAGAAAATTTACTGTTAGGCAGACTACTGCTTTAAATTGTAAAAAAGTATAAATAATATCAGTGTACAGTGGTACCTCGAGTTTCAAACAGCTCCCATCTCAAACAATTATATAAGTGTATTTTTGGGGGTCTGAAACAGACTAATCTAATTTACATTATTCCTTTTGGGAACAAATTTTTCTCGGTATCGGCATTTGAACAGCTTCTGGAAAGAATTAAGTTCATAACTCGGGGTACTACTGTTTTGTGAAAGCATATTGGACCCACCATCGACGTGTTTTGGAAAACGTGACGTGATTTGTTTACTTTTGAACATTGGCAAAAATCGAACATTTCCCAAAACTTTGAGCTCAATTTCAAGGTACTTTTAATCCGTAAACCATTCAAAATCATCTCTATTTCTGTAATATATCTTCCTTTCTATCAAATGAGACCAAGAAAATGAGAATACAAACCATGAATACCACGTGAAAATACACTGCAAAGTCGCTGTTTTGAAATGAACAAAAACGATCAGAGTTTTTTTTTCTCATTATGCACTGCGTGCTGCAGGATTCTTTTTTATACTGTGCACACTGACCACTCAGACCCATTCACTCATATGTAGGCCTACCAGCTTTCTCCTGCAAGATTGGAATCCGCTAGAATTTTGGCGTACTATTTTGGGACCAAACGCTGGCTTGCAAGCCAGCAGGACCAACAGTGAAAGGATAAAGTCATGACTGATAATAAAATCCTCCAGACAAAATAATGGTCTAGAATGGATTGTAACATCGAAAGTTTCCTTTGAATAGTAGATGCAGTGTATCTTACCCTCACTATGAGGAAGAAGGGTAAAGACACCATCAGTGTCTCGCTTCACAACAAGTCTTGGAAGCCAGACTTGGGTGGGGACCGAGCCAGGAGAAGTGATATTAGCTGGCAATCTATCTTCTGTCAGTCGCAGTCCTAAGCGTTCCACCAGTACCTACAAAATGTTGTTAACTCAAAAGAAAAAAAAGTAAAAGGCATTTCACAAGAAATTAACAGGGCAACTAATTACAATACCATTTTTCAATCAACTTTTACTCCATTTGGGTAAAACAATTTTATCAGCCATGATGAAACAAAAATTTATTTAACTCTTAAATTGGCCCACAAGAAAAAGGCCTTTACAACTCAGCTGGGGAATGTTTTTTTTAATGTTAAAAATTATACATAAAAGTAAAACGAGCAAAAGAAAAATGAATGAGATAAAGTAGTGAGGACTTTTTCACTGCATGGTGTGTTGAAGTGCACCACTTGAAGACTGGTAACATAGGAATCTGCAAGCTTGTATAGCACCAAAAAATATATAAGATACAGCAATATTTTATAAAAAATTTTTTTCCTTATCAAAAATTTGAAGAGTTGCACAAATTCTGTACATAGGTTGATTATTATTTTACTTTTTTTTTCACAATGATAATCATTGAAGAAAGCTGACCTATAAACTGCATTAGACACAATGATGACCAGCCTCCTGGTAGGACCCCAACAAATCTGACTTGTTTTAAACACACTTCATTCCTGTTTTGCATTTTTCATATAAACACTTCTCACCAAGGAAGCATGACCCAAAGAAGGAAATATACATTTACTCATACATTCCTATATTTTCAGAAATGCATGAACATCACAATTCAGAGGATCCACAAAACTGCACCCCAAATTATCCTTCAAACGTAGGCACTATACTTCCCATTTCAAGAACTCGACTCTTGCTATTTGGGTTTCCACTGAATCCTTATATAAAAATAATCTTTTTCAGACTCAAATTCAAAAATCACTTTCTCTCCAATTTAACATGTTCACAAATGCCTGTTGGATGTTCCATCTTTTTCCCTATCAAAACCTCCTTCAAACCTCATTTTAAAACATCCACATCAGTACATACACCAATTCTTTAAAATTTCACACTTCATCCTCATGGAATGACCAAACCTTTGTAACATTTTCAGTGCCTTTCCCCTGAATTACATTTTCATACTACTGCATGGGTTTCAAATCTCTTCTTCTCTGCATTTTATTCACTCAACACATTGATCCAATCACATTTACTGATTCCTAACTTCCTCATCACTGAAACATTCAATGAACTTGCCTTAAATTTATGCAGGTGTTTTTCACTACTATACATACATACATACACACACACACCACACACATACATACAAACATACACACACACGCACACACACACGCGCACATGCACACGCACACACACAAATGAGTCAGAGAGATAGTAGGAAGTATTTTCTTCAGTCATAGAGTTGTAAGGCAGTGGAATAGCCTAGAAAATGACGTAGTGGAGCAGGAACCATACACAGTTTTAAGACGAGGTTTGATAAAAGCTCATGGAGGGGGAGAGAGAGGGCCTAGTAGCAACCGGTAAAAGGGGCGGGGCCAGGAGCTGGGCTCGACCCCGAAAACCACAAATAGGTGATACACACACACCACACACACACACAGCACGCACACACCGGAGCAAACCCTGCACAAACCTTCTGGAGTTTAATACAAATTTTTACAGGTAAGACTGAGAGAGGGGGGGGTTGGGTTATTGAATTTTCTTGGGACTGAAAAAAGGCCTTTCGACACAGTTCCTCACAAGACACTATGCAGAAACAGAGGATCAGGCACATAAACAAAAGGGCATGCAAGGATAAAATACCGACAGGGAGCAACAAAAAGAATGTATGGGATGAGGTATCACAGTGGGCACCTGTGACAAGCGGGGTCCCAGGGGGGCGGCCCTAGGACCAGTGCTTTTTTTTGGTATATTAAATGAAAATGATCAAGGATGATCAACTTCCCCTGTTCCAGATGATGTGAATTAAGAGGGGAATTAAATCGATGGGGATCGGCAGGCTTCAAAGATACCCGGACAGGGGGACACGTGTCCAGCAAAGTCATAAAAAATCGGAGAAGGGGAATGAAGACCACAGACAGTACAGGTAGGGGCCAAACTGCAAACCTCGCTCAAGAGAAAGACTTGGGGGGCCAAACACCGAGCAGTCTCCCCGGGGACAAAAAGTCAACCAGGTAAAGCTGCAGCATATGTGCGTCTGGCAAACCCGAAATGCGTCCGATACCTTATAAGGGAAACTTCAAGGACACTGTACACTTTTTTAATAGGGTCCTTCTGGAGTATGCACACCATTTGGAACCCACACCTGGGTTTAAACATGTCAAGAAATTTGAGAAAGTGCCAAGGTTTTCAAAAAAGGGTAGTTCCGGACTCAGGGGTATGTCCTACGAAGAAGGTTTTAGGAAATCGGGTGACGACTTGGAGGGCGGAGGGTCAGTTGAAAATATAACGACATACAAAAAACTGCGTGGAATAATAAGGGGACAAAAGACGGTTTTTTCCAGAGAGGGGGCACGAAAAAAGGGGTCACTATTGGGAAACGAAAGACTCAACGAGTCAAGATGATAAGTATTTCTTCAGCATAGAGTCATCATCAAGGGGAATAGCCACAAGTGATGTAGTGGGGGCGGGAAACCCATACTTTGCTTTAAGATGAGGATGACAAATTTTCAGGAAGCAAGAGAAAACCCTGTAGTGACTGTGAAGAGGGGGGGCCAGGAGCTGGCCCTTGACCCCGCAACCACAATTAGGTGATTTAACACACACAACACACACACACCCACACACACACACACACACAGAGGAGGGCCCCCCTTAATTTCAATTAACCCTTTTTGGGGGTCGACGGGCCCTCTCCAAAACTCGTTCTCAGGGTCGGCCAAATTTAAAAAAAAAAAAAAAATTATTTTTTTAGAAAAGAAGAAAATCTTTTCCGACATAAAAGAACCAAAATTTAAAAATTTGATAGAAAAACTTATGGAATTATGCTTCGCAAAGTTGCGGTCTCGGCGATGTTTACGCATCGGGATTTTGCCCACTTTGAGCCCCCTTTTCGGCCAATTTCCTGAAATCGACAAAAAACATGAATATTTTGCTAGAAATCCATTTTTTCTATCCAATGGGTGCAAGAAACCCCCATTTTATAAATTAACATCCAGTACAGTGGTCAGAATTTTGCAATTTTGCCAATTTACACAAATTTCAAAAGATGCCAATTTCCGAATAGGGTCAGAAAAACAAAAAAGACATTTCCGGCACTAAAATGACATTTCCTTAGTTTTTAGTCACGCTCAAGGCCCCTTTATTTCTTTTGCTTTCCACTTTGAATTTTTATCTCAAAAAAATAAGATTTCTGTTATGCAGATACTGCATTAGTGTAAAAAAAAAGGTATAAATATATTGGTGCACTTTTGAAAGAATTTTTAGACCACCAGTTGACGTTATTGCACCTTTGGCACATTTGTTTCTTTTTAAGTTTGTAAAAATCGAACATTTCTGCTACTTTGAGCTCAATTTCAAGGGCACCTTTCATGTAAACAGGTCAAAATCATCTCAATTTCAGTAATATGTCTTCCATTCTATAAAATGAGACCAAGAAAAACTAGAATTTTACAACAATAAATACCATACGAAAAAATACCACGCAAAGTCGCCTGATTTATTAAAAAAAAATGGTCAAAGTTTTCTTTTTTTCATTATGCACTGTGTGCTGCAGGATTTTTTTTAGGACTGTGCACACTGACCACATCAGACCCATTCTTTCATATGAAGCCTACAAGCTCTTTCTCCACTAGATCTGAGGCCGCCTAGAATTTATGAGTATAGTACGTCAAAAAAACCCCATACGCGTAGACGTCACTAGTACGACGAAAACCCTCAAAGGGTTAAGGTTTTTGGCTTACCGCTGTTAATAGTGAATCTAGCATTTTTCATTTTCAAATGCATATACAAAGCCTGATCACATGCTCTATACTTCATATATTAAGAAAGCAACAGAGCTAGGCCCTAAAAATGCAATATGAGTACACACATTAAATATGTAGGGGAAAATGGACAGTAGTTTGTGGACTAACATATTGGTAGATTCAAAGTATATTCTTATGAGGAGTTCAATGTGAGTTTACAGAATTTGGTTATTGTACTGCTTTGACGTAAGTGTGCGTTTACATGTAGTAAAATAATAATGACAGAGTGTACCACTAGAACACCTAGCATGGCTAGCCATTTTCGGGCAGACTTAAATTAAATCTTAAGTTTAAAAATGTTACAAAATTATGAGGTAAGTGGTATTATAGCTAAAGTGATAAATACTAGTTTGTGAGTTTAGCAAGTGAATGCTTTGTTTTGGCACTATACATAGTTTCAGTATGGAGTATCAAGGCCCAACTTATGATTAGTTAAGATACATTATTTTGAGCTTGAGATTTGATATTTCTGTTTTATGGTAAATTGGGAGTGAAAGTGTATGTTGGTAACCACCAGGTGGTATTCGTGTAATTAGTTGACAGGGTGTATCAGGGGATAAGATGTTTTATGATGGAAGTTTTGAAGGTGAATGAATGTTGTCTGCAGTTTTAGAATTTTCAGGTAGGGGTGTTCCAGATTTTGGGCCCTTTGACATACATTGGAATTTTTGTAAAGGTTAGTCGGACAGGGGAATGTCATTAGAGATGTTTGTGTCTGGTATTGGCCTGTGGGTTCTGTCGCAACTATCAAGAAAAGCGTTTTAGCGTCAAGGTTATATTGAATTTAATATCCTGTAGATGTAGATTGCACAGTAGTAAAGTTTGGATGCTCCTTACTGAACAGGAGTTAGTTTCAGATCTATGAAGATGTGGGTCGGGTGTGTTGCCAGGGACGGGATTTAGTGATTATTATACTGCGGCTTTTTGTTGGGTTATTATTGGCTTTAGTGTGTTGCTGCAGTTGAACCCAAGCACATATAGATAGGTGAGGTATGGATATATATGTGAATGGTTATTGTGTGAGAAGGGCGGTTTGCGGCACGTAGTATCGTATCTTGGAGAGGGATCCAACGTTTTGGATACTTTTTTTGGTTATGTGTTGGATATGGGTGCTGAGTTCATGTTTGTTGTCAAGGTATAGGCTTAGGAAAATTTGCCCTCATATACCTGGCAATTAGAGTGTTGTCGATCTTAATGCTTAATTTGCGATTCTCCTGCTCTGCTACCAAACTAAAGTAGTAGGTTTTGTCAGTGTTAAGCGTAGTTTATTGGCTGTATCCAAAGTCGATTATTTTGATCAGCTCCTCGTTAACGAATGGTGTTGAGAGGATGGCAAAGATTAGGGTGAGAGATGACATAAGTCGGTGTCGTCAGCAAAGAGAATGGGGTCAGGTAGTTGAGATACGTTTGGAGATCATTGATGTATACGAGGAAGAGCAGGGGACCACTGGGACACTTCCCTCGTGGAAAACTCCAGTATCTGTGGCTGTGTTGTGATGCTGTGTTCTTTAATGGTGACATACTGATAACCTATTAGTAAGGCAAGATTTGGTAATATGCAAAGCGCATGGCCTCTTATACATAATGGTCAAGTTATGTGGAGTAGGAATGCCTGTGGTCGTGTCAAAAGCTTTTCTTAGGTCAATAAAAATTCCTAGTGGATATTCTTATTATTCCAATGCTGTGTAAAGCAGATCTAGCATTTTTATGATTGCATGTTAGTGCTTTTATTTTTCCTGAATCCAAATTGGCAGGGGTTGAGTATGTTTTGGCCGTTATAAATGAATATGAGTCTCCTGTGCACGAGTTCTCAAAGATTTTGGATGCCAATGGTAAGTTTGATATTGGCCTATAGTTGTTTAAAAATCTGTAGGGTCACCACCTTTCCTTTATGTATTGGTGTAACCCTTGCCGTCTTGAAGTAGTTTCGGGAAGGTGCTAGTTTCAGCGACTTGGATAAAAAGTAATGAGACAGATGCAAGAGGGACTGGGCCGCTCTCTTGTCAATAATGGTGGGACATGAGACAGATTCCCTGAGTTATTTTTAACTTGACCTTTATAATCTCGGTGACTTCCATTGGCCTCAGTTGGAGCAGACAGAAGGAAAATTTGGGAAATTCCATCTAGGTGTCCCCGGCATGGGCATGGTGCGTGGGATTTTATTGGCGAGATTAGAAACCTATGGTTGAGAAGAAGTCGTTTATCTTGTTAGCTGTGTCAGTGGGATGCCAGTGGTGTTTCATTAGGTTTAGTTAGGGCAAATATTCTTGGTTTTTTTCATTTTTGGTCTCTAGCAATCTTGGGGGGGGAGTGTGTTTCCAGGTTTTTTTATATCTCCTCTTGTGTCAGGTGAATCTACTGAGTAGTATAGTTGTTTGGCTTTCTTTATTACTTTGGTTGAGGAATGATGAATAGTGTTTAAGAATATCTTTAGTGTATTAAGCCTGTATATATTGCTTTTCATATAGGTGTTTTCTTATCAATGGATTTCAGAATGGTGCTGGTTTGCCATGGGCAAACCAAGCCGTTTGTTTGTGATCCTGTTTCGTTTTTATAGGCGACAATGTTTGTTGTATAGTCTAAGTAATTTGTTAAGAAAAATGTCTGTCCAGTCGTCGAATACCATTGGCCTTTGGTGAATTCTGTAGGCCAGTCAAACAGTCTTAGGTCAGCTGTGAACTTCCTTTATTGAGGCCTCGATCATGGAGTCTAAAATGAAAACTTGTTGTATTCAGTGGTGGATTACTAATGTTTGTCAAGAGGAAGGTAGGGTAATGGTCTGTAGTGCTTTCTGTGATTATCCCTGATTTAAAGGGGGGGCTAGTACAGTGGACCCCCCCGCTATTAAACGATTACCTCCGAAAGGCGACCAATATGTAAGTGTATTTATGTATGTGCGGTTGTACGTGTAGTTTGGGGTCTGAAATGGACTAAATCTACTTCACAATATTCCTTATCGGGAACAAATTCGGTCAGTACTGAGCACTGAACATACTTCCGGAGTGAAAAAATACGTTAAACGGGGGTCCACTGTATATTGGTCCATATGGTGGTCTATTATGGGTTGCACTCGTTTCAGATGAGCCGGTTGGTTTAGTTATTGTTGGTATGAGAAAAGTGTGTTGTTCATATTGTTGATGAAATCAGTTACGGCTGACATCTAGTAGGCCAAGGTTGATGTTGAAGTCTCCAGCTAAGAGAAGGTGGTGCTTATTCATTTGTCTGTTTGTTATTAGTGCCTTTAGTTTCTCATGAAATTTGGGATTGTTTGTGTGGGGGTTTCTGGGTAAATGCACCGATTGTTATAGGCGGGTCTAGGTTTTTTACAGTTAAAATTAGCAAAATGTATTCTCCATATTCATCACTAAAGCAGTGGTGCTAATACAAGATTAATTGGGCTTAGAGTAATAGATTGCAATACCACCCCCACTTGGTATTGGTCTGCAGTTGTGGATTGCTGTGT
Organism: Cherax quadricarinatus; assembly: GCF_026875155.1. Taxonomy (NCBI): domain Eukaryota; kingdom Metazoa; phylum Arthropoda; class Malacostraca; order Decapoda; family Parastacidae; genus Cherax; species Cherax quadricarinatus. The sequence continues at coordinate 64,503,253 of NC_069417.1, read as the reverse complement.
ATCCTGGTAGAGGGTAGATATCTATTATTCCTGCTTAAGGCCAGGTCTCAGTAAGAATAATGACAGGAGAAGGGAGTCTTGTAGTGATTCAAGGAGTGCCAGGAGGTCATATAGTGTTTGCTTAAGACCTGATGATGTAGTTTAAGTACTGAACATGACTTTTAGCAGTGTATTGTTTTAGGATAGTGCTGGATTGTGTGCTGGTGTAGTAAAGGCAGTTTACTTTTCAATAGGTTTTGATTGTGTGTCAGATTGGAGGTTTGATCAGGGTCAACGTGATCAATCATCTTCTAGGTTTATTTAAAATTGTGGTTATTTATATCCTGAGTTGTTGGGTTGAGTTTTAGTACTGATATCTGTAGTGGTGGGAAGTTTGGACAAGTATATAGCTATAGCATTTTGGTCATGTAGAGTATTAGTCACTCAATAGCACATAATGGAGTTGGTGTTGTCTATGTGTTGTGCTGGAATGAGCTAAAGTACAACTAGGTATAAACTAATAATATAAAATACAAATTAAAAATAGCACAAGACTCTCATTGTAATTGCACTAGGTCTAATGTAATGACTTTGGTATTAGTCTATGTATTGAAGCTTAGAATGAGCTTATAGTACAACTAGGTTTAGTCTAATAATATAAAAATACAATTAAAAATAGCACCAGACTCCCTCCTTGTAATACACTATGTCTAATATAATTGAATTTGGTTTGACTATGTATTGAGCATGAATGAGCTATAGTACAATATGAGTTTAATCTAATGATATAAAAAGGCACAAGATCTCATTGTAATTGCACTAAGGTCTTTATATAAGTTGTGTTACAAGAATTAGAGTATAACTGATTGTTGGGTAGACTTCAGGATGTACATGTTTATAGTGAGGGCCACAGATATATTCAGAATCACTTTTTAATTGTAGCTACAGTGAGAGTAAAATAGGTATACGGGATTTTTTGTTTTTTTTACAAGGAAAAATAGAAGCAGCAACTAAGAGAGAAAAAGAAGATTTATAAACTAAAGGAGGAGCAGTTAGGGTAAGATATAGACAACTGTTGGAAGGGACAGTATGGACTGTGAGGAATACAGGCAATGGGGTAGAAGATGTATGGGGTACGTTTAGAATATTTAGTGTTAGTGTGTTCAGCAGAAATTTGTGGTTAAGGAAAGTGGATGCAGGAGGGAAGAAGAGTGAATGGGGGAATGATGAGGTAAAGAGTTGTAAGAGAAAAAGTTAGCATACTAAGAGGTTTTTTACAAAGTAGATGTGATGCAAGAGGGAGGAGTATATGGAGAAAAAAAGAGGTTAAAAGGAGTGGTGAAGCAATTGTAGAAGAGAGCAAATGAGAGAGTGATGGAGACATTATCACAAATTTATGTTTGAAAATAAAAAGTTCTTGGATGTGAGATTAATAAGTTGAGAAAGCCTAGGAGAAATGAAAGATCTGTTAGTTAAAAATAGGAGACGAGAGTTTTAATTAAAATGGACAGTTAGCAGGTATCAGGAAAATGAGGGGATTATTTTGAGGAACTGTTAATGTTGTTGAGATAGGGACAGCTGTGATTTCGTGTATACGGCAAGGAAGAATAACATCTTATAGGAGTGAGAATGAACAGTCGCGAGTGTGGGGAAGTGTGTGGGCAAGAGAGCAGAATGAAAGGGGGTAAAGCAGCTGGGGATTGATGGGATAAAGATAGAAATGGTTAAAACAGGAAGGAGAATATAGTTTTTGGAGTGAGGGTTAGCTTTTTTATTTAATAAATGTATTGGAGAGGGTTAAGGTACCTAGGGACTGGCAGATAGCATGCATAGTTCACTTTGGTTATAAGGCAAAGGGACAGAAGAGTGTAAAAAATTATAAGGGAATAAAGTTTGTTGAGTATACCTGGTAAAGTGTATGGTAGAGTTATTATTGATAGAATTATGAGTAAGACAGAGAGCAGGATAGCAGATGAACAATGAAGCTACAGGAGGTAGGGGGTGTTTGTGTTATAGAGCAAGTGTTTGCAATTGAAACACATAGGTGAACGTATTTGGACAAGTGTAAAGAGGTTTTTGTGGCATTTATGGATTTGGAAAAGCATTGATAGGTGGATAGGGGGGCAATGAGGCAGAGTTGCAAATGTATGGAATAGGAGGTTGGTTACTGAAGGCTCAGTGAAAAGTTTTTTGAGGATAATGAGGCTCAGGTAAGAGTATGTAGGCAAGAGGGGGATTATTTCCCAGCAAAAATAGGCCTCGACAGGGATGTGTGATTGTCACCATGGTTGTTGTTCAATATATTTATAGATGGAGTGCAAGAGAAGTGAATGCTCAGGTAGTTGGCAATGGAGTGTGGGTTAAAGATAAAAAAAAAAAACTAACACAAAGTGTGATTTTTCAGTTGCTCTTTGCTGATGACACTGTGCTTTTGGGAGATCTGAAGAAGAAGTTGCAGAGGTTGGTTGATTGAGTTTGGTGGGTATGTAAAAGAAGTGAAGTTAAAGTGAAATATAGGGAAAGAGTTAAAGTTGATGAGTGTAACAAAAAAATAGGTAAATTGGAAGATTGGATATCAGATTGGAGGAGAGAGTATGGAGGAGGTGAATCTGGTTTGATATTTGGGGGGTGAACGTGTCAGCAGATGGGTCTTGAAGGATGAGGTGAATCACAGAATTGACTAAAGGGTGAAAAGGTGAGTGGTGCACTGAGGAGTCTGTGGAGACAAAAGAATCATATCCATGGACGCAAGAAGGGGAATGTATGAGAGTATAGTTTATTTACCAACACTCTTGTATGGGTGTGAGGTTATGACTTGTGAACATTACATCAAGAAGAAGGCTGGAGGCAGTGGAGATTGTCATGTTGAGGGCAATGTGTGGTTGTGAACATATAATGCAGAGGTCCGTCATTAGGAGATTAGGAGGGGGTGTGTGGATTACCAAACTATTATCCAGAGGGCTGAAAAAAGGGTTTTATGACATGGTTTGGGACATGTAGAGAGGATGGATGAAAAAGAATGACTGAAGAGTATACAATCTTTAGTGGAGGGAAGGTTGGGTAGGGGTTGGCCTAGGAAAGTTAGAGGGAGGGGTAAAAGGAGGTTTGGATGTGCGAGGGGCTTGGAGACTTCCAGTGTTTGTTGTGAACGTGTTAGACAGGAGTGAATGGAGACAAATGGTTTTTGGGAGATTGACGTTGCTGTTGGAGTGGCAAGAAGGTAACATTTATGAAGGGATTCATGGCGAAACCGGCAGATCGGACCTGAGATACTGGAGATGGGAAGTATACAGTGTCTGCCACTCTGAAGGAGAGGTGTATGTTGCAGTTTTATAACTGTAGGCATGCCTTCTGCAAGGACAGTGATAGGTGAATGATGATGAAAGTTTTTTCTTTTTTGGGCACTTGCCCTTGGTGGGATACGAACCGATGTGTTAATATAATAATATAAAAAAAAAATTACTACCTTAAAATATTTTTTCCTTAGCTTATAGTGATGGTATATATACTTTTATAGAAGAATGAATAAATAAAATGGGTATAACTGACAACTGGCTCCATTAGCAAAATGCCCACAAAGCAAAGACCGTAGATCGGGGCCCCTCCTATATATATCTGTGCCTGCACTCTGTCTCTATCTCTTGTACTGTGTGTGTCTACTCACCCTGTGCAGTTGCAAGGGGTTTTGAATCACAGTTCCTGGCCCGCCTCTTTGCTGCCGCTACTAGGTCACTCTTCCCATCCATGAGTTTTATTTATACCTCTTCTTAAAAGCTATGTTGGATCCTGCCTTACTACACCACTTCCCTCGGACAACTCTGACTAAAGAAATACTTCCTTAACATTCCTGTGGATTCATCTGAGTCTTCAACTTCCAACTGTGACCCCTTGTTACTGTCCCATCTCTTGAAACATCCTGTCTCTGTCAACCTTGTCGATTCCTTCATCAGTATTTTGTATGCCGCTATCATAATCCCCCCTATCTTTCTCCTGTTCTCCAGGTGGTTGTCAGGTCAATTTCTCTTAACCCTCTCCTTGTAGGACGTACCTCTTAGCTCCGGGACCAGCTAGTTCCAAAATCTTTGTCTTTCTCTAGTTTCCTTACGTTCTTGGTAAGGTGTTGGGTTTCAAACTGGTGCTGCCATATTCCAATATGGGCTAATGCACACAGTGGTACAGGGTCCTGAATGATTCCTAAAAGAAGTTGGAAATGCTGTTCTTAAGGTTGTAGGAGTGCCCATAAGCTGCAGCAGTTATTTGGTTGATGTGTGCCTCAGAAGATGTACCCGAAGTTATACACTGCGTGTGTGTTTACCTGGATGGAGTTCTGGGGTTCAACGCACGCGGACCCGTGTCTGTGACCAGGCCGCCTGGTGGATCAGTGCCTGATCAAACAGGCTGTTGCTGCCAGCAGTGTGTGTGCATAGTGTGTTTTGTGTGTGTTTTGTGTGTTGTTTTGTGTTTGTGTGTGTGTTTTGTGTGTGTGTTTTGTAGGTGTTTTGTGTGTGTGTTTTGTGTGTGTGTGTTGGTGTTTTGTGTGCATGTATGTGCGTGTGTTTTGTGTGTATTGTGTGTGTGTGTTGTGTGTGTGTGTTGTGTGTGTGTGTTGTGTGTGTGTATTGTGTGTGTGTGTGTGTGTGTGTGTGTGTGTGGTGTGTGTGTGTGTGTGTGTGTGTGTGTGTGTGTGTGTGTGTGTGTGTGTACTACTAGTTGTACTCACCTAGTTGAGGTAGCTGGGGGGTCGAAGTCCGAGATCCTGCCCCGCCTCTTCACTGATCGTACTAGGTCACTTCCCTGAGCCGTGAGCTTTATCGTACCTCTGCTTAAAGCTATGTATGGATCCTGGCCTCCGACTACAATCGCCTTCCCAAACTATTCCACTTCTGACTACTCTGTGGCTGAAGAAATACTTCCTAACATCCCTGTGATTAATCTGTGTCTTTCAGCTGTCCAACTGTGTCCCCTTGTTACTGTGTCCAATCTCTGGAACATCCTGTCTTTGTCCACCTTGTCGATTTCCTCTCAGTACTTTGGTATGTCGTTATCATGTCCCCCCTATCTCACCTGTCCTCTAGTGTCGTCAGGTTGATTTCCTTAACCTCTCCTTGTAGGACATACTCTTAGCTCTGGACTAGTCTTGTTGCTAACCTTGCACTTTCTCTAGTTTCTTCACGTGCTTGGCTAGGTGTGGGTTCCAAAATCTGATGCCGCATACTCAATATGGGCAAACGTACACGGTGTACAGGGTCCTGAATGATTCCTTTAAATTAAGATGTCGGAATGCTGTTCTGAGGTTTGCTAGGCGCCCTATGCTGCAGCAGTTATTTTGGTTGATGTGACGCTTCAGGAGGATGTGCCTGGTGTTATACTCACCCCAGATCTTTTTCCTTGGTAAGGTTTGTAGTCTTGGCGCCCTAGACTGTACTCCGTTTCTGTGGTCTCTCTTTGCCCCTTCCACATCTTCATGACTTTGCCCACTTGGTGGGATTGAAATCAGGAGCCAATGCTGGACCAGGGTTGCGCCTGTCAGATTCCTTTGTAGTTCTGCCTGGTCTTCGATGGAGTGAATTTTTCATCAACTTCACGTCATTCTGCAAACAGGGACCATCTCAGAGTCTATTCCTTCCGTCATGTCGTTCACATTTACCAGAAAACAGCACTGGTCCTAGGACTGACCCTGTGGGTACCCCGCTGGTCACAGGGGCCCACTCTGACACCTCGCCACGTTTACCATGATTCGCTGCTGTCTTCCTGAAAAGTATTCCCTGATCATTGTAGTGCATTCCCCTGTTATCCCTGCTTGGTCCTCCAGTTTTATGCACCAATATCTTGTGTCGGAAACTGTGTCAAATGCCTTCTTGCAGTCAAGGGAAAATGCAATCCACCCCACCCCTCTCTCTCATTGTCTTACTGCGTCACCATGTCATTGATCTCCAGTAGGTTTGTGACACAGGTTTCCCGTCCCTGAACCATGTTGGCTGCTGTGATGAGACGTTCCTTCTAGGTGTTCCACCCACTCTTCTCCGATAATTTCTCCATCGATTTTGCATTACTATACATGTCAGGTTGACCGGTCTGTAGGTTAATTGCTTCATGGTCTGTCTCCTTTTTTAAAAGATTAGGATCATTTGCTGTCTGTCCATGCCTCAGGCAAATCTCCCTGTTTCGATTGATGTAAATTGAATATTGTTGTTAGGGTACTACACATAGCGCCTCTGCTCCTTCTCTCATTACGCTGGGAAGATGTTATCTGGCCCCATTGCCTTTGAGGTATCTAGCTCACCAGAAGCTTTTTCACTTTTTCCTCGGTTGTGTGCACTGTGTGGTGTTGTGTTTTGTGTGTGTGTTTGTGTGTGTGTGTTTGTGGTGTGTTGGGTGTGTGTGTGTGTGTGTGTGTGTGTTTTTGTGTGTGTGTGTGGTGTGTGGGGTTTTTGGGTGTGTGTGTGTGTGGGGTACTCACCTATTTGTGGTTGCGGGGTCGGTCCTAGTCTGGCCCCCCCTTCCCCGGTTGCTACTAGCCCCTCTCTCTCCCGTCCTGAGTTTTATCAAACCTCTTCTTAAAACCGTGTAGGGTTCCGCCTCCACTACGTCTTTTTTTTGGCTATTACTGCCTTAAAACCTATGATGAAAAAATACTTCCTATATCTTCTGATTTCTTTTGTGTCTTCAATTTCCCAATTGGGGCCCTCTTGTTTCTGTGCCCCTCCCTGGAACATCCTGCCCTTTGCCCACCTTGTCTTTTCCCACGCAGTATTTTTTATGTCGTTATCAGTCTCCCCGGGCCCCTCCTGTCCTCCAGTGTCGTCGGGCCGATTTCCCCTTAATCTTTTTATAGGACTTTTCCCCTTAGCTTGGAAAACCTTGTTGCAACTTTGTACTTTCTTAGTTTCTTGCGTGCTTTTTAAAATGCGGGTTCCAAAAAAGGGGTGCATACTCCAGTATGGGGCCCGACATACACGGGTATGTACGGTGTACACACGGTGTACACACGGTTTGTGTGTGTGTGTGTGTTGTGTGTGTGTGTGTGTGTGTGTGTGTGTGTGTGTGTGTGGTTTTTTGTGTGTGTGTATGGTGTGTGTTTGGGGTGTGTGTTTCCCTGTGTGTGTTGGTGGGTGTGTGTTGTGTTGTGGTGTGTGTTGTGTGTGTGTGTGTGTGTGTATGTGTTTGTATTGTTTGTGTGTGTGTATGGTGGGTGGGTTTTGTTATGGTGTGTGGTGGTGTATGGTGTGTGTGTGTGTATGGGGTGTGTGTGTGTTTGGTGTGTGTGTGTGTGTATGGTGTGTGTGGGTGTAGGTGTGTGTGTGGTTTTGGTTGTGTGTGTATTTGGGTGTGTGTGTGTTATGGTGTGTGTGTGTGTATGGTGTGTGTGTGTGTAGGTTTGTGTTGTACTCACCCTTTTTTTACTTTCCCCCTTTTGGTTGCAGGGGTTTGAGTCATAGTCCTGGCCCGCCTCTTCACTGATTTACTAGGCCCTCTCCTCCTGCTCCCTGGCTTTATATACCCAGCCTTTAAAAATATGTATGGTTCCCGCCTCCACTACTTCACTTTCTAGGCTATTTCCCCGGCTTTACTACTTATGGTGAAAAATATTCCCCTAAATCCCTTTGATTTATCTGAGCTTTAACTTCCCAAATTTTGACCTTGTGTTGTGTCCCCTCTCTGGAACGTCCCGTCTTTGTCCACCCCGTCTTCCCTGCGTATTTTTTATGTCGTTAAATCTTGACCCTTCCTGGCCTCCGTGTCGTCAGGCCGATTTCCTCACCTTTCTTTATAGGCAATCCCCCTAGCTTGGGACTAGTCTTTTTGAAACCTTTGCATTTTTTAATTTTTTGAGTTTTTTGACTAGGGTGGATTCCAAACTGGTGCTGATACTCCCAGTATGCGCCTGCGTAAATGGTATACAGAGTTGAACGAACCTTACTGAGGTATCGGAAAGCTATCCATAGGTTTGCCCGGGGTATGCTGCAGCAGTATTGATTGATGTGCGCCTCGGGAGAAAGCTCGGTGTTAAACTCACCCCCCGATCTTTTTCCTTGAGTGAGGTTTGCAGACTTTGGCCCCCAATCTAAACTATATTGGTCTGTGGTCTTCTTTGCCCTTCCCAAATTTCATGACTTTGCATTTGACAGGGTTAAAGCAAGGAGCCAGTTGTGGACCAGGCTTGTAGCTGTCCAGGTCTCTTTTGTAGTCCTGCTGATCTCATCCAGATTTGATTTCTTCTCATTAACTTCACTCTGTCCGCAAACAAGGACACTTTGAGTCTATCCTTCCGTTTATGTCATTCACATATACGGTACACAGAGTCCTAGGACTGACACCCCTGTGGACCCACGCTTGTCACAGGCGGCCCACTCTGATACCTCGTCACGTACCTGACTCGTTGTTGCCTCCTTGTAGGTATTTCTCTTGATCCATTGCAGTTGGCCTTTCCTTGTTATGTGTGCATGATCCTTTTTTAGCTTTTGCAGGTAACACTCTTGTGAGGAACTGTGTCTCGAGCCTTCTTGAGTCCAAAAAAATTGCCAGTCGATCACCCCTCTCTCTCTTGTCTTACTTCTGTCACCTTGTCATAAAAACTCTAGTAGGTTTGTGACACAGGATTTTCCTTCCTGAAACCATGCTGGTTGTCATATTTATACACTTGTTTCTTTCCCAGGTGCTCCACCACTCTCCTCCTGATGATCTTCTCCATGACCTTGCATACTATACAAGTTAGTGATACAGGACTGTAGTTTAGTGCCTCATGGTCATGTCTCCTTTTTTAAAATTGGGAATACATTTGCCCATCTTCCTTACCTCGGGGAGTTGCTCAGTTTCATAATGATGTGTTTGAAGATCTTTGTTTAACGGTACACACAATATCTACTGCTCCATCTTTAAGGACCCATGGGAGAGATGTTGTCTGGTTCCCACTGCCTTTGAGAGGTGTCAAGTTCGCACAGCAGCTCTTCACCCCTCCTTCCTTGGATATGTTACCTCATTCAGCACTTGCTGGGTGTTACCCCCTGCTCTGATTTCCTGGAGTCTTACTGGTTTTCCACTGTAAATACTTCTTTAAAATCTTGTGTTGGCTCCTGAACATACCTCCGGTCGTTTCTTGTGAATCCCCATCATCCCTTCCTCAGTCTGATTACCTGGTCCTTGACTGTCGTTTTCCTCCTGAGTGGCTGTACAGCAGCTTCGGGTCAGTCTTGACTTTCGATGCATGTCATTTTCTCGTATTGCCGCTGAGCCTCCTTCTTATCTGTGGCATATTCGTTTTGGCTCTGTAGGTCTAATTCTCTTTTTTTTCCTGAGGTTCTCAGGTTTTTCTGTACCTTTTCCATTCTTCTAGTACACCTAGTTTTTGCCTCCTACACCTTTGGGTGAACCAAGGGACTCGTTCTGTTCTTCCCATTATTTATGTTTCCCTTGAGAACAAACCTCTTCTCTGCCTCCTTGCATTTGGTTGACACATAGTCCATCCTTTCTTGTGCTGATTTCCTGTCAGTTCCCTCTCCCACTGAATGTCTTGGAAAGAAGTTCCTCAAGACTGAGTAGTTCCCCCCTTTTGTAGTTTGGTTTTTTCCCACCCCTATTTGCTGCTCTCTCCACTTGGAGCTCAACTATGTAGTCGAATCACAGAACACATGATCACTAGCTCCCAGGGGCCTTTCAATACATGATACTCGATGTCAAAACTACTCAAAGGTAATACAAGGTTCAGTATGGCTGGTTCATCCTTCTTCTCTCTCTCTGGTAGTGTCTCTAACATGTTGATGCATGCATGAGGTTTTCCAGTACCAATCCATCATTTGGCTCTCCATGTTTCGGACCCCATGGGGCTCCAGGTTTTCCCAGTCAATCCTCCTTGTGATTGAAAATCACCCATAACTAGTATCTTTGCTCCACCCATGTGGCTCTCCTGGCCACCTCGGCTGTGTGTCGACCTATTGCTGTTGATCTCATACGTATTCTTCCCTTGGCCTCTGCAGATTCTGTGGGGGTTGTACGTTACTGCATTATCACCTTATGTCCTAGGACTGGATTGTTCCTAATAATGTAGTCCCTTTCGCCGTTGCGCATCCATTCCTTCCATTTTTTTCAAACCCAACTGGTTTTTAATGGCAGTGCTAACTCCTCCTCCCCCTCTGCTCCCTCTGTCTTTCCTGAGGATTTTGATATCCGGATGGAAAGATTGGAATTGTTATTATTCTGGTTGGAGTTTGTTTCTCGTGAGTGCTATTATGTATGGGGATGTCTCCTTGATTCTTTCGTGCACTCCTTCATACTTATTTGTTTATTCCATTCTGCATTTGTATACCACACCTTCAACTTTCTTTTCTAAGATTGTGGTCTGAGGAAGGTGTATTGGGGTTGGGGAGTGGAAGACTGATAAGGAAACTGTAGGTGTTGCTGTGGGGTGGAGTTTGTAATGATATTGGGCGGGGGCATTGGATGTGGCATTGCGGTGGTTTGGTTTTGAGTGTTTGGTTGCACTGGGGTTGACCTGGTTGGGAGGCTTCTATAGGAAGTTGTGAGGGCAGGCTGTATTGATTTTCCTGGTCTCCGGGATCTCCTGTCTGTCTTCTCCAATCCCCTCTCTTTTCTCCTTTGCCTTTGTACCATCTTCTCTGTTTCTGCCTTTCTGCTTGTGTTCTGTCGTGGTCGAGATACACCTTCCTGTATGCCGGCATGTCCCTTAAATCGTGCTTTCTCCTGCAGGGATCTGTTCCGAGTCGTTTCTGCCTTGAAAGGTCACTTTCATTGGCGGGTTCTTTTTTTACAAACCCCCTATTCTCCGAAAATTTTCAGCTGAGTCATGTCGTCTTCTCCTATTGCTTCACGATGCTTTCAATTGCTTTTCTTTCCCCTGTTTTCTTGCTTCATATGTTTCCCTTTCAACTTTCCTGGAGCCCATCGTATGTATGTATGTGTGTATGTTATGTGTTGAGTATGTATGTATGTGTTTCCCCGATAAACCATTTGTCCACCAATCATCCTGCCTCCACTCCTATCTAATACACTCACACATGCTGCTGTATGGTCCAAGCCCCTGGGCACACAAATGTACTTTACCCTCTTAGACGCGACATCTCCAATACCTCCCAGAAAACCTTCCTCCTTACTGCAGCATTCTCAAAACCCTGTCTTCACACTCATTATAATGTTGGTATCACTATACTCTTGTACATTCTTCTTTGCCTCCATGATATAATGTTCTTTGTTCCACAGGATACCTCAATGGCAAACACCCTCCTTTTCCCTTTATTAATTTCTGTTGTTCACCTTGTCTTTCATATATCCACCTGCTGGACCATCCACTCCCCAATATCCAAACACATTCACTTCTTCATACTCCCTCCAATCTGATAACCAATTTTTTCCTTGTCTATTTATTTGCATACCTAATCACCCTTACTCTTTGCTATTGTTCACTTTCAATTTCTTTTTACCCACCCTCCTATAACTGTTCCACTAACCTTTGCAACTTTTTCTTCAGAATCTCCAAAAAGCAGGGTTCAGCATAACACATAACGTGTCAACTCTCATTTTGCATTAGCATTCTGGAATTTAATACACCCCTCTCCAATGCCCTAGCATTTACCTCTTTTTACAACCCCATCCTGAATATGTTAAACACTTTATAGGCAGACTTCATTTTGCTACAGATAAAGTCCATAAAAGTAATATAAAAAAAATATCAAAACTATAATACCTCATAGGAAGTGGTTTGTGGACAATTTCATCTTCTATAAGGTCACCAGGACTGTATAATAGTGCTCATTAACAACGACAGATTAAGGGCAGCAACATGTCCTTTTAGGAAAGGTTTAATTCAGCACTGGAAGCTGGGCTCCTGAGATGCCTTTTGGTGCTTCAGCTCCAGGTGAAAATTGGCTCAACATGGAGTGTCTAAGCAATCTTAATGGCAGCAGGGATCTGTGGCAGTAAGAAATCTGACCAACCTCTGCACCGAGCCGCGGAATTTGTCTGGAAAAAATAATGAAAACATCTTGTTCTTATATCTTTAAATGGAACCTTTTTTGTTAAAACCATCAATTTTAACATGTATACTGTACATAACCATAAAACTAATAAAACATACAAATTCCAGTTATACAAAACTAACACAAGGAAAAAATTGAAATGTAGTATTACTGTCGTTAATAAGCATTAATACACAACAATTACAACTTGGTCTCTTTCTTTCCATATTGTTTATCTAACTATATGTACATATTAGTGTTTTGTTTTAAACTGCTAATATGTACATGTGCATACTAATATAGCTCAAAACAATTTGCTGATGATTACTTGGCTTAGAATAATGTGTGTAGCCAGGTTTACTATAATAACTCCTTGCCACGGGTTCAATACTCTTCCCTTCTCTTTCCACCCATGGTGATCTATCTATATTTAAAATTTCTTGCAAGTTGCCCTTGGTCATACATGTCATTTGCAATGAGTTAAAACTGGCCAATCACTGAAAATTTTATTATTACTACTAATACAATCAAAACTAAGCACTAAACCCACAGGATCATAAGGGCTGGGAAGTACTAAAGCGAAATATGCAAATATCGGAGACCAGCAAGGGTTAGTGAGAAAGTACGCAAGAGGCAGAATCAGAAAGGGCAATGGGGAGTGCTCTAAGAAAAAATATTATCAAAGTTAGTGTATAAAGCAGTCGGCTGACAAAAAGTTGAGATGTAGTCGGTTTTTAAAGAGTGGGGGCGGTCAGTGAGGTCAGATAAAGTAAGTGCGTGAGGGTGGTGACAATGCCAAGAGATAAATTTGTGTTGCCTGCTGATAGACAGGAACAGTCTTAATTACAGATGGTGACCTGACAAACGGAACTTGACAATTCTAAGAGCAGTGCCGAGTGCTTTTTCTAAAAATACATGGAGCGAGATGTGTGTGTGTCCGACACACAGGGTAAGAGAGTGTAGTCTCAAACGACAGTGATTAAGATGAATCAGAAACCCATAAGGTTCTATGGAATTAAACTTGATATGGATCAAGTCAGTTAACTATTTGTTGTCACTGGTTGCAAAGTTGTCTAGAGATTACTGGCCAAAATTGTCTAAAGATGGAAATATCCCCTATATGAAGAGGTGGTTATGAACAGCTGACTATTACAGCAGTGAATCTGTTTGCTCACTGCTCCAAACAATCCATGTGTCTAAGGACCCAACAGAAATACAATCATCATCTTTGTTTTTAGAAGAAATGCAGTGCAACTAAAGTTGTATACGAAGATCTAGGGGATAAGGAGAATCATGTTTTGGAGTGAACCAGTAAAGCAAGTAGAGGAGTTCTGAAACTACTACTACTACTACTTACTACAATGCAAGTGTATAACAGTGATGAGAAACAGAAATGTACAGCTCAGATGTAAAAATTTGCTAGCGAGTCTAATACATGACATGTACAACTTTGTCCTGGAAAAAACTGCCTGGCAACCTCAATGAGGAATGAGATTGGAAGTGGTAAGAAAAAGAAGCAGAAGCTACAGTAGGTAATTTAAGCATTCACATATAATGTGGGGAAGAACAGACTCGAATCATGGAACCTTCCCAAGGAAAAAATGTTAGATGCTGGAATGGCCATATAACTGATTATGATTTTTTTTCAAATGTATACATTTGCTTATTTCAATAAATGTATTGTAACAATGATCAACATAATTCATCAATGTTAGGTTAATTTCAAACCTAGTACTTGAAATTCAAGTGTAATGACAAAAATGCAATTTAGAAATATAAAAGGGAATGTTCAGTAGTAAATAAAAGGCAGGCAAGTTACTTTTCTATGGACAAGCACTGCTCTTGATCCCAGGCTCTGGTGCTTTGATTAGTAACTTCCTGGTTGCTAGTGTCTCAAGTGTGTAATAAACTTTCCAAGTAGATCAAAATTACATCACTAAAACACATTACATCTTCACGGTATGGCGCCTGCCACTATATTAAATTTTATAATACAAACTTTTAATATTTTATTATTTATTGATTTATTGATTCATGTTAAGTGCTAAAAAACGCATGTGGCGTCATTCAGTGCAAGAAATGGGGGATTGATCCTCGTCTGGTGAGTGCCAGACAAATGTGCTTCCTATTATTATTCACTTTTTGCTGATGATACTGTGCTTTTAGGAGTTCTAATTGAAGTTGCAAAAGGTTAGTGGATGAGATTAGGGGGTGTGTAACAGAAGCTGAATATGAACATAGATAAGAGTAAGGTTGAGGGAGAGTACCAAATGAGTTAGGTTAAGAAAAAAATGGATATCAGATGGAGGGGGCAGGGGATGAAAGTGAATGTGTTCCGATATTTGGGGAGTAGATGTGTTGGTGGATGGGCATATAAAGAATGAGGTAAACCACAGAATTCATGAAAGGGGAAAGAAATGGGAGTGCACCGTGGTATTTGAGACAACGACTTATCCAAGGGGCAAAGAGAGAATGAATGAGAAGTTTAGTGGTACCAACACTCTTTATATGGGTGTGAAGCATGGGTTGTAATGCCGCAGCAAGGAGGATGGCTGCAGGCAGGCAGATGTCATTCATGTCTAAGGGCAATGTGGGGAGTAAATATTATGCAAAGAATTCGTAAAGTGGAAAATTAGGGAGTAAGTGTGGAGCTTACTAAAAGTATTATTTCAGAGGGACTGAGGAGGGATTGTGATGGTGTGTTTCAGTCCATTTAGAGGGATTGGAGCAAAAAAACAGAATGATTGCCGGGGGTTGGGTTATAAATCTGTGGTGGAGGAAGCATGGTAGAGGTCTTCCTAGAAAAGGATGGAGAAAGTGGTGGGGGATTAAGCAGTTTTTGTGTGCAAGGGCTGGACATTACAGCAGGCAACATGTGAAATTATTAGATAGGAGTGGAGAGAATAGTTTTTGGGAGTGATGAGCTATCGCAGGGGTAATATTTTGTGAAGGGTTTCAGGGAAAATGGTTACCACCTGGAGGTGGAAAATGCAATGCTTGACTTTAAAGGAGGGTTTGGGATATTGGCTGTTTGGAGTGACTCTAAAATTGTATCAGAGTCCTCTGCAAAGACAGTGGTTATGTCGTGAATGATGGTGTAAGTGTTAAATTGACAAGTGAGAGCATTTGCTTTTTTGGGTCACCCTGCCTTGGTGGGAGGACAAAGTGATGAAAAAAAAAAAATGGTTGTTTAAAAAGAGCACAGGTTGATATCACTAATCCAGTATCAAGGAGATGCCAATTTCAAAAATAGGGTTCAGGTAAACAATGCAGACATTCTGGCCACTAAAAACAACATATTTCCATTCATTAGTCACGTCTCCCAGGCTCTGTTATATCACGCTTGCTTTCAATTTTGAACTTTTATTCCCCCCCCCCCCCCCCCCCCCCCTAGAGATTTACTGTTAATGCAGATTACTACATTATTTGATGATAATCGTATAAATAATGTCAACCCATTCATGACCACGTATTAGGGACAGGACCAGTTGGACACGTTACTGGACACTGAGTGATTTGTTTAACTCTTGAACATTGGCAAACATCGAATATTTTCTGCTATTTGGAGCTCAAATTCAAGCACTTTCTTGCTCTGAAACTCACTAAAATAATACTCTATTTCTGTAATATATTTTCCATTCTATTAAATGAGACCAATAAACTGGAGAATACAACCATGAAAACCATACAAAAATACACAGCAAATCACGGTTTTACACCAAAAACACTGTTGCAGTTTTCTTTTTTTCTCATTATGCGCTGCGTGCTTCAGGGCTTTTCTTTTACATAGTGACACTTACCACCCAGACCTATTCTTGTTATGTAGGTTCAATTTACTGGTCACAGCTTAATCTGAGTGAGCTGGCCATGGCAATCGTACATACAAGACAACAGTAACTTTCAAAGCCATCTTATCTTTTATGGACAATGTAAGGCGTTTGTGTTTCACATCCCCCCCCCCCCCACAAAACACTCCCCCCCCCCCGCTCCCATAGGTTTGCTGGGTCTTTTTCGTTGGAATCACGGGTAGGGCTAAAAGTGAGTAGGTTATTACATAAATGGAGAAAAACCAAATTGGAATGACTGGCAGCAAGAGTGCCACCAAACAGTAGCGGAGGTTGGAGCAGTAGTGGACCCGGGAAATTGGAAATTTAGCCAAAATTAGTGCCGACTACTGATGGAACTGGATTAGTGATGGCCAACTGTTTTATAAAAATGGGGTAATAAGTGTGTTTTTATAATCAGGGTAACGGTAATAACAAGTATTAATAATGGGAATAAGCACACTTATATAACTAGGGTAATATAAAAGTGCTTAAATAAAGATGAGTAACAAGTGCTTATATAATGGGTAACAAGTGCTTAATAAATGGGTAACAAAGTGCTTATATAAAATGGGTAACAATTGTGCTCTATTTAAATGGGTAATAAGTGCTTATATAAATGAGGTAAACAAGTGCTTATATAAATGGTATAAGTGCTTATATAATGGGAAACAAGTGCTATATTAATTGGGTAAAACAAGTGTGATTATATAAATGGAGTAATTAATAAGTGTATTTGTTATAAGTGGGTGTAATAAGAGTGCTTTTTTACTTGGGTAACAAGTGGTGCTTATGTAAATGGAGAAAATAAGAGCACTTATATAAGTGGGGTAATAAGAGGTGCTTACTCCTCAGGTTTACAGGTTTACTATAAAAGAGAGTGCAGGGGGGAGCCCATGGCTGCTGCTCTAGCCAGTTTTAAAAAAAGTTTTTTCTTACAGGACTGTAAACATTATATTAAACTATAAATAACAACAACCAAGAAAAGAAATTTAAAAATAATGAGACCTTATCTTTTGGTGAATTTTAAATATTGTATAAATTTGCCTTAGCAATGAGTGGAAAAAAAAATGTGCATACTGTGCAAATGTGCGTATTTAAAATATTCTTATTTCTAACAAACTGTTATTTTTTTTATCATGTTAGGTAGGGCCCACTTATACTCAGGTTAGGTTCCAGGCTACTGTCGTTAAAGGCGGAAAATCCACCATAAAGTGGAAAACCTTTTTTTCCACTTATAAATGCATAGAAATACTATATAAACACGTTTACACTAACATTTTAAGTTAGCAATAAACTAGGCATTAAAAATAACAATAAAAAAGTAAAATTACACATATAGTACACTCATTTACTTACCTTAAAAATTTGTAGTCTTAAATCTAGGGTTTGAGGATGAGTAGTATTATTGTAAGAAATCAAGTGTGGTATGTATGGTAGTCTGCCGGGCTACCATACCAGGCCACCCCTCCACACACAATTTTCTATGACATTTAAGTATCCCAGGAGCAACAAAATGAAATACAGTTCACCATTACTTACCTTTAAAATATTTGTAGTCCTTAATATAGGGTCAGGAGGTGAATAACAAGATAAAACGAATAAATGAGTGTGTGATAAATGAGTTTGTGAGAGAGGACCACTCCCGGAGTTATGTAAACAAACCAGGGCAATCACGTATGGTTTGTGTACAAATTACATTTGTGTAAAAGTTGTCTCACATTGATACAGTAAATAAAAAGGATCACTCCCATTCTCTTGTACCACATTTTTAGAAGAAATTAGAATGACACTGAGTGAAGGCATACGATAGGAATAATTTTCTACAGTTACCCCAGGTAACACATTTTCTCTGATTGTTGGACTTAGAGAAAGAAAACGTCATCTTACCGTCCACTTGTACAAGTTGTCTGGCTTACCACATCTCATATTCATGTTAATTTGTTCTACTGTGGGGTGTATTTATTCACGTTTATATGTTACATATCTTGTTTATTGATATAATTTTGAAAAAATATAAAAGATGGAGTAATGAAAATGTGTTTAATAAATTATAATAATCGGTGGTGATTTCTAGAGCAGCTAATAGGGTCTTTGCTAGGTGGATGGAAAAGAGAAATAAATATTGTTGTGTATTATTAAAAGAGTGAAGAGTGAAAATAGCAGGCATTAGGGGGGATACAGGGTGCATTTATACTATTTATTATACCCCTGCAATTTGTGAAGAAGGAAATCAGTCATGGGGCTGGGTAAAGGCTAATGGGGAATAGCACCCCTGGACAGTAAAAGCCCAACAGTTGCCCATCCTACCAGAAAATGTAAATGTCACTATCGCCGCAAGGTATGGCAACACCGACATACCAAACCAAAAAACAGTGGCACACAGCTCTTACAGGTAACGCTTTTAATAGGTGATATCCAATTAATTAAATCTAGGACCTCAAACTATTGTGCAGAGGGCAAACCAGGCAGATAAGTGTTAGGTGAAGACGGTTTCTAGTAGTTAGGAATGACTAACCTTAAAACTCCATATGTATAATGCACCACATAGGGCCAATGTGAGGACAATACAGCCATTATATTAACTCAAAACATAACCAACAGGCTGCATAAACTGCAACTAAAGTACAAAAGGAAGAACAGAAAGACACCTTATGTAAAATGTGCAGTAGTGGTGGGTGCATAATGGATGTATGTATAATTATAGTAATGGTGCCAGAATTCATTTTGTGTGTAACAAATGCACTTGGGGAACAGTTACCCCTTTAGCATGATGACATTGATTTACCTAATTTTTATACAATGACCATTGCGATATATGATGAATTATAATTGTTTTATGAAAAAGGCCTTTACTTTATTCATGTAACGCACAAGATCACTTTTTCCAAAATTGGCAGAGATAGGATTTAGCTAACAGAACTGGGGCGCAGCTATATCCACTCTGAATCATGGTTGGATGATACGATGAATGGTGACGAGGTCAGAATAGAAGGTTACAATATAAATGCTTAGGTAGGAAACAGAAAAGGTGGTGGGTGTGTGCTACATTATGAAATAAACTTAGCTTACAACCCAAGACCTGATTTTAAAATATAAAATGGAGGATTCTATGGTTTGAAGTGCTGCTTCCCAAGACAAACCATCTTAGTAGGAACTAGTTACCGCCCTCCCCACCCGACCAGTTCTTAGAAGGACCCTTTCCAGAGTCTTGTCGAACTGAAACAATGCGAGACGTAATACTGGGAGACTTCAATATGCTTTTTCAGCAGCAACCATAAAGGGCAATGATAAAAGGTATAAGCAAATTCTAGGTTTAAATAGTTACACTCACTAATTAATACACCAACCTGGGATCACACAGTTCTCTGCACCCACTGACCACATACTTTGTAAAGTTTCTGAGAAAAATAGTCAGTCAGGAATCATACCACAGCCGTTAGTGATCATCTCATATTTACTGTCCAGGAAAATCAATAGGGACAGGATTAGGCCTACATGGGACTAAAAATGAGGTCAACTAGAAAATACAGTTAAAAGGAACACTGGTGATAGGCTACACAATGTGACTGGACATGATAACAAGGTTGCAGGGCATAATGATGCCTGGGAAAAATTCAAAACAATGGTTCACTACCATCCTTGATAATATTGCACCAGTTAAAAAGGTTAGGATTAAACGGGAGAAAACTGAACCCTGGATGTCTACTGACGATACTAGATAAATGAAATTCAGAGATCGTTGCTAAAAAAGATTTAAAACAGACAGGGATATTGCTTGCACTAAATGAAGTCAAGGGTGAGGAACAGAGTACAGAGACTTATAAAAGGAGCAAAGGCAAAGCACTATTGCTCAAAAATTTGAAAAAGAGTATAAGCATAACCCCAGAAAGGCTCTGGCAAACAACTAAAACAGTTGGGTTATAGCATAAACCAGTAGATAGTCTAACACAGTACTCACTATCGATAATGAGGTATGCCACGAAACAACTAAGGTGGCAAATTGTTTTAATTCCTATACAACATCTGTCGCATCAACGCTAGTAAGTAAATTACCAGCTGCTTTCAAATACCTTTACCAGACTCAGATAAGTTTCAAACATACTATACCAATAAAGGGGTAACCCCCAAAACAGTTGTCAACTAATTAGGTATCTCATGCCTTATTCCAAATAGAACTAAGCAGGTTAAACCCCACTAAGAGCACCAGTCCTGTTAAAACATCCCAAATCTAAGTTCCTAAAAGATGGTGCTTCTGAATTGTTCAATCCCTATTGTTACATAATAAATTTGGTCACACTAATACCATACCAGAGGGGGTTCAAGGAGGCCAGAGTTTACTCCCTCTCTTCAAGAAAAATAGTAGGTCTATGTAAGCAAATATAGGCTTGTTAGTATACTCAGGTGTAATATCCAAAATTCTTAGAGAGTGCAGTGTACTGTCAAGTAGTTAATTACTTTACATGACAACAACATTTCTCCATACCTATTCAATCACGGCTTTAGAAGATTCTACTGAACTGACACCTCCCTAATAATCTGATGGATTTACATGAGAAACTGAAATGTCAATGGGGAGGGATTTCTCATAGGTATGGTACAGACCTGCAAAAGGCCTCTTTCGATCTGTCAACACATATATTATGTAAGAAAACTTAAGCTATCGGTACAGGGTTCTTGTAGACTGGTTTAGTCCCTACTTTAGCAACAGGAGACAATTGTCAAAATCAACAAACCGGAATCAGAACCCTGCTGATAACATGTGGAGTTCCCCAAGGTCCTGGGTCTATATTATTTCCTATGCTATGTTAACGACATGCCTATCGTGTTAAGTGCAAAAACTCCTACTCGTATGCAGATAACAGTACTCTGTTAGTGTTCAGGTAAAGACCACAAGATGTAGTAATGTATTTAACACTGGAACTGGAGCTCCTGCAGCAAAGATGGTTAGTAGACAAACAAACTATCAATTACACCTCGGAAAACTGAAGCCATTCTCTTTGGGGAATGATGAAACAAAATGAGAAGCGGTAAATAATTTTTATGTCCAGAGTAATGGGGAGTCCATCACTTCAGTTTCCTCAGTAAATAATCTGGGAATCCATTTGACCATGCATGTCAGACGAATTGATAGGGCAACAGATGAGTAAAGAAAGTGAATACCAGACTGAAATCTTCTATAGAAAGCACAGTGTCTACCTAATGAGGCTATCAGGACCCTATGTCTAGCCCTTATACAATGTCATATGGATTACGCTTGCTTCTTTATGATACTCCACCTTGAACAAAAACATTGAAAATAGACAGCAAGATCACCCAGAACAAAATGATAAGATTCATTAGACCTGGGACAAGAGAACATGTGGCCAGGATGATTACAGCAGTTGATATTGCTGAACACTGAAGACAGAGTTAAAAACAATTGAAGCTAAATCATGTATAAAATTGCTCACAAACAGTGGTCTGAATATCCTTGCTGCCAATTTGTCAAGGCTGGGAACCAAAGCAATCATAGTACTAGGGGTGAGAGAGCAAACTTTTTGTCCCTCAGTTCTCAGTGGCAGGCTTCAAACACCTGTTTATTGTACAGTTAATAAAGAATGGAACAGACTGCCCAAACATGTCAAAGCCAGTCATAGCATGAACCGTTCATGAAGAGAGCAAAAGGTGTCTGATGAATGTAGTACAGGAAAGGGAGGGGAATGATTTTTTTTTTTTAGCTAACAACACGTGTAATTTTACCTTTTCCAGTTAATGACACCTCATATTGTAGATAGTCTTAATGACCCTTGTTGTAGTAGATAGTCTTAATATGATAATAAGATGTTCTTATCTCCAATATAGAAAATAAGAAGATATTATAACCTTCTTTTTACAATAATAAAGTAAATGGACCCCACTGGAAATAAGTCACTATTGACATTTTTTTTTTTGGTTATTCGAGGTACTTTACAACATTGCTGCTATGATATGATAATCTATGTAACTGTTTTGTGTTACCTGAATAAACTTACTTAACATAATATACGACATTTAAAGAGACCAGAGATTTTTTTTTTTTTTTTGTTGTTTTTAAAAGTCGGGGGGCCATCTCCCACCAATCAAGGTGACCCAAAAAGAAAGAAAAATCCCCAAGAAGAAAATACTTTCATCATCGTTCAAACTCTTTCACCTCACTCACACATAATGACTGTTTTTGCAGAGGTGTACTCAGAAAACACAACAGCACACACATCTTCAGAAGCCATATACGTCATAAAGATATGCAAACTTATCCTCCAAACTGTCAATTTCCCGAACCCCTCTTAGAGTGCTGGCATTGTCTTCCATTTCCAGGACTCAAGTCAGCTATATAATTACAGTGGGACCCGGTTTTCGAATCAGCTCTAATGCGCACTCAATTATGTAAGTGCGGTTTGTATGTGTATGTTTGGGGGTCTGAAATGGACTAATCTATTTACAATTATTCCTTATGGGAACAAATTCGGTCAGACTGGCACCTGAACATACTTCTGGAATGAAATTAATATTGTTAAACCGGGGGTCCACGTATAAAGTTTCCCAGAATCCCTTCACTCAATATTACCCTGCTCACACTCCAAAGAATCGTCAGGTCCCCAAATACCATTCGTCTCCATTCACACTATCGAACAGCTCATGCCCACACCTGCTGGAAGTCCAGCCCCTCACACACAAAACCTCCTACCCCTCCTTCCAACCTTTTCGAGGATGACCACCTACCCGCCTTCTTCCCTACAGATTTAAATGCTCTCCATGTCATTCTACTTTGATCCATTCTCTCTAAATGACCAAACCACCTCAACAACCCCTCTTCAGCTATAACTAATACCTTTTATAACTCGACACCTTCTCCTAATTTCCACACACCCGAATTTTCTGCATAATATTTACACCACACATGCCCTTAGGACAGGACATCTCCACTGGCTCCAACCGACTCTCAGCCTGCTGCTGCATTCACAACCCAGCTTCGCCCCCCCCCCCCCCCCCCCCCCCCCCCCCCCCCCCCCCCCC
This sequence comes from Cherax quadricarinatus, assembly GCF_026875155.1. Taxonomy (NCBI): domain Eukaryota; kingdom Metazoa; phylum Arthropoda; class Malacostraca; order Decapoda; family Parastacidae; genus Cherax; species Cherax quadricarinatus. The sequence goes on along the minus strand of NC_069417.1, from coordinate 64,480,446 downwards.
CCCCCCCCCCCATATCAGAGTGTGGTATACTTACTTTCATACATTCCTTCTTTGCCTCTATAGATAATGTTTTTGTCTCCACATATACCTCAAAGCACCACTCACCTTTTTTTTCACCTCATCAATTCTATGATTAAACTCCATCCTTCATAAAATCCATCCGCCGACTCGTCAACTCCCAAGTATCTGAAAATACATTCACTCTTCCATACTCCTCCCCAATTTGATATCCAATTTTCTTTATCTAAATCATTGATACCCTTCATCACCTTATTCTCTTATATGTTACTTTCAACTTTCTACCATTTTACACAACACTCCCAAACTCGTCACTAACCTTTGCAATTTTTCTTTGGAATCTCCATATGCACAGTATCATCCAGCAAAAAGCAACTGTGTCAATTCCCAATTTTGTATTTGATTCCCCTATTTAATCCACCTTCCCCAACACCCTGCATTTACTTCTTTTACAAACCATCTATAAGATATTAAAAACCATGGTGACATTACACATCCCTGTCTAAGACCTACTTTTATTGGGGAAGTAGTCTCCCTCTCATCTACATACCCTACCTGAGCCTCACTATCCTATAAAACTCTTATAGCTTTAATAACCTTACCACCTATTCCATATACAGTAGGGCCCCACTTATAACGGCTGGTTAGGTTCCAGGCTAACGGCCATTAAAGCGGAAAACGCCGTAAAGTGGAACACCCTTTTTTTCACTTACAAATGCATAAAAAAACACAAGATAACAAGTGTACACTAACATACATTAAAGTTAGCACTAGAACAGGCATTCAAAAAACAACCAAAAAAAGTACAATAAACACATAGTGCATCATTACTTACCTTAAAATTTTATAGTTCTTAATCTAGGGTGAAGCAAGTAGTATTTATTGAGTATCAAGTGTGGTATGTATGGAAGTCAGGTCGAGTCATAGCTCCTGGCCCCGCCTCTTCACTGATTGCTACTAGGCCCTCTCACTCCCTGCTCCATGAGCTTTATCATACTAGCCTTAAAACTATGGTATGGTTCCCGCCTCCACTACTTCACTTTCTAGGCTATTCCACGGCTTGACTACTATATGTGAAAAATACTTCCATAACATCCCTTTGATCATTCTGAGTCATCAACTTCCAATTGTGAACTCTTGTTGTCTGTGTACATCTCTGGAACGTCCCGTTCTTTGTCCACCTCGTCTGTCCGTATGCCGTATTTATATGTCGTTATATTTCTTGTCTCCCTGACCCTTCCTGGCACTCCTGTGGTCGTCAGGCCCGATTTCCTCACCTTTCTTCATAGGACAATCCCGTAGCTCTGGGACTAGTCTTGTTGCAAAACCTTTGCACTTTCTCTAATTCTTGATGTGCTCTTGACTAGGTTGTTGGATTCCAAACTGGTGCTGCATACTCCAGTATGCGCCCTGACGTAAATGGTATACAGAGTCTGGAACGAATCCTTTACTGAAGGTATCGGAAAGCTATCCATAGGTTTGCCAGGCGCCCGTATGCTGCAGCAGTTATCTGATTGATGTGCGCCTCGGGAGAATGCTCGGTGTTAATACTCACCCCCAGATCTTTTTCCTTGAGTGAGGTTTGCAGACTTTGGCCCCCAATCTAAACTATATTGGTCTGTGGTCTTCTTTGCCCTTCCCAAATTTCATGACTTTGCATTTGACAGGGTTAAAGCAAGGAGCCAGTTGTGGACCAGGCTTGTAGCTGTCCAGGTCTCTTTTGTAGTCCTGCTGATCTCATCCAGATTTGATTTCTTCTCATTAACTTCACTCTGTCCGCAAACAAGGACACTTTGAGTCTATCCTTCCGTTTATGTCATTCACATATACGGTACACAGAGTCCTAGGACTGACACCCCTGTGGACCCACGCTTGTCACAGGCGGCCCACTCTGATACCTCGTCACGTACCTGACTCGTTGTTGCCTCCTTGTAGGTATTTCTCTTGATCCATTGCAGTTGGCCTTTCCTTGTTATGTGTGCATGATCCTTTTTTAGCTTTTGCAGGTAACACTCTTGTGAGGAACTGTGTCTCGAGCCTTCTTGAGTCCAAAAAAATTGCCAGTCGATCACCCCTCTCTCTCTTGTCTTACTTCTGTCACCTTGTCATAAAAACTCTAGTAGGTTTGTGACACAGGATTTTCCTTCCTGAAACCATGCTGGTTGTCATATTTATACACTTGTTTTTACTTGATACATTAGAAAAAATAAGAAAACCTCCCTTTCATGTAACTCATTTTGAAAGAAATGAGCTCGAGTAAAGGCAATGGAAAAAAGTCACTCTGATTTTTTGGGGTTACCCTAGGTTCTCTACACATATGTTGTTATGTATGATAATCTAGAAACTGTATTTGGAAACCCTGAAATAAACTTACTTACATACATAGGGAAAGGAAAAAATTTTTCAGTTCCCCCCATTTAACACATTTTCTCTTTGTTGATTAGAGAAAATGTTTTTCTTGGATCACTTGTAAAAGTTACCCTGGCTACCACATCTCAATTTTTTTTTATTTATTCTATTGTGGGGTGTTTTTTTATCATCTTTTTATGTTATGTATCGTGTTTATTATTAATTTTAAAAAAATATCATGGATGGATTAATAAAAATGTTTATTAACGTAATATACAACATTTAATGAGATCGGTGATTATTATTATTATTTTTATTATTACCCTTTCTAATATTGCGTCACTGTGCAAGTCGTCTGCTACCACATCTAAATTTTTATTTTTATTTATTCTATTGGAGGGTATTTATTATTTTTTTATGTTAAGTAGTGTTTTTTAAAAAATTTTAAAAAAATATCATGATGGTTAATAAAAAATGTGTTTTTTAACGTAATATAGACATTTAAATGAGCTCGATGTTATTATTATCATTAAAATATGACGTCTGGAGACAAGACCTCTTACATTTTAATTGTACCTGCAGCCAGCACGTTTAAGTTTTTTTAAGTACAGGTATACATAAAAATTACAGGTATATAAAAAATTTTAAAATAATTTTAAAAAACATTTAAATTTTGGAGTTTCCAACAAATGGGGGGAGATTTTTGCTTACTGGCTCACGAAAAATGAAAAGCAAACGGGGTGGGGCGCGGTGACCGTTTTTAGAAAAGTCAGGGGGGGGGAGCCTTTTTTTTAGCGAGTTTTTGTCATAATTTTTAAAATTACCGTTTGCGGAACGCCTTTAAAGTGAAACGCCATAAAGGGGGGGCCCTGCTGTATTTGAAACATCCCCCATATTGTTTCCCCTACCATTTATAATGCCTTTTCTAAATCCATAAATGCAATAAAAACTTCCCTACCTTTTTTAAAAATACTGTTCACATACTGCTTCAATTAACACTTGATCTACACATCCCCTCCTATCTAAAACCCCTTGCCAACCCATTCCACATTTTTGTTTACCCTTTAATCTTTAATTATAAAACCCACCGACATTTTCCTGGTATACTCAGTAAAATTATTCCTCTTAATTTTTACAATCCTTTTTTCCCCCCCCCTTTATATAAAGGGGCTATACATTCTCTGCCAATCTCTAGGTACCTCCCCCCCCTTTAACTTTTTTTAACAAAAATACCAAAACCCCTCCAACACTATTCTCCCCTCTTTTAATATTTCGTCTGTCCCCGTCAGTTTCCCGCTGCTTTACCCCCTTTATTCTACATAATGCCCACGTAATATTTCTTTTGGGTTCAAACAAAACACTCCTACTGATTTTTAAAGTTACCGCATGCCCCACAGGTTGGGAAGTTTTTTTGGGGACAGGTAAACATAAGTAAATTATCATTAAAATATAAAATATGAAAAAACTTTTTTAAAAAACTTTAAATTTTGGAGTTTCCAGGCATAATGGAGAGAGTGGTGTTTCGGGCTTACGGGAATGTAAACAAACTGGTGGACACAGTGCCCCTATTGAAATTCAGGTGAGTGAACCATATAGAAGTATTGGGGCATAACTTTAAAGTCCCTTTAGCGGAACATCATAAAATGAAACGATAAAGCGGGGGCCCTACTGTATTTATAAACCAAAATGAATTGTGAGATTATATTTAATTTATGTGTCGTCCACAAAAAATGGATAGATGCATGCCATTTCCATCTTATAAAAATACAAGTCTTTGCCTTGTCTTTTGGGGGTTTCCCAGTGAATTACTTCGGAGGAACACCCTTTTTTGGGAGGCTTCTTTCCCCTTTTCGTGGAAATAGCAAAAGACACATCTTTGTTTCATGGAGAAAATTTTGCTTACTTTCATTAGGTGTGAACTCTTCCTTCCCCCATCAAATCACTGTCAGCGTCAATTGAAGTTTGGGGTGATTCAGCCCCCAAACACAAAAAAAAATGATTTTTTTTTTTTATGATCTTAAAATCCTAATAAAACCAGCAGTTTTATTGTTTTTCAAATACTGTTTCAAGCTAAGTCCCCACTTCCCCCTAGCCCCCCTTCCCAAACACATTTCCAAACCCAAGTCCTCTGAAATTTTGGCTGCCTTGAAAACTAAGAAAACACTTTTACATAGTGTATGTTTTTATTCCTCCCGTGGTTAGAGGCTTACTAGTGCATGAAGTTGAGAAGCCTGCTACATCTTGCAGCAGATGCTTGCTTTTCATCATTACTCTTACATGATTCTGTGTACCTTCACAGAAACTAACATCACAGCTACCAATGTTACTGTACACTACTCAGGAATTCTCTTGACTTGACGCTTAGTTAAACTGTTTCCTTGCCATTATGACAGACACTGTACTAGACTCCCATGTACTGCACTCCAGTACTGAATTCCATGATTTTTTGTAAAAGGGTTATACTATTCCAGACACCTCCAAATCTGCTCCAATCATCTCATCATGACATTGTTTATAAGTATCTTCAGGAAATAAATAACGTGGTAAATGAATGTGCCATAGTACTCGAAAAAAGAACATATGAGCTCTCATATCCTTGGTGTGTGTGACTTACCAGCAAGTACAAGCTCCACACTGCCCTGACCAAACAAGCCACCCTCTACCTATACCTCAGCCAATCCAAAACCACCATAAGGTATTCAAAAGCCTCCGCAAATTTTATGGATATGTGAAGACACCAAGGTGTGACAAATTTATTTTGAGAATCTAAAGGAGCTCACTTCGACTCCTCCAGTCTGTGGTATAGGGCTTGGTCTACGGTGAAGACTGTGTTCTTGGTCCAGGTGTGCAGATATTACCTTACATTTTTTTTTTACAACTGTGTTCAGTGTATTCACCTACTGATTTGGGGCTAAGATTATTGAGAGATATCTGACTGATAAGAATTTAGGGGATTGCTCCTGCACATTCATCAGTGCGCCTGGCGGTTTTCTTTTCATTTTTAGTAAGCTGTATGGGAAAATGGGCTACTGGCCCAGTGTTGCCAGCATTTTAGTTGACTTTTACAACAAGCATGGCTTATGGAGGAAATATTCTTATTCCACTTCCCTATGGTTTTTCTTTTTATTAACACACCAGCTGTTTTCCACCAAGGCAGGGTGGCCCAAAAAAGGAAAACTTTCATCATTCACCCCATCACTATCTTGCCAGAGGAGTGATTACACTACAGTGATAAAACTGCAACATTAACACCCCTCCTTCAGAGTGCAGACACTGTACTTCCCATCTCCAGGACTAAGTCCAGCCTGCCAGTTTCCCTGAATCCCTTCATAAATGTTACCTTGCTCACACTCCAACAGCATATCAAGTCCTAAAAACCATTTGTCTCCATTCACTCCTATCTAACACGCTCATGCATACTTGCTGGAAGACCAAGCTCCTCCCACACAAGACCTCCTTTACCCCCTCCCTCTAACCTTTCCTAGGCCAGCCCCACCCCACCTTCCCTCCACTACAGATTTATACACTCTCCAAGTCATTCTATTTGTTCCGTCCTCTCTACATATCCGAACCACCTCAATAACCCCTCTTCAGCCATCTGGATAATAGTTTTGGAATTCCGGACCTCCTCCTAATCTCCAAACTATGGATTCTCTGCATTATATTCACACCACACATTGCCCTCCAACATGACATCTCCACTGCCTCCAGCTTTCTCCTTGTTGCAACATTTACTGCCCATGCTTCACACCCATATAAGATGTTGGTATAACTATACACTTCATACATTTCCCTCTTTGCTTCCATGGATAGAGTTCTTTGTCTCCACAGACTCCTCAGTGCACCACTCACCTTTTTCCCCTAGTCAATTCTATGATTCATCTCATCTTTCATAGACCCAACTGCTGACACGCCCACTCTCAAATATCTGAAAACATTCACCTCCTCCATATGCTCTCCCTCCAATTTGATATCCAACCTTTCATTACCTAATTTTTTTTATCCTCATCACCTTACTCTTTCCTCTATTTATTTTTAATTTCCTTCTTTTACACACCCTACCAAACTCATCCACCAACCCTGAAACTTCTCAGAATCTCCCAAAAGCACAGTGTCATCAGCAAAAAACCAACTGTGACAACTCCCACTTTGTGTTAAATTCTTTATCTTTTAACTCCATGGATATGAAAAGAAAAATAATAAGAACAAGAACTTTCAACACATCGGCCGCATCCCACTGAGATGGGGTGGCCCAAAAGGAAAAACTAAAGTTTCTCCTTTTGCATTTAATAATATATACAGGAGAAGGGGTTACTAGCCCCTTGCTCTCAGCATTTTAATTGCCTCTTACGACCTGCACAGCTTACAGAGAGGAAGAATTCTGTTCCACTTACCCAAGGAGATAAGAGGAAATAAAAAAAAAAACAAGAATTAGTAAGAAAATAGAAGGAAACCCAGAGGGGTGTGTATATACAGTGGACCCTCGACCAACGATGTTAATCTGTTCCTAAGAGCTCATTGTTAATCGAAATTATCGTTAGTCGAGTTAATTTTCCCCATAAGAAATAATGGAAATCAAATTAATCCGTGCAAGACACCCAAAAGTATTGAAAAAAAAAAGTTTTTTACCACATGAAATATTAATTTTAATACATACAAACTGAAGAAGACATGTACAATTACATGACACTTATCTTTATTGAAGATCTGGTGATGACTGATGGGATGGGAGGAGGGGAGAGTGTGGATGGTGTTAGTGTTTAGAAGGGGAAGCCCCTTCCATTAGGACTTGAGGTGTCAAGTCCTTTTCCGGGGTTACTTCCCTTCTTTTTTAATGCCACTAGGACCAGCTTGAGTCACTAGACCTCTGTTGCACAACAGATCTGTCCATAGAGGCCTGTACCTCCCGTTCCTTTATGACATTCCTAAAGTGTTTCACAACTTTGTCAGTGTCACAATTAAACACTTGTTCAGGTTTCAATTCTTCACTGTCTATGTACTCCTTGAATTCCTGCACATATTTTTCAGCTGCTTTTTGGTACGAACTGGCAGCCTCACCATGCCTTATCACACTATGTATGCCACTACGATTCTTAAATCTCTCAAACCAACCTTTGCTGGCCTTAAATTCACTCACATCACCACTAGTTGCAGGCATTTTTCTAATTAAATCGTCATGCAACTTCCTAGCCTTTTCACATATGATCGCTTGAGAGAAGCTATCTCCTGCTAACTGTTTTTCATTTATCCACACCAATAACAGTCTCTCAACATCTTCTATCACTTGCGATATCAGTTTCGAAAACAGAGTTGCACCTTTGGCAAGAACAGCTTCCTTGATTGCCGTTTTCTTGGCCACAATAGTAGCGATGGTTGATTGGGGTTTTGTGTACAACCTGGCCACCCTCGGAGACACGCACTGCACTTTCATACTTAGAAATTAATCTCTTCTTCATATCCATAGTAATTCTCACCCTTTTTGCTGTAGATTTTGGCACTAGAAGCTTTCTTGGGGCCCCATGGTGACTTATTTTGCAGTTGCAATCACAAAAAAAACGCTGTGATAATATGAAATGTTCCGATTGTATGTTTGGATGGGACTGCGGGGCCCTGGCTGGCTTGTAAACACTGGCCACAAGTGGACGCGTCTTGAAGGGAAACGAATTGTGTTAGCCGATTTTTTTTAGCGCTAGTCGAGGCAAAATTTTGCGTTAAAATGTACACTAGTCGGATTTAACGTTAGAAAATTTGCCATCGTTGGTCAAGGGTCCCTGTAAATGCTTGTACATGCATGTGTAGTGTGACCTAAGTGTAAATAGAATTAGCAAGATGTACCTAAAAATTTTTGCATGTTTATGAGACAGAAAAAAAAGACACCATCCCTCCTACCATCAAGTAAAACAAATACAGGTTTCTGTCTCACACTAATTTGGTGGGACAATAGTGCTTCCTGGGGGGTTTTGCTGTCTACCAAACCTACTACACTAAGAGAAACCAGTTAGCCGGACTCAAGTCTGGAGGTGGGAAGTAAAATGCCTGCACTTTAAAGGAGGGGTCGGGGATATTGGCTTTTTGGAGTGACATCTAAACTGTCAATCTGAGTGTCTCGCAAAGGCAGTGATTATGTATGACTGATGGCAAAAGTGTTGAACGATGACGAAAGTTTTTTTTTTCTTCTTTTGAGTCACCCTGCCTTGTTGGGAAACATTTTAATGTGTTAAAAAAAAAAACAACTGAATCTCTGAGTAATCTGAGATGGAATGGGTCAGTCCCTGCACTCTTAAGGAGGTATGGAAAACATTTGCAGTTTGGAGGGGAAACCTGAACTGGGGTGTCGGAACACCTCTGGAAAGACAGAAATTGAGAGAATGATGGTGAAAGTGTTTCTTCTTTTTTGGGGGGGTCACCCTACCTCAGTGGGAGACAGTAGGTTTTAAAAAAAATTTAATATTGCTTTGACTGACAGATAAACCACATCTAATAGTACAGAAACCAGTATTCAATCTCGTAATCTAGAAATTCACTGTTTATCTTCTACAGCATGCAATTGTAATACATTTAGACCGTCATTTAGCACGGTAGTTACGTTCCTGAAAAATGTCATGTTAGATAAAATCGTGTTAGATAACTGAAGAACTTATGGGAAAAATAGAGTTACATTCCGGGGACCCCCAAAAAAAGGCCAAACAACTTTTTTTTAAGCCTTCACATCTTACAAAAATAAAAGTGAATATGTAGTTTTAGTTAAATTGTGTGATGTATTATGTTGTTTTACTGCTTAAGAGTACAAATGTAAACAGAAATAATAGTATTTCTTACCTTAAATTGGTGGTGCTGGTGTTTGTGGATGATTGTGAAGAGAGTGGAGAGTTATGTTTGTGGTCCTACTGGGCTGAGTGGATGGTAGAGGTTCTGGTACTGAAGTTGATGGTTGTACTGGAGTGTAACTTTAAGTCTTTCTGTCAGTCAGTCAAGTCATTCAGTCAGTCAAGTCCCTCAGTACGTGGGTTCAAGTCATTCAGTAAGTCAGTCAAGTCACTCAGTATGTCAATCAGTCATCCAGTAAGTCACACAAACCATGTTTACCTCTTTTTCTGTTTAAAAAAGTATTATTATTATTATAATCAAAAAGAAGCGCTAAGCACAAGGGTTATACAGCGCTGCAGGGCAGGAAGGAAGCGAGGGCATCAGGGGGAAAAAGGGGAGATGGATGAGTAATAGGTTACGGATAACAGCGGGGCAGTGGATGGAGAAAGGGTAAAGGGAAAGCAAGAGACTGAACTAGAAAGGGCTGGGGGAGGGGCGAAAAGTATCATCAGAGTTTGTGGAGTAAATCAGTCGTTGTCAAGAAGTCAATGAGAGAGTCGGATTAAAGGGGTCCATCAGCAAGAAGGGAAGGTAAAGAGAGAGTAGTAGAACGAAGACGACGTTGGAGGTAAATTCTGTGTGCTCGTTGATAGAGAGGGCTAATCGATACTGGAACTTGACACTGCTCACAGAGAGGAACAGGGTGCCTCTCCATGAGATACCCATGAGTAAGACGAGTGTGGCCAATGCGAAGGCGGGAGAGAGTGGTCTCCCAACCTCGGCACTGATGACAAGAAGACAGCCAGTAACCTATGCTTGGTTTAATAGAATGAAGTTTGTTACCGAGCAGAGTTGACCAACGTTGTTGCCAACGGGTGCGAAGGTGGGTAGCTATTGCAGCAAAATAGTCCAGAAATGGAACACCTCGATAGGAAACTGGTAGGTCATGTACTGCTGACCGCGCAGCAGTGTCTGCCTGTTCATTGCCCTGTACGTCGACATGACCAGGGACCCAACAAAAAACAATATCTTTATGTTTGGTAGAGATACGGCTTTAGCCAAAGTTGGATACGGAAAAACTAGGGGATGAGATGTATCAAATTTTCGTATAGCCTGTAGAGCACTAAGGGAGTCTGAGACTACTACAAATGATGACATAGGCATAGATGTGATAAGAATAAGTGCTGCAAGAATGGCATACAGTTCAGCAGTAAAAATGCTAGCTGAAGATAGTAAATGTCCCCGCACGACGCTGTCCAGAAACACTGCTGCGAATCCGATGCCGTCTGAAGACTTAGAGCCATCTGTGTACACAGCGGTGGCATGAGAATGGGAGTGGAAGTGATCAAGAAAAAGAGAGCGGGAAGCCACCATAGGCAGTTGAGCTTTCGAGCAAGGGAGTGAGAAAGAACAGACCCAAACAGCTGGAACCCCCAGGGGGGTAGGGAAAAAGTGGGGATGCTACATGAACATATAAAGGTGGTAACTGAAGGGAAGATAAGAGTGAATGCAGGCGAAGAAAAAAGGGGACGGAGCAAACAGGGGCGGCGAAACAAATAAAGAATGTCTACTAATATCGGGGACCATCTATAAATGGAAGGATTGTGTAGATCGTGAGAGCTACATAGTAGCGAAGGCAATGGGCATCACGGCGATCAGACAAGGATGGAACATTCGCTTCTGTATAGGGGCTCTAAACAGGGGAAGAGCGAAAGCCCCCAAGGCACAAACGTAATCTTGGGGATGGATAGAGCCCAAGGCTAAGAAGTAGCAGGAGAGGCCGGGGAATAAATCTGGTCACCATAATCGAGTTTCGATAAAACGAGGCTGAATGTAGGTGAAGCAGAGTTCGAACGATCAGCTCCCCAGGAAAGATGAGCAAGGGTTTTAAGAAGGTTTACCCGGGCTGTGACAAGTTGCCTTCAGAGAGGTAAAGTAAAGTTTCCAGGATAACCGACGGTCAAAGAGAAGGCCTAGAACCTGACTATCATGTTCGGGGATACGGGAGCCATAGAGATACAAAGAATGATCGAGATAACAGAGCGTCTAGTGAAAGTAATTTGGTGAGTTTTGGTACTTGAAAATTTAAACCCATGAGTGGTGGCCCAAGGGGAAACACGGTCGGAACCGCATGCTGGAGAGAAACTGCAATAAGATGACAGTCGGGCGCCTGCAAAAGCAATAGCGAAGTCATCAACATAGAGTGATGACCAAATATTGGGTGGAAAAACCGAGGAAAAAATCATTAATAGCAAGGAGAAAAAGTGTTGTGCTTAGAACACATCCCTGAGGGACACCTTCAGCTTGGACGAAGTCCGGGGAAAGAACATTATTGACTAGAACACGGAAATGTCTGTCAGTTAAAAAGTTCTTAAGGAAGGATGGTAGATTGCCTCGGAGGCCTAAGGAATGGCCTGGGCCAAAATATTATACCTCCAAGTTGTGTCATATCCCTTCTCAAGGTCAAAAAATATGGCAATAACTGAGTGATTTATTCGCAAAGGCATTACGAACATACTATCCAAGCGAGAAGGGTCTATGTAGACGACCCTACGAAACCCCATTGACTAGCGGAGAACTGTTGGTGTCTCTAAATACCACATTAAATGTCGATTTACAAGACGTTCCATCACTTTGCAAACTGCACTAGTAAGAGCGTGGGGCGATAGTGGGAGGCACATGTCCTGTAGTCCCCGGGTTTGGGGAAAGGGGAGAACAATGGCAGATTCCATAGCTGGGAAGAACTCCTTGTTGCCCAAATAAGATTGAAGAGGTGTAAGAGGACTACAAGGGCTGACCGATGTAAATTTTGTAACATACGAATATGAATGTTGTCAGGCCCAGCTGCCGATGTTTCCGCAAGCTGAGAGCTTTGCCTCCCAGTTATTGAAGTGTAAAAGGCACATTATACTGTTCTTCTCTGAGAGAAGAAAAGTCCAAGGGTACTAACTCTCTGGCAGACTTTGAGGAAAGAAACGAGGGGCATAGATGGAGCCCTGGGGAAATACGGACCAGATGTGTGCCAAGTTCAATGGCAACGTCGAGAGGTTTGCTACATCAACACCAGCGACCCGTAAAACAGGACCCGGGGTCAGGAGAGTATTTACCACTCAATTTCCTCACTTTTTTCCAGACTGCACTCATAGAAGAAGCAAGGTGATGGTGGAAACTAGTCTCGCCAACAAGTGCGTTTAGCTTCACCCGGATGACACGGCGAGCGATCGCACGCTTCTGCTTAAAATCAAGAAGTCTCTCAGGGGTTTTCTATTGAAACCGGTACCTGCCCCATGCAGCACGTTTCAAACGTACTGCACGAGCACAAGCAGAGACCACCCAAGGGCACGCACTTCTGAGAATGCCTGCCTGAGGTTTGGGGTATAGAATGAGAAGCTGCGGTATAAACTGATGTCGAGAAGATGTGTGGGAGCTCATCAATGGAGGATGAAGAAGGAACCCAAATAAAACTGTGAGGTGTGAGTAAAGATCCCAATTTGCCCGATCAAATTGCCAGCAAGGGCTAAAGGAAAGGTGGTGAATAGGAAGGAGAATAAAATGATCGGAAAACGATCGCTGTCATTAAGTTCCGGTAGAACAGACCAGGTGAAGTCTTTGTGCAGTGGAGGAAGAGCAGACTGATAGATTTGATGCAAGAGATAGTATGAGTACGAGGACAAAATGGGGGGGAGTACCCCTATTTAAAACATGGAGGGGGGGAGAGGCGAGAAAAGCCTCCAACGGATGCCACTGAGTCACAATGAGACCCCCCCCCCCAGAGGAAATGGTGGGCATTAAAATCACCAAGTAACAGAAGTGGTGGGTGGTAAGGATGAAACAAGAAAGGCAAAGTCTGGGATAGAAAATGCTCGAGAAGGAGAGAGATATAAAGAACATATTGTAAACCACTTATTCAAGTGGATACGGGCTGCAGTGTAATGCAGCGAGGTATGGACAAATAGTTGACAGTACGGAATATCATTGCGTAGAAGAAGGGCACTTTCATTAAAGGGCCCATCTGAGAAAGGATCCGAAGAATACAATAAATTATAGCCTGAGATAGGTTGGAAAACAGCCGAGTGTAATTTTGGTTCTTGTAAGCAAGCATCAACAGGGGAAAACCTGGAAAGCAACATCTGAAGCTCACCCCGATTACCCCTGAGGCCGCGGATATTCCACTGTAAATAGGCCATGATTGGCGATGAAGAAAATACCAGGAATCTGTAGGTAAAGGCACCTACGGACTAGAGGGGTTAGAAAAGTCAAAGTGTGGTGGCATTTTGGAAGACGTTCAAGTAGCGAAGGAACGGAGCGTTGCGAAAAATGGGGTTGTGAAGATGGAGAGAGGGAAGAGAAGGAACAGGAAGTGAATCAGTGTCCATTGAAGGTTTAGTCTCTGCAATATATTCTGAAATGGCTTCAAGTGTTTCTGAATTCAAAGATGTATGGGGGACCATATTTGGGGATAGAAGGAGGAGGGTGAGTAAAGATTGGGACAGTAATGGGCTGTACCAAAGTAGAGGGGAAGGAAGAGTGTAAGGGACTGGAGATGAAGTGTGGGGGGGGACAGAAGAGGCAGAAACCTAGGAGGTGGCAGAAGAGGGAGAAACTTGGGAGGGGGACGGGGATGGAAGGCATAGTACGAGGAGGAGGGTGAATCTCCACACTTGTAATAGAGCCAGAGAGAGGGGAAGAACTAGGTACAGAGACTGGAAAGGTAAAGTGTGGAGGTGGAAGAAGGGAAGGAAGGGGCAAAGAAGATTTTAGCAATGTGGATTTTTTTTGGGCTTCTGAGTAGAGGGGCGATTGGGATTAGGGGTCGTACGAGGTCTTGTCGATACTGGGGCTTGTGAGGAAAGACGCGAAGATGTGAGAACAGACTGAGTTGTAGTCGGGACGTCAGAGCCAAGGACAGCAAAATTATTAGATGCGGTAGTGGCTATGGGAGGGGTAACAACAGAGGACGCTGCAGAAGATGGGACCCCAGAAGTGGGGGGATGTTTGGAAAACACAGAATAAGAAACACGGGTAATCTCCCTTGGAGGCGGAGATGAGTAACTGCCATAGCATAAGGGAGACCTTCTGCCTCTTTGAGGTAACGGATTTCACGTTCATTTAAGTAGACCTGGCAACGGTGGGAGTACGAAGGGGGGAGCTTTATTACAATTAAGGGAAGATGGTGGTTGACTGCAAGATGTATTAGAATGGGCGTCGCACCACAGACGGGCATTCGGCCATAGATCTGCAATATTTCGCTGGGTGACCAAAACGCCAGCAATTTCTACATTGTTGCGGTGTAGGTAATCACCTTTCGAACTTGTAACCGAATGTCCCGACATATACAGAGGACGGAGTTCTCGGCTGTCAAAATTAAACGAGCCACATTGCAAGGGTAACGTCTCCGCCCCCAGGCAGGAAGGACATAAGTGTCTACCTTTGAGGATTGGGAATCCTGGAGTTCCAGCTGTTAAAAATGTCATTGCCACATGACGGAAATTCTGTTGGACTTGGAAAGGGGGCGAATACAGTACCACTACAAGATTGAGAGAAAGAAGTTTTTCAATAGTGAAAAGGAGATTTGTATCCCAAAATTCGAAAGGAGAGAAAGATCATGAGCTTGGGTACATCTGGACAGTGACGATGCGCATACCACTCTTGAGAGCATGAAATGAAATATCTCTACCAACATGACGCAGGAGCGCTTTGCCAATACTATGGTCAGAAAGGTAGGCAGAAGAAGAAGTCGGTCTTAAAAATAAAGAATTTAGTCCCCTTGTGTGGTCCGAAACAGAGCGTGGAGAGGGAGTGCTTGATGTGTCGGTCTTTTCCGAGTAGAATGGGAAGGTAAAAAAGGACATCATCAGGAGATTGACGTTGGCGTTTAGGAGTAGGACTGGAGTTGGTCCAGCACGAAATGGGCGGGCAATTCGAAAATTGCCGTACTGTAGAGGGAGAAGCCGGAAGCATAGTCAAAGGAGAGCGGAGTTCAGGACAAATCGAAGGAGTCAGTCATGTCCCCGGTACCCGAAGCGGGTGAGGAAACAGCACCAGCAAGAGGTACAGGGGCATCCAGGAGTGTCCGAAGAGTGGTCTAAACACAAGGCAGGGTCAGAATGGGGTGGGAGTATCAAGAAGGGGCCCCGGGGGTAGTGGGTTCATGGACTAGGGCTGCCCTGGTTAGGGTTTCTCCTTTGCTTTTTGTTTTTAAGAAAAAAAAAGAAAGAAAAAAAAATAAAAATAAAAAAAAGAATAAAAAAAGGGGGGAGCGGGGAGGAATAGTTCCCAGGAGGAATGAAAGGGCCGGAAATCTCCCTCCTCGCCAAGAGGACTTCAGCACCGCTAGTAGCGCAGATGCAGCATGGAACCCGTGCCATACCCTACCCTTCATGCCAGTAAACCAGCAATCCGGGATAGCAACCTCACATCTGCCGAGCTACCTCGGTGGACAAAAGAGAGGGCGGCCGGATATCCGCCACAAAGCATACCTCCTTCGGCCACCACCCCCCGGAATCCGAAAGGTGGCTTCCAGAGATACACCTCGCCTGAAAGACACCCAAAGCTACTCCGGGATACTGGAGAGGGATCGGGACATCCCCAGGCAATCCAGATTCCACGGCAAACTACGCCACCGCCTAGAACCTCAACGGAATGGGATGGACCCCGGTGTCCTTTCCCCTACCTAGGAACTAGCGCGCCTGTGGGAGAAATCCCAAAGGCCAAAAAGAGGAAGGGCAAAAGGGAGGGATGAGGAGGAGGAGGAGGAATGGAAAAAGGGGAGGAGGGGATAGGGGAGGGGAGAATGGCAGGTAATTAGGTTCGGTCTGAGGAAGAAGACCGACAGGGCTAATTCCTCAGACCAAGAGCTTCTTCACCATGCCAAGGAGCCCCTTGAAGAGGTGTTTACAAAGTAACACTTCATTATGTCTACAGGTTATCTCTTGTCTAATAACTTTGTTTCTTAGTTAATTCTAAGACTTAAGTGCTTGTACCTCTTCGTCCCACTTTCAGCAACAGTGGTATGGCTACTGGATTTCATGATTGCTTGGCAGATACAAGATCTTTAACTTTCTTTCAACACACCGGCCATATCCCACCGAGGCGGGGTGGCCGAAAAGGAAAAACGAAAGTTTCTCCTTTTACATTTAGTAATATATATGGAATTTAGTCGCCTCTTACGACACGCATGGCTTACGGAGGAAGAATTCTGTTCCACTTCCCCATCGAGATAAGAGAAAATAAATAAGAACTAGAAAGAAAATAGAAGAAAACCCAGAGGGGTGTGTATATATATGCTTGTACATGTATGTGTAGTGGGGAAATTAAGTGTAAGTAGAAGTAGCAAGACGTACCTGAAATCTTGCATGTTTATGAGACAGATAAAAGGGCACCAGCAATCCTACCATCGTGTAAACAATTACAGGCTTTCGTTTTACACTCACTTGGCAGAACGGTAGTACCTCCCTGGGGGGTTGCTGTCTACCAACCTACTACCTTTAAGATACAAGATATAGTAATTAAATAACATAACAGAATTCACAAACACAGCTGCCTTGTAGCAGAGAAAGAAATGTGACTGGACACGTATGAATTACAAACGCTGGGGTGGTGGGTGGTGTCAGGGAGTGGTAGGGATGGCGGGAGGGCTCCCGGGTGCTCCACAACATGGCAGCTGCTTGAGCAAAAAGAACTTTTTTTTTCCTTCCCACAAATTGAACTGTGTTAAATTAATTATATGAAGTGTTTCATAAAAATTTTGCTGCAGTTCTTCAATCATGCAATACCCAAATCATGCCAAATAAACTCGTGCTAAATGACTGTCTACTGTATATTAAATTTGTCAAATTTTATATAAAATCTCACTTAGCAATGCTATCTCACATTACTACTACTTTCACCACTACCAGTTTTCTGCAATTTCACTATTATTATTTTCAATAATATTAATACCTTTTTTATTACTTAATCACTATACACAGTAGTCCATAAATGGTGACATTAACATGTCCTAAGCAACCTCTATGACTTCAACATCAATTATCACAGATTAAGACTATAAATATTACACAGCCAACCAAATAAAAAGTACCTTTAGCAACACCCTATCAGTATTCAACTGTAATGCCAGACCCCTAAGTAAACACTACGATGACATCAGTGCACTACTACAGTCATTAAACACCAACCTAACTTTCAGTATCTTTGACAAACTTGGTTTAAACATAATCCATTAGACATATACAACTTACCTGGATTTACAACTATGATGAATTACAGACTTGATCAAAAGGGAGAGAGAACTGTAATTAACAATACCAATGAGATGAAATGTATTAATTCAACATATATTAGAGATAAGTGAAGATGTTGCAGTTTAAAGGGGTGATCTGAACTGCAATGTCAGTGTGCTTATGGAAAGACAGTGAATGACTGGGTGACAATGAAAGTGTTTTCTTTGCAGAGTGTTAAAAAAAAAAAAGCTTTGGGAATACAGTGGTACCCAGAGTTTCGGCTTCCTCCCAACTCAAACAATTATGTAAGTGTATTTTTGTAAGTGCTTTTAAAAAGTGTATTTTTGGGGGTCTGTAACGGACTAATCTAATTTACATTATTCCTTATGGAAACAAATTCGTTTGGTAACGGCACTTGAACAGACTTCTGGAACAAATTATGGTTGAAACTCGGGGTTCCACTGTTCGTATATACACAATTCACAACCAAAAGTTTAAAAACCTTAAGTACAATAGCAGTCTACCAACCACTTCATAACAAATCAAACTCTGATGGCAATCTGTAACTTAATCTGCCATTCCAGGAAGAAAGAAATCCTTTATAGTTTGGAAATGAAGAGATGAAGGCTAGAAACTCATGGATGGCCCTTGTGGCAAACAAGTCCAACTAAAAACCCCAGCATGCCATGAAGAATGCAAGATCACATGAAATTTATTTATATGCCCAACAGTGTACAGCTATCGCCAGGAAAGGGAAAAATACCACTAAGGTGTGAGGAAGTGTTTTGTATTCTCATATAAAAAAGCTCCCTTCTGTGAGCTATCAGCACTCAAGTAAACCCCATTCCCCCAGCTGCTTTACCCCTTTTCAAATACCCACTCTTCCACATCACCTCTGGCTTTTCCCTACAGTTCCTATCCCACTCCCCCATGAAAGAATCATTCCTCCATTTATAACTTTTATTTCCTAAAAATATTCCATTGCCTACCCAATATTTTCCTTTCTTCATCTAACTTTCATTACTTTTTTTCCAACTTCAATGTTCAGTTGTGCTCCTGTTTCTTAATTATAATCTTTCTCAAAAACTTTTCATTTTTAGCAAAAAATTTAATGAAGATCACCTATTCCTTCAGTGCTTCCTTTTGCATTCCCCTCACTATATACTTTTTTTCACAACATATACTCTGCCTTTATACAATTTATACACTGTAAAACCCTTTTATATATTTTTTCATCTACTGGGATTACCAAAACTGTTGTCCAGAGGGCTGAGGAAGGGTTTTTGAGGGGGTTCGACTGAGAAGGGAAAAGCGAAAAAAGAAAGACTTCAAGATGTATCATCTGTATGGAAGGAAGGCGGGGTAGGGGTCGGCCTAGGAAGGGTTGGAGGGAGGGGGTAAAGGAGGTTTTGTGTGCGAGGGGCTTGGACTTCCAGCAGGCATGCGTGAGCGTGTTTGATAGGAGTGAATGGAGACAAATGGTTTTTAATACTTGACGTGCTGTTGGAGTGTGAGCAAAGTAACATTTATGAAGGGATTCAGGGAAACCGGCAGGCCGGACTTGAGTCCTGGAGATGGGAAGTACAGTGCCTGCACTCTGAAGGAGGGGTGTTAATGTTGCAGTTTAAAAACTGTAGTGTAAAGCACCCTTCTGGCAAGACAGTGATGGAGTGAATGATGGTGAAAGTTTTTCTTTTTCGGGCCACCCTGCCTTGGTGGGAATCGGCCGGTGTGATAATAAAAAAAAAAAAAATCCTCTTTCCATCTACACAAACCTTCTTATAGCCACACACCTATATATTCATGGAGCTCTAAATTTACAATAAAAAAAAATGCCTTAAATACCTCATGAGGGTTTAAATGTGTCATTTAAACCACTAACCTAGTTCCATGCCATAAAGGCAGCAATAAAACAATTGTAAAATACTGTACCATATAATGACAGCACTCTCAACATACATTACCCAAATCTTTGAAAAAGAGTGCTAAACAGAATTATTGCTAAGCTTTGTGAATCACAACATTTACACAAGCCAGAACTGCATGGGTTTAGAGCAGACTCTTCCTGCATCTCAACTGCTTTACCATTACACCATGGTTTTGTACACACTGAAAAAGAAGCAAAATGCAGACATAATACACAAACTCTGCAAAACCCTTCATCAAATGAGAGCATGATGTAATAGCACCAGTGTTGGGCACAGTTCTGCTAATTTTTTGTTTAGTGGATTAGCATTTCCACTAACTTCAGAAACTGTTAGCATACCAATTAGCTTCTGCTAAATAAAGTTCCGGTAACTTTGAGTCCGCTAAAAAAAAATCTTACGCTGTTGGTAATCGGAAGAAGGTTGCGAGCGAAGTCGCCTTCTTGGGTGAGCAGATCTAGAATGACCTATCCATTAAGTACAACACCACCATCCCATCCAGTGCTGCAGGTGAGTGCCTATTCTCTATAGGCAAAGATATCTTGAGGGCCAAGAAAGCCACCCTGTCCAATGGAAACAGAGGCTGATGCTCTGAAGGGCAACCAGCATCACATCAAAGCGATGGAGAAGGCCCAGCCAGAATAGTAAACAGCCTAGTCATCATCTGATCTTTGGCATGATACCCCTTTCTATGCATTTTGTCCAGTAAATAAAGTGTATGGTGGATTTAAACTGATTCTGATTTCATTTTTTCATTTAACATTTTGTGCCCCTGTAGGCTGTACTGCTGGTGCGCAAAAGTTGGCCTCAAGTTTAAATTTTTAAAAAAAAATTTTTCAACTACTTGTTTGTAGTTATTGGTTAAAAAACTAAATAATTTAAAGGAAAAAAGAAAAAAAACAGAATAAAAGAACAACACAATGAGAAACGGGAACAATGAAGAAAACAGTAAATAGCAAACTCAATCTGTTCGGGGGCTATGGGGCTTCAAAACAGCGAAAAATTTGACTTGAAAAGTCCTTGCGTTACATAACAAATTAACAATCTCTATTTTTGCACTACCACTTACATCATATACCCTGGTTTCAATTCTTAAAGGAAGCTCCCAGGTCTTCTAAATTTTTTAAAGTAAAAGTATAAGCCAAAAAACAAACCAAATTTGAATCATGTGAAAAGTTAGCAGAGTTTTTGCATCAAATTCCGGAATTTTTTCGGCTGTTTAGAGGTTTTTTGTTGTGGAGTTTAAATTTTTTTGTGGATTTGCATTGTGAACTAACTTTTTTTGTTACTGGCCCACAACTGAAAAGCACCCTATACATAAAAAGAAGTAAAAAGTGGGCAGACAGTTCAACTTCTAGCAAATGGACTAAAAAGAGAATTTAAACAAAATCTAGGCTAGCACGTGAAAGGCTCGGGTTTTTTCATGTTTATCTTAATTTTTGTCTCATTCTCATGCAAGACAAAGTTTACAGCTCTGTATGTCCTTCACAAACAAAATAAAAATTTTTTTTGACGAGGCATTCATTGAAGGGCACAAAATTTTCCCAAGGGTATACCAAATTTTGTAGTTGACCACAGAAAAAAAAACAGGTTCAAGAAGGCCAATTTCAGTTACTCAAAAAAAAAGAAAAAATCAAGGGACCCAGGGGTAACCTGTCGATTTACAATAAAGGGAAACAATTTTACATCAAAACTCATAAAAAAAATTGACAATAAAAAGGGCATCAAAACAGAATACAGAACTAATACTGATTCATTTGGAAACCTGTCCCTTTTTTCAGGCAGGAAAAATTGCAGACAGCAAATGTCAGGAACTTTTCTGCCCATATAAATTCAAAAACCTAAAATACCAGGAACATTTTTTATTAAAACTATTCCCTGTAAGCGGTGAAGATGATCAAAAATTTACACATAAAACATAAAAAACATAAAAAAAAGGAGCACCGCAACAGCCTACTGACCCATGAAAAGGCGGGTCCATGTCCCCCCCCCCCGGATTACCCCAAAAAAACCCCACCCCACCTGATTAGTCTATGACCCCCCCAGTTGGGCCACCTCCACCAAAAAAGGGACACAGCACTAACCCAGCAGCACAAGCAGTCTGGCCCCAACTCACACCCACCCACACCAACTCATGTATTTATCTAGCCTATTTTTAAAACTAACAACGTTTTTGCCTGAATAACGTACCGGGGGTTTGTTCACTCACCACAAATCTATTACCAAAACCCGTGCTTTCCTATATCCTTCTAATCTGAATTTTTTTCCCAAATTTAAACCATTCCTGCGAGTCCTGCTTGGCTGGAAATTTTAAGCACGCTATTTACATCCCCCTTTTTTTATTTCCCTTTTTTCCCTTTATAAAACCTATCATATCCCCCCAAATTCTACGCCTTTCGAGAGAGTGCAGTTCAGGGGCCCCCAGTCTACCCCATAGGGAAATTTTTTGATACATGGGATCATCTTTGTCATCCTCCTCTTACGTTTTCCCCCGATTTATATCCATTTTTGTAACATGGTGACCAGAACTGAGCATATAGCTAAATGAGGCCTAACCAAGGATATTAGAGTTGAGAACAACCTGAGGCTTCTATTTTTATACTTTTAGATTGAAGCCAAGAATTCTGTTGGGTTTATTGCAAACACTAAAACACTGTTTTTTGGGTTTTGATTTCTGCAACCAGAACTCCTAAACCTTTTTGTAATCATAGAAATAAGATCTACAAATTTTGTTTATATTGGAGGGTTTTATTACCTGTCCAACTTTTAGAATTTTTGCATTTGTCAATATTAAACTGCTCGCCACTTCTCTGCCCCACTGATCAGTCTATTCAAATCATCCTGAAGTGTTTAGGCCCCTCATTAAATAAAATTGGACGGCCTATTTTGTGCACAGCAAATTTGCTTATGCCCGCTTTTTTACCCCCTATCATGCGTTTAGAAATTGTAACAAAAAGGGGGCCCCAGCACTGCCCCCCGGGGAAAAACCCCCGTTTGTGACCCCGCCATTCTGATTTCTCCCCTTTTTCCCAAAACCTCTGTGCCTTTTGCAGCCATGCCTCTCCCCGGGAAAAAAATTTTCCTCCATTCCGGTGCCTTAAGTTTCCCCAAATGCTTCTGGTGTGGAACTTTAAAAGAAAAGCCTTACTGAAGTCCTATACAGAAATCATATTCATTACCATACTACCTCCCCAAACACCTTAGTGAAAAAATTAGTAAAAATTTGTAAGACAGAACCCCCTTTGCAAAACCTGTTGAAAATTATTAATCAATCGTGCCTATCAAGATGGTACGAATTGCTTCGGCAATTATTGATTCCATAAATTTTTTCCCCCTTGGAGGGGGGTTATTTGGGCTATAGTTTGAAACCCAAGGACCGGGCCCCTGCCTTTTAAAAAAGGGTTTTCTTTACGATATACAGTGAAACCTCAAACATCGAACGCTCCCCCCACACCAATTATGTAAATGTATTTTTTTAAGTGCTTTTTAAATGTATTTTTGAGGGTCGAAATGGACTAATCTAATTTTTCATTATTCCTGATAATAAATTCATTCGGTAAAGGCCTCGAACAGCCTTCGGACGAAGAAAGTTCGATATTTGGGTTCCACTGTACTTTTAAAACTGTTTTTATTCGGGGACCTCTGCAAAAAAAAGGGTCATGTGGAGTGAGGTGAAAATGTTGAAGTGGATGAAAGTATTTTTTTTTAGGGATTTTCTTTTTCCCTTTGGGGCACCCTGCTCGGTGGGAGACGGCCGATTTTAAAAAAAAAAAAAAAAAAAAAAAAACCATTTTTCACTTTTTAGGCACTATGCCAGTTTGTATGATATGTTTAAAAAAATTTGCCAAAGGTATGCTAAATACCTCTTTACATTCCTTTAACACCCTTGCAAACGTTCATCAGGGCCTGGGGATTTTTTAGGTTTTTTTGTTTTTCTTTGCGAGGGCCATGTCATATTACTGCAATCGTGCATAGTTTATCATCTCCTGTTTACATAATTATTATTTCAGAATATTGCTGTATTTTCCTGGGGTGAAAACCTAGAAAATACGGGGGGATTAACTGCAAATCTACACACTGAACTTAGCGTTTCAAAAAAAGAGAGGAATGTAGTCTATGTATGTATGTATGTATGTTTGTATAATGTTATTGTATAATGTATTTAATTTGTTTATATATGTTTATATATTTTTGTATATATTTTGTATATAAAAGTTAACAGTATGTTCATGAAAGTATACATGTAGTATAAAGCAATAAGATCACATAAACAGGTATTTCAAAATATGCAAAACAACCACCGAAAAAATAGGAAAAATTTCCCAAACGCTTTCGTGAAATTACTCACTTTTCATAGTTCCTTATAAGTAGTAGTCACAAAGCGCTGGAATTTCCAAAACTTTCAGAGTGGTTTTTTTTGCCTGTATTATACATGATGTAACATGTATGTATACATTAACTATATGTATACATTATGTATATATGTATATATATTGCAAGATAATAATTTTTATAAAGGGTTTAGGGAAACTGGTTATTTTACTAGGGGGACTTGGGGGCCCCTGGAAATGAAAATTTACAATGCCTCCCTCAAAGGGAGGGTTCAGGATTTAGGAGTTTGGAGGGATATGTCGTACTTTATACGTATTTTTATATGCTTCAAAAACGTTTTTTCGAAGCCCCTCTGAAATAACAGTGTTTATTTTAAGGAAAAGGTTAAATATGAGAAATATTTTTTTTTGGGATTTTTTTTTTCTTTTGGGGTCCCCCGCCCCGGGGGAATGGCGCTTTTAAAAAAAAAAAAAAAAAAGGCCGATTTAGGTACATCTTGCACTTTATTTACACTTAGGTCACACCACAATACATGTACAAAAAATAACACCCCGCTTGGGGTTTTTCTATTTTCTTTCTGTTCTTGTTCTTGCTTATTTCCTCTTACCCATGGGGAAGTGAAACGTTTTTTTTTTAACATGCGGTTGAAGAGCGATAAAAATCCGGGAGCAAGGGCTGTAAACCCTTTTTGAATTTTTAAAAAAAAGGAAAACTTTTTTTTTTCCTTTTGGGCCACCCCCATGGTGGGAAGGCCTGTTTTAAAGAAAATTATAATATAGATAATTGAAAATATTATTATAAGAAAATTATGATGTATTTAAAAGCACAGCATGAAAACAGAAATTAAAATTTTTAAATTTTTTTTCAACATCCCATCTCCCCCCGAGGGGGGTGACCCAATAAAAAAGAAACCCCAAAAAAAAATTTTCACATTAACCTTTTCCCCCCCATCCCACAAACACTTTTTTTGCAGGGCACCCGGAAACTTTGAAGAATAAACATAAAGTATAAACATTCCCCCCCCAACTGCCAAACAAACCCCTTTTTTAAAAAATGCGGCAAAACTTCCACCTCCGGGGCCCTTAAGCCCCTTCCAAAAATTACCCCGCACACCCCCCAAAAGGACCAAAAACTACCCGGAAACCCTCCTTTTTCAAACCCAAACCCCCCGGAAAGTGCAGGTTGATTTTCCAGGACTCAAGCCCGGCTAACCGGTTTCCCCTGAATCCCTTCACAAAAATTACCCTGCTCACACTCCAAATTCGCAGGCCAAAAAACCATTCTCCCTTCACTCCATCTAACATCTCCCCATGCTTGCTGGAAGGCAAAGCACCTCTCCACAAAACCTCCTTTACCCCCCTCTTAAACCTTTTCGAAGATGACCCTTCCCCCCGGGGTCCTTCCCTACAAATTTATTCTCCCCAAGTCATTCTACTTAATCCATTCTCTCTAAAAGACCAAACCACCTAACAACCCCCTTCCCAATTCTAACTAAACCTTTTTTGTAACTCCCCCTCCTAATTTCCACACTCCGAATTCTCTCATAAATTTACACCCCACATTGCCCTTAACAGGACTTCCCCTGCCCCCAGCCCTCCCGCGCAGCATTGCAACCAAGCTTCACACCCACACAAGTGTTGGTACCACTATACTTTTGTAATTCCCTTCTTGCCTCCATAATACCTTTTTTGTCCCCACAGATACCTCAATCACCACCACCTTTTTTTTCCTTTTCAATTCATGGGTTAAAAACCCCATCTTTTATAAACCCTTTCCCTGACAAGTCAACCACAAATATCTGAAAACTCACTTCTTCCCTACTCCCCCCTCCAAAGTGATATCCCGTTTTTCTCTATCTAAATCATTTGTACCCTCTCACCTTACTCTTTTCAGTTTACAAACAACTTTCTCCTTTTCACACCCCCCCCAAAATCTCCCCCAAACCTTTGCAACTTTTCTTTAAAACTCCCCTAACACGTATCATCACAAAAAAAACTGTCAATTCAAATTTTTATTTGCTTTCCCCATAATTAATAAGAACAAAAAAAAAATTAAGAAAACTCCAAAAACCTAAAGATCCAAAGTTTTTCAACTCCTCCCTTTTTACCCAAGGGAAATAACAAATAAACCATTTCAAGGGGGAAAATAAATTCTTCCCGGCAGTTCCTGATAGCCCAAACAGTGAGGTTTTTACTGACCTTGTGAATCATATGAAAACCTGACTAACCCTTTATCATCCAAAAACCGGTCGGGTGGACCCTGAGTCTTTTGAGTCATGAAAACCTTTAAAATCTAAAAAAAAAGGAAAAAATCTACATTTGAGGGGTGCTGTCACCCTATTCACAGTTTTTAATATTTTTAAAATATCCCTTGGGGAAGTGAAACTGAATTCTTCCCCTTAAGCCATGTTGTGGTAAGAGCAACTAAAATGCCGGGAGCAAGGGGCCCAGAGCCCTTTTCCCGTATATATTTCTAAATTTAAAAAGGGGAAGCTTAAATTTTTTTTTTCTGGGCCACCCGGGCCTCATGGGATTGGCCGGTTTGTTGAAGGAAGAAAAGAATATTTTCCCTTAAATTTTTTAAATTTCTCCCTGGAAAAATAAGAAGTCTTAAACAATGCAAGAAAATTTGAATTTAGGGTAAAGCAGGTTAAAGTATGATTTAAAAATTTACTAAAAAATGAAGAAATTTCTGATAGAAACCAGGGGGGTTTTAAAAATCTTCCCCCTGCTAAAAAAATCAGCCTCTTTCATCTAAGTTTTAAGAAACCCTTGTTTTTTATTACACTTTTAATGCCCAATGGTATTTTTTTAAGGGGTTACCTGACGCCTGTGAGAAAAATTACTTTTAAAAATTTTTTGATAAAAAAATTGCATCAAATAAAAATGACAAAATCATTTGATGGGCAAACAATGGCTACCCATATTTATTTTTAGGGAAAAAGTATACCCAAAAAAACCCAAAATTTAAAATACTTAAACTTTCTATCCAGTATTTTCATATCTAAATTGAATGCAGTTTCCCTAAGCATTTCATAAAAAAAGATAAGTCTTATTCTTTGTATTAACAATTATAAAAAAAATTTTTTACTAAAGTGAGTGTATACAGTAGTAATGAAATTTTTGTTTATGCAAAAATTTTTTTATTTTAACTTGCAAAAAAAATTTTTCCAAAAAAAGTTTTTGATGGCAATGGACTGAAAATTTAATTAGATATGTAACTTAGGGCTTTGATTTTATGGTTTGAGATCAATTCATTGTTCCTTTTAGGGCGCACTGCAGTACTGAAAAAAAGGGTAAGAGATGCTTATGTATAAAAATTTAAAAAAACTGGTTTTTTAAAAATTAAAATTTTTAAAATTTGAATAAAAATTTAAGGGAATTGCCACAAATTTGCATAAAAATTTTAAATTTGCCATAGCATTTTATTAAGTCTAAGATATAATTATAAAAAGGGTGATATCAAAGGGAATTTTAAAGGGGAAATTTTTAAATTAATAGCTAGAAAAACTAAAAAAAATTTTTTTTACAGGGGAAAAACAAAAAAAAACCGTACCTGTTTCTTAAGGGCAAAATGCACTTAAGAAATTTTTACTTTAAAAAAACATGCATCATAGGCTGCTGACAAAAAAAATACATATCTTTTACAGGGGGGCCCCCCGGGTTTTAAAACGATATTTTTTCTTTCCGGGAAGTTTTTCGGGTCCCAGTACTGACCGAATTTTTTTCCCCATGGGGGAATTTGAGAAGTAGATTAGTCCTTTTTGACCCCCAAAAACATACAGTAAAAAACGCATTTAACATAAATAAATTACATAATTGGTCGAAATTGGGAGGTGATGGGTTTATGGGGGGGGTTTCCACTGTACTTCAGTTTTTGAAAGTACACAGTTCCCTAACTTACTTATACAAACAAAATAAATATATAATACAATATATATAACATGCAAAAAGGCGGCATAAGCAGGGGGTTAACAGGGGCTTTTTTCCCTTTAACGACCATAAATTGCAACCTGGACGTTTTGGGGGGGGTTCCGTAAAAAAAAGGGGGGAAATAGTAAAAGGCGTCTTTTAAAAACTTTTTCACTGAAAAACTTTTTTTTGGCTTGGGAAATTACATTTTTATAAAACATTTGCTGTTTTTTGTGAAATTGCTTAAAATACAAAAAAAAAACGTTTTTCATCAAGGTCCCGAAAAATGTCAAAACCTGGGAAATTTAAAGGAGATCCCTACATACCTTGGAAAAAAATTTTGGGGGGCAGCAAAAAATTAAATTTCAATAAATGTAAACTTTAAAAAACACAGACAAATTTTCCCCTTCCCAAAGGGTTGCAATGATATATACAGAAATTTTTGGTTGCATCTCCTCCCCCCCCCATGTGGGGAACCCCCCATAACCCCCAACCTAAAACCAACCCAAAAATGATCTGCTCACAAACTTGCATGATGCAATTGATTCAAAATTTTTGCTTTTTGCAAGACAAAGGGCAACAAATTTCATATATTCTGTGGGCAAGTATTTTTTAATATACACATGCAAAAATTTCTTTTAAATTTCTAAGCATAATAAGAAGTACTGTATAGCTTAAGAAGAATTCTTTACTTAAACATAACATTAGGTTTTAAATCTTTAAGACAAAAGCAAAAGCATCATGTGCAGTTTAAATTTTATTGTGAAAACTACAGATAAATTTAAAAATTGAAACACTAAAAACAAATTTAATATTTTAGAATAAATTTTTTAGGGTATGAAATTTTTAAGAAAAAAAATCTACAAAATTTTTAAAATTTAAAACAAGAAAAAGTTTTGGGTTTTAAAAAAAGATACTGTATTTTAAAAATTTAAAGGGGTTTTTAATAACTTTTAAATAATGATTAACACATTTTAAAAAAAGTTTTTTGAAAAAAATACATAGCAATTTTAAATTTTTTAAAAGGACCCCCTTAATTTTAAATTGGGGGGGGCCCCCCCCTAAAAACCCCCTTACTTGAATTTACAATACACAGTGATCTAGAACAACATGAAATTGGTTGGGTCGCAATCAATTTTAAAAAAAAATTAAAAAAAAAAAAATTTAAAAATGAAAATGAAATTTTCATTTTAAAAAAACATAAAACTTAATATGTTTTTAGGTGATACCACAACTTCACTAAAATTTGAAGAAGCTAAAAGGGCAGTTGCTCATGCATTCTATTCAAGGTTCAAAACTTCTGGAACTCTTGCATTGCTTTTTCCCATCAACCATTTCCCCCCCAAAGAAGGGAAAACATTCCCCCCTCTTTTATTTTAATACCTATTTTGGGCAGGGAAAAAACAGGCATCAAAAAAAGAAGGGCCCCTTACCCAGGGTTTAGGTTTCCCGGGGTTTCAGCAAAAATTGCTGTAAAAATGAAATGCAGCCTTTTTTTTTTTTCCCCTTTTAAATGCATATAAAAGCCTGATAACATGCTTACACTATCGATTTTTAAATGAAACAATAAAGCTATGCCTAAAAAAAGCACATACGGTTTCATACATTACTTACCTTAAAACATTTTTTTTCCTTTTAGTGGTGGTGAATTATAATTTTTTTTAGGAAGTCTGAAAAAATGAGAATGGGTATTTACTGAAAAACTGTAATTAGAAAAAAAGCTGTAAAAAAGAGCCTGCCTGTTAAAAAAAACTTACAAACCACAATACCCCAACCCCAAACCTTCAAGATAAAAAGGGATTGTAGTCTACCCCTTTAAAAAGGGAAATCGGGAAAAGATTAAATTTTGGGAATCAAAAACAAAATGGGAATTGGGCCGTTCTTTTTGCTGAGATACTGGCTTTAAAGGGAGATTTTTAAAAAAAAATTGCAAAAAGGGTTTGGGAAATGAGTTTGGGAATGTGTGTAAAAGGGAAAAGTTGAAAATGAACAAGAAAAAAGTAAGGTGATGAGGGTTTTCAAATGAGTTAGATAAAGAAAAATTGGAAATCAAAATTGGGGAAGGGGGAGTATGGAAAAAGTGAATGTTTTTCAGTTTACTTGGGAGTTGACGTGTCCGGCGGATGGTTTTATGAAGGATGAGGTTAATCATAGAATTGATGAGGGAAAAAAGGTGAGTGGTGCGTTGAGGTATATGTGGAGTCAAAAAAACGTTATCTATGGAGGCCAAAGAAGGAATGTAACAAAGTATAGTAGTACCAACACTCTTATATGGGTGTGAAGCTTGGGTGGTAAAATGCAGCAGCGAGGAGGACGGTTGGAGGCAGTGGAGATGTCCTGTTTAAGGGCAATGTGTGGTGTAATATTAGGGCAGAAAATTCGGAGTGTGGAAATTAGGAAAAGGTGTGGAGTTAATAAAAGTATTAGTCAAGGGCAGAAGAGGGGTTGTTGAGGTGGTTTGGATTTAGAGAGAATGGATCAAAGTAGAATGACATGGAAAGCATATAAATCTATAGGGGAAGGAAGGCGGGGTAGGGGTCGTCCTCGAAGAGTTGGAGAGAGGGGGTAAAGGAGGTTTTGTGGGCAAAGGGGGTGGACTTCCAGCAAGCGTGCGTGAGCGTGTTAGATAGGGTGAATGGAGACGAATGGTACTTGGGACCTGACGATCTGTTGGAGTGGGGAGCAGGGTAATATTTAGTGAAGGGATTCAGGGAAAAACCCGGGTTTTTTTCATATAGTCGGACTTGAGTCCTGGAAATGGGAAGTTTCAATGCCTGCACTTTAAAGAGGGGTTTGGGATATTGGCAGTTTGGAGGGATATGTTGTGTATCTTTATATGGGGTATGCTTCTAACTGTTGTATTCTGAGCACCTCTGCAAAAAACAGTGATAATGTGCAAGTGTGGTGAAAGTGTTGAATGATGATGAAAGTATTTTCTTTTTGGGGATTTTCTTTCTTTTTTTTGGGTCACCCTGCCTCGGTGGGAGACAGCCGACTTGTTGAGAAAAAAAAAAAAAAAAAAACCTTCATAAATGTTAATTTTTTTCACACTAACAGCCCACCAAATCTCAAAAGCTGTTCTTTTCTACTTAGTCAGATGTAACATGTTTGCATATGTCTGCCTGATGGTCACTCCTGCCACTCAAAACTTTGTGCTCCCTTTTCCTCCAACCCTTCCTGGGATGTCCCCTTACCTTTTCTTCCATTCTTCCAGGATTAATATTTTTTTTTTTCCAAGTCGGCCACCCCCATCGGGGCGGGTGACCCCAAAAAAAAAAGAAAATCCCCAAAAAAAAAAAATACTTTCTCATTAAAAAACTTTCACCTCACTCAACATAATCACTGTTTTTGCAGGGGTACCCAATAAAACATTTTTAGAAGCAAAAATTTAAAGATAATAACTATCCCCCAAAGTCCCAAATACCCCAAACCCCTTTTTTAAAAACGTGCAGGTATGTACTTCCTTTTCGTACTCAACCCGGCTATATAAAAAAAACCGGGTTCCCACCCCCTTCACCAAAATTTTACCCTGCTCACTTTCCAAGGACATCAGTCCCAAAAACCTTCATCTCCTTCACTCCTTTCTTATATGCTCACGCTGCTTGCTGGAAGCCCAAGCCCCTCACCCACCAAACCTTCTTTACCACCTTTCTCCAAACCCTTTTCGAGGAACCCTACCCGGCTTCCTGTTTATATCTTTAGTCATTTACTTTCATCCCCTTCCTCTAAAGACCAAACCACCTCAACAACCCCTCTTCAGCACTTACTACTTTTATTAGCCCAATTTCCTAATTTTCCCCACTCCCAATTTTCTGATAAAATATTTACACCCCACATGCCTTTAAACGGACTCTCCATGCCTCCAACCTCCTTCCCACTGCGCATTTACAATTCCCAAACTTCACACCCTAAAAGAGTGTTGGTCAGAGGCGTTGCTAGGTTGGTTCACCTGGGGCGGAAACTTTTGGGGGGACCTGGGGGGCATCTTTGGTGTCACCCCCATGAAAACCAAGGGTGGGGGGATAGGGAGAGTAAAAATCCCTTTTTTCACTGCGCTGATGTGACAATTTTTGCAATGAGAACATTTAAAAGGGGCCATAAACGAACTTTTTTTTTTAAAAAATAAAAAATCGTAGAAAATTGAGGAAAAAACTAAAAAACCACTGAGTGTAAGGGGAACAGTCCTACATTTATTCATCCCCCAAAAATGAAAAAAAAAACTTTTAAAAAAAAAAAGAAAAACACTTTTTGATTTGACCTTGAGTCAGGTAACATTTCAGTGAATTGATTTCATTTTTCCCTTTCCTTCAATCCTGCAAAAACATTTCACAAAAATCATAATTTTCCTATATAGGCCTATTTTTACCTAACCTACAATAGGCTTATAGAAACGAAGGGTTTTTCTCTTATGTTCTGCAGCCTGTTTTGGTCTTTAGTGCCACCCTTTAAGGCTCTAGGGTGTCCCCCCCAAAAATTTGTCCCCCGGGGTGCCCCCCCCTTCCCCCCTTCAACACCACTGGGTTGGTACCACTATACTTTCATCTTTACTTCTTTGCCACCATAGAAACGTTTTTTTTCTCCAATATACCTCAATGCACCACTCATATTTTCCTTCACAATTCTATGGTTAACCTCATCCTTCATAAACCCATCCACTGAAAAGTCAAATCCCAAATATCTGAAAATATTAATCTATCCATAGTCCCTCTCTCCATATGTGATATCACAATTTTTCTGTTCGAAATCATTTGATACCACTCATCACTTACTCTTATCTTGTTCACTTTCAACTTTCTACCTTTACACACCTCCCAAACTTGTCCACTAAACCTTTGCACTTTTCTTCAGAATCTCCCATAAGCACAATATCAGCAAAAAAGTACTGTTGTCAACTCCCATTTTGTATTTGATTCCAATATTTAATCCCACCACCTCTCGAACACCTAGCATTGACTTCTTTTACAACCCCATCTATATAGATATTAAACAACCATTGGTTGACATTACACATCCTGTCTATAGGACCTACTTTTACCGGGAAGTAAGTCTCTTCTCTTCTACACACACTAACTGAGCTCACTATTCCTCATAAAAAACTCTTTACAGCATTTATTCCTTATACTTGCAAATCTGCCAACATTGTCCTTATCCACTCTATCACAATGCCTTTTCAAAATCCATCAATGCAATAAAAACTTACCTACCCTTTTTTCTATATACGTTCACATACATGCTCAATTGTGAACACTTGATCTACACATCCCCTACCCACTCTGAAACCTCCTTGCTCATCAGCATCCTACATTCTGTTTTACCTCTAATTCTTTCAATTAATAACCCTACCGTTACACTTTTCCTGGTATACTCAGTCAAACTTATTCCTCTATTAATTTTTACCAGTCTCTTTTGTCCCCTTTCCCTTTATATAAAGCGAATATACATGCTCTCCGCCATTCCCTAGGTACCTTCCCCTTTTCATACATTTATTAATACAAAAGTACCAACCACTCCAAAACACTATATCCCCCCCCTGCTTTTAACATTTCTGTCATTGATCCCATCAGTTCCAGCTGCTTTAAACCCCTTTCATTTTACATAATGCCTCTCGTACCTCCCACCACACTTAATTCTGCTCTTCCTTCACTCCTAAAAGTTGGTAATACCTCCCTGTCCAGTGCATGAAATTACTGCCTCTGTTTCTTCCTTAACATTTAAAAGTTCCTCAAAATATTCTCGCCATCTACCTAATACCTCCATCTCCCATCTACTACCTCCCCTACTCTGTTTTTAACTGACAAATCCATACTTTCTCTAGGCTTTCTTAACTTGTTTAACTCACTCCAAAAATTTTTCTTATTTTCATTCAAATTTCTTGACAGTGCCTCTCCCACTCTATCATCTGCTCTCCTTTTGCACTCTCTCACCACTCTCTTTACCTTTCTTTTACTCTCCATATACTCTGCTCTTCTTATAACACTTCTGCTTTGTAAAAACCTCTCATAAGCTACCTTTTTCTCTTTTATCACACCCTTTACTCCATCATTCCACCAATCACTCCTCTTTCCTCCTGCCCCCACCCTCCTATAACCACAAACTTCTGCCCGACATTCTAATACTGCATTTTTAAAACTATTCCAACCCTCTTCAAACCCCCCACTACTCGTCTTTGCACTAGCCCACCTTTCTGCCAATAGTCGCTTATATCTCACCCAAACTTCCTCCTCCCTTAGTTTATACACTTTCACCTCCCTCTTACTTGTTGTTGCCACCTTCCTCTTTTCCCATCTACCTCTTACTCTAACTGTAGCTACAACTAAATAATGATCCGATATATCAGTTGCCCCTCTATAAACATGTACATCCTGGAGCCTACCCATCAACCTTTTATCCACCAATACATAATCTAATAAACTACTTTCATTACGTGCTACATCATACCTTGTATATTTATTTATCCTCTTTTTCATAAAATATGTATTACTTATTACCAAATCTCTTTCTACACATAGCCCAATTAAAGGCTCCCCATTTACATTTACCCCTGGCACCCCAAATTTACCTACTACTCCTTCCATAACATTTTTACCCACTTTAGCATTGAAATCCCCAACCACCATTACTCTCACACTTGATTCAAAACTCCCCACGCATTTACTCAACATTTCCCAAAATCTCTCTCTCTCCTCTACACTTCTCTCTTCTCCAGGTGCATACACGCTTATTATAACCCACTTTTCACATCCAATCTTTATTTTACTCCACATAATCCTTGAATTAATACATTTATAGTCCCTCTTTTCCTGCCATAGCTTATCCTTCAACATTATTGCTACTCCTTCTTTAGCTCTAACTCTATTTGAAACCCCTGACCTAATCCCATTTATTCCTCTCCACTGAAACTCTCCCACCCCCTTCAGCTTTGTTTCACTTAAAGCCAGGACATCCAGCTTCTTCTCATTCATAACATCCACAATCATCTCTTTCTTATCATCTGCACAACATCCACGCATATTCAGACTTCCCACTTTGACAACTTTCTTCTTCTTATTCTTTTTAGTAATCTTTACATGAGAAGGGGTTACTAGCCCATTGTTCCCGGCATTTTAGTTGACTTTTACAACACACATGGCTTACGGAGGAAAGATTCTTATTCCACTTCCCCATGGATATAAAAGGAAAAGTAATAAGACCAAGAACTATTAAGATAACATCAAAGAAAACTCAGATGAGTGTGCATAAATAAATGTGTACATGTATGTGTCACCCTGCCTCGGTGGGAGACGGCCGACTTGTTGAAAAAAAAAAAAAAAATGTATGTGTAGTGTGACCTAAGTGTAAGTATATATATATATATATATATATATACAGTGGA
The DNA here is from genome assembly GCF_026875155.1 of Cherax quadricarinatus. Classification (NCBI taxonomy): domain Eukaryota; kingdom Metazoa; phylum Arthropoda; class Malacostraca; order Decapoda; family Parastacidae; genus Cherax; species Cherax quadricarinatus. Next base: position 64,445,510 of record NC_069417.1, on the reverse strand, counting down.
CCCCTGCATACCGCATGCATCGCATACCGTACAATCCGCATACCGCTCGCTTTTTTCGCAAAAATTTTGCCTCGCATACCGCCCAAAAACCCGCTCACCGCCCTTCGTCCGAGATGCGTCCAATGTGCGGCCTGAGCCACGCTCACATGTTCCGCCGGTGGCATTGTTTACCAGCCAGCCTCCGCGGTAACATCCAAGCATACAATCGGAACATTTCGTATTATTACAGTGCTTTTGGTGATTTTTTCTGGAAAATAAGTGACCATGGGTCCCAAGAAAGCTTCTAGTGCCAACCCTACAGCAATAAGGGTGAGAATTACTATAGAGATGAAGAAAAAGATCATTGATAAGTATGAAAGTGGAGTGCGTGTCTCCGAGCTGGCCAGGTTGTATAATAAACCCCAATCAACCATCGCTACTATTGGTGGTACAGCTGGTGGTACAGCTGCTGCTGCACTGTCAGCTGCTGCTGCTGTTGTACCACCGTCAGCTGCTGCTGCTGCTGTAGCATCGTCTGCTGCTGCTGTAGCATCGTCTGCTGCTGCTGTAGCATCGCTGCTGCTGCTGTAGCATCGTCTGCTGCTGCTGTAGCATCCTGCTGCGCTGTAGCATCGTCTGGCTGCTGTAGCATCGTCTGCTGCTGCTGTAGCATCGTCTGCTGCTGCTGTAGCATCGTCTGCTGCTGCTGTAGCATCGTCTGCTGCTGCTGTAGCATCGTCTGCTGCTGCTGTAGCATCGTCTGTTGCTGCTGTAGCATCGTCTGCTGCTGCTGTAGCATCGTCTGTTGCTGCTGTAGCATCGTCTGTTGCTGCTGTACCACCGTCAGCTGCTGCTGCTGCTGTAGCACCGTTGTTGGTGTGGCTTATTGAAAATACCAAGAAACAATTAACCCCAGAGGATTTGCCACCCAGGATAACCCAAAAAAGTCAGTGTCATTGAAGACTGTCTAACTTATTTCCATTGGGGTCCTTAATCTTGTCTCCCAGGATGCAACCCACACCAGTCGACTAACACCCAGGTGAACAGGGAAAAATGCCTGGAACTAGTGCTCATATTGGTGAATTTAAAGCCAGCAAAGGTTGGTTTGAGAGATTTAAGAATCGTAGTGGCATACACAGTGTGATAAGGCCTGTTCTGGAAGAAAATGCCAAACAGGACCTACAGTACTCAGGAGGAAAAGGCACTCCCAGGACACAGTGTCTCATCAGTCATTGCTGCATCTTCAATAAAGGTGTCATTTATTCATTTAGTAGAGTAGTACATGCACAATATATATTGTGCATGTACTACTCTACTATTGTGCATGTATCCTTTTCTTTGTGTGTAGGAAAATGTATATTTCATGTGGTAAATTTTTTTTTTTCATACTTTTGGGTGTCTTGCACGGATTAATTTGATTTCCATTATTTCTTATGGGGAAAATTCATTCGCATACCGAATATTTCGCATAACAACCAGCCCTCTTGCACGGATTAAGGTCGCTATGCGGGGGTCCACTGTATATATACAGTGGACCCCCGCTTAACGATCCCCTCCAAATGCGACTAATTATGTAAGTGTATTTATGTAAGTGCTTTTGTACATGTATGTTTGGGGGTCTGAAATGGACTAATCTACTTCACAATATTCCTTATGGGAAAAAATTCGGTCAGTACTGGCACCTGAACATACTACTGGAATGAAAAAAGTTCGTTAACCGGGGGTCCACTGTGTGTATGTATGTATGTGTGTGTGTATATATATATATATAATATATATATATATTATATATATTTTATATAATATATATATATATATAGATATGTATATATATATATATATAGATATATATATATGTATATATAGATATATATATAATATAGATATATATATAATATAATGTATATATATATATAGATTTATATATTATATATATATATAAAATAGATATATATATATATAATATATATATATATATATATAGATATAATATATATAGATATATATATATGTATGTATATGTGTATAGATATATATATATATATATATATATATAGATGTATATATATATATATATATATATATAGATATATATATATATATAGATATATATAAATAGATATATATATGTAATATATATATATAGATATATATATATATATTATAGGTAGTAGGTTGGTAGACAGCAACCGCCCAGGGAGGTACTACCGTCCTGCCAAGTGAGTGTAAAACGAAAGCCTGTAATTGTTTTACATGATGGTAGGATTGCTGGTGTCCTTTTTTCTGTCTCATGAACATGCAAGATTTCAGGTACGTCTTGCTACTTCTACTTACACTTAGTCACACTACACATACATGTACAAGCACATATATACACACCCCTCTGGTTTTCTTCTATTTTCTTTCTAGTTCTTATTCTTGTTTATTTCCTCTTATCTCCATGGGGAAGTGGAACAGAATTCTTCCTCCGTAAGCCATGCGTGTTGTAAGAGGCAACTAAAATGCCGGGAGCAAGGGGCTAGTAACCTCTTCTCCTGTATATATTACTAAATGTAAAAGGAGAAACTTTCGTTTTTCCTTTTGGGCCACCCCGCCTCGGTGGGATACGGCCGGTGTGTTGAAAGAAAGAAAGAAGATATATATATATATATATTTTATATATATAATATATATATATATATATATAATTTATTTATTTATATTTATAGGTAGTAGGTTGGTAGACAGCAACCACCCAGGCAGGTACTACCGTCCTGCCAAGTGAGTGTAAAACAAAAGCCTGTAATTGTTTTACATGATGGTAGGATTGCTGGTGTCTTTTGTCTGTCTCATAAATATGCAAGATTACAGGTATGTCTTGCTACTTCTACTTACACTTAGGTCACACTACACATACATGTACACGTTTATTTATACACACTCATCTGAGTTTTCTTTGATTTTATCTTAATAGTTCTTGGTCTTATTACTTTTCCTTTTATATCCATGGGGAAGTGGAATAAGAATCTTTCCTCCGTAAGCCATGCGTGTTGAAAAAGTCAACTAAAATGCCGGGAACAATGGGCTAGTAACCCCTTTTCCTGTAAAGATTACTAAAAAGAATAAGAAGAAGAAAATTGTCAAAGTGGGAAGTCTGAATGTGCGTGGATGTTGTGCAGATATAAAAAGAGATG